>CM051264.1:6242298-6624798 GCA_027921565.1 Artemia sinica | reverse complement strand
GACAATCAGTGGTGTCAATCGGGCTAGGGGAGTTCATTTTTTGAAAAATACCTTCTTTTATATTGGAAAATACCTTTTTGGTACTTCTATTTACATGTCAAAAATCATATTTTCCTTCCCCTCCCGTCTACTTTTTTGTGGATTAACATGACAGGGGGCAATTACCCCTTAGGTTTTGAGAGACACCTTTTTTAAGAAAACGTAACCCCTCCTTACTACATTTTCATGTAATGGCACCTCCTGGGCAATGTTGGGTGAAACAACACTTCAGGAACATAAATTCACGAAAATGTAGGAGGGTAAGCCCCCCCCCCTATTGGCGTGCGTTTACCCCTCAACCCCTTACGCTCTTGTCTTCGTATTCTTGTCCTACAATCGTTGTTCCTGCTTTTCACAGAAAATATTTTTATTAAGGGCTTGCAAAGAAAGATCAACCCAAGAGTAAAATTCCAGAGTCAAGAAAGTGAGAAAGTAGTGGAATCATTAAGGTCAATTAATCAAACAAGCTTACGGAAGTGTCTTCTTGTATGGTGACAAGTCTGGCCTCAGTAAAATGTCGGTATTGGTTTGAGCGTCTAATTACCACAGAAAATTAAATTGAAGTGGATTCAATTGAGCGAGCTGACAGGTTCACTGCGGGAATCTAATGGTCCTTCTTTCTAACAAGTTTAGATAATTAAAAAAGAAAAAAACGTTCAAAATAAAGGCATTAATTCTCAAAATTAGAGGGAGGGATATATTTTTGAAATTCTAGGCAGGTAGTAATTTTGGGGTTTAATCGATTAGTTCAATGAAAATATCCAAAAAAGGTAGTCTTCAATAGGAACATGAAAAAAAAGATATTTATCAAAATTTATAATGAAAAGCCTTTTGAGGCAAAATTGCCCTGCTCCTCCTTCTCTGCCCTATCTCCTTTCAAATCGGCGGGCTTAGGTGAGAATAATTCATAAAATAGTTAAAGAAGCCAGATATTTGCTATGAAAAGAACCAATCAGATAAAAGATGGGGGAATTTTATAAAACAATTCCATTCTCGAAACGAAATAATTTTTCTTGAAACCAGCCGACAATGCATAAACTCAAGAGTTTACCTAGAAAAAGTTTAAACTCTCGTTTGGTGAAAATAATCCTATATACCCAAATGTTTTTATGGATATAAAAGATATATATCACCCTTGCTCCCCCTCTCCCTAGTCAAGCATGTAGACTAACAAACGCTACTAAACTGGATATGCACTGTAACAATAAATTCATAAAAAAAGGCTACGAAAATTAGTGTTTAAAAAGTATTGAAAACATATTTTTCACTTATTAGGTACTTTTGAAATCGATTTGGTTGCAGAAGTCAGACCAGTTATGTTCCAAGGTTTTTCAAATAGTTCAAATTCAACGACTTATCAACAAGACTTGACAACAATGTACGCGTGTGCTAACCTTTCAAGACCTATGCTGCCAATGCCCTTCAATAGTCCTGTCCTTGCTGGAACCACATCTTCCTCATCTGCTAATCCCTATCCAGCAAGTATGTGGCATAACAGTGGCTCTGGGAACTTTAGTGGATCCTTTCATGGTGCAGGTGATAATCAAGGACAAAGTTATGCTCAAAATTATGACGCTTTTGCATCAAGATTTGGTTCCTCGATTCAGCAGCAATTTGGGACTCATCGAGAGGCATCTTTCCAAGCGATGCCAACAACACCATTCCAAGCAGCAGCTTTATCAGCAGCTTATGCAGCGCAGAATAACCCTTGGAGAGCTTACGATTTTCAAAGCTTCCAGCCAGTGCCATATGGTGAGTGCATTATATTTTTTTCCCTTAAATATTTATTTTTGTTCAAAAGAAAACATCACCAGCAACTTTTCCATTGCTTGTGTAGCTCAGGGGTGGATCTAGAGCAAAATCTCGGGGGAGGCCCAATGTGTTAAGGCAGCCAATGAGCAAATTCTTGGGGGGGCCAATTTGACAAAGGTGCCAATAACTGACCAAATTGACAAATTTACTCTAAAGAAAAAGTAAAAAAAAACATTACAAGAGGGCACCAGAAAAAATATGGGGGGGGGGGGAGGGGGTCCAGGATCCCCCGGCCCCCCTGAATCCAATAGTGATGTAGCATTCCATTTTCATAAAAGACTCCCTGGCGATGGAGATTTCCTCCATCGCCAGGAGTTGAAAAGATGAGAGTAGCTCACGATTTCACTCGTCATGGTGATGTTCACGCGGAGACGTGGAAATAATGAACTTTTCAAAACACATAAGCTACCGATCAATTACCACGCGGGAGAGCTCCCAGCAGAAGCTATAGCAGAGATGCATTACTCAGCTTCTTTGAAAGAAGTTTTAACCTTTTTTATATTCGCTGTATGAAACAACAGCTGCGTATTCGTTGCTAAAAAGTAATACTTCACCTAATGATTAAGCCAGGGGCGTAATTTGCTATAGGTAAAGGGTAGCAATTGCCCCTCTTAGACCTCACTCCCCTACAACCCCAGTTTGCTCCGTCAGCTGAAATTTAGTTTCTTCACAAATCTTGTCAAAACTAAGATAAGCCTGCATAATTCAAGCATCCTCAGAAACGGGTCGTTTTTTTAGTATATTTTTTACTTCTATTCCCTTAGCCTTTGTTTTTTAGGTTTTTACTGTCATTTTCACTTGATTTGGGAAAGTTGGCTCTTACTTTGCCCCCCCCCCGCCAGGACTTTGACAAAATTACGCCATTGGATTAAGCCTTATGATTGTTTTACATTCTTTTTCAACAGTTTTAAAATGCTTCTTGATACAGCCGATGTATTATCATGCTCAAGGCCGTATTCAGGGGGTTAGGGGATTTGAACTCCCTCCGAACGTTTTTCCAACTCCAAAAAACATAAAAAAAAGTGAATATAAGCCAATTTTCGATATGTCTTTTAAAGTTTTTTTTAGTACCCCCCCCCCCCAAAAAAAAAAAAAGTTCTTTTGTACACACCCCCCCCCCCCCCGAAAAATCCTAGATATGTCCCTGATCAAGTTTTTGATGCTGCTGCAGATTTCGTCATAAAAAGACAGTAAATATCGTTAGCACCACAGCTGTAAAATTTCAAAGGGGAGTTATAGCCATGATCCGATGATTGAAAATGAACTATGAGTGGATATCAGCGTTGCCAGCGTGATAGACTTGTAAAGTTTTTTGTAGACTACTTCAGTAGATTAGAGTTACTTCAGTGAGAACACCAAAGCAACTGCGGTAAAAATATTAGAATATCTTTTTTTTTTTTTTTACCTCAGTTACTTTGGTGTTTTCACTAAAGTAACTCTAAAAGCTTCTTTTCCCTACGCTGGTGGATTAGTTGTGCCAATTATATTTTATTGGTGGTGGTTTTATTTGTTTTTAATTTTAGTTTGGTTGTTTTTTTTTATTATCTTGTTCTTCTTGCGTTTCTCTTGTGCTGAAGACGCCTTGTTTTGATACAGGCGAAATATTCGCGTTGTTTTACATTTTTCGTCTTTTCTCTCCACTGGCCGCAGTCTCGTTTGTCGTTTTTTTTCATTGAGTATTTTCTCTCTGTTGGTTTTTTGTCATGGCTGGCCAGTTCGGCTTAAGATCTTTCAGTCTTCATTATTGCAAAAAGAGGCCCCCGCTCCCTCTGAATAATATTTTTTAATTTAACGATGAACACATGACCAATTCTAGTAGCAATTACTCATGGAAAAATTCTAATCACAGATTTTCCTTACTCCGCACCCTCAAACTGAACTGTCAATATTTTTTATGAAATCTTTCAAACCTTGAAATTTGATAGGACTGTAGGCTCTTGCCCACAAAAAGAAACACAGATCGGCATCACCCTTTCAAAGAAACACCCCTTTGCATTTACCAAGAATGTTTTAATTGGTGTAAAGACATTTAGCACCGAAAACGGATACTGGAATCCATTTTGGCAATAAAGACAAAAAACAGAGCACTTTCGAGTGCAGCCTTAAATCTACTAGCAATGAAAGCCGACAATAAATTGGAGGTCTGGATTTTAAATCTTTTGCTTTTCAGATTAAAGAGAAAAAAATGAAGTGGCACAAACAAGCCCTTGGGCACCCACATGAAACTTTTGCAGAGGAGGGGTAGTCCTGCAAATAACTTTTGACGCATATTCATTTCTTTTCTCAATGCTAATAATTCTTAGAATGTCTATGCGTTCTTGGTTTCAAGAAGGTGGAGAATGCCTCTTCTATGTTCACAACTGAATTTTAGATTCAAATAATTGACCAGATATCCAAACCGTCAAGCTTTTCAACATATTTTCCCAAATTTATCTGCAGGTGTCGTCATTTTTTTTTTTTCTTTCTTTTTTTTTTTTTTTAACAAAGAGCAAATTTCTTAAAATACACCACAGTCTAAAAACCCGTTCTTCCCGAGATTAGGTTTAACGAAGATAAAAAGCGCAAAACAAAATTTTTTTCTCGTGAATTTTACTTCAAAAGGTTAGATTTTGTTTTTGTTTTCGCCTTTTTTTTCTGAGCTCTGAAGACGACTTGGCGGAGGTCCTTGTCCAAATATCTGCTTATATTCGTTTCATATTTCTCCACTGGCTGACACTACCCTCGTTTTTCTTGCCTATTTGATTTTATTTTTCATTTATTATTTTCTTCTTCTTTGCTTTATACGTCGTGAAAGGCCAATGTGGTCTTAGAATGTATTTATTGAGCTGCATCGTTTCTAATTTACAGTTCGTTACCACGAACTATTTGATCAGGCAAATTATTGAGGTATTGAGAAGGGGGTAACCCCCTCATAGACATAATAATTTCTGTTCGTTTTAAGTTTTGATGTTGCTCCTCGCTTTCAGTTGAAAAAACTTGTTTTTCTTTATTTTAATTTCTGATCATTTTTAAATAGTGCCGGGAAATCTGGCTTCCCCTCCATGGAAAATTTCGTCCCCTCAAGGAAAACCCCTCCATGTAACTTTCTTCCCACATAAAATTCTTCCCGTCCCCTAGTAGAAAGGTGCTCCGGCAGAAAATCCCTCTGGAGAATCTATCCAGTGGAAAACTCCCCTATGGAGAATTTTTCCCGTGGAAAATTCCCCACCTACGGAAAGATACTATAAACAATTCCGACCCGGTAGATATTTCGCTCGGATAATTCCCCTTAATATCTCCACATGTAAAATGGAATCAGTAAAGAGAAAGTAAGACAAATAAAAAGAGTTTTCTATAGGAGTCTCAAAAATTTCCTCCAGTGTAAAATTTCCTTTGGAAAGGTCACCCCCTGGGATAATTTTCCTCCCTAAGGGAAATTATCCCCGTAGAAAATTCCCCAGCAGAAACTTCTCCCCCTCCCCCAAAAATGTGTGTATATTTCCCAGTAAGAAATACTATACGTAAGCAATGGGTAAATTTCCTGACTTACAAATCTTTCCCCAGGGGCTGTGGGGGGTTATGTTATCCTCAAAGACATAGTTACTAGGCTTTTCAACTATGCTGAACAAATGGCTATCTCAGAATTTTGATCAAATGAATTTTAGAAAAAAAGATGGGTGGGAGGGGGGACAACTGCCTTCCAATCTTTTTGGTCACTTGAAAAGTAAACTAAAACTTTTAATTTCCGTTCGAATGAGCTCTTTTCTTGATATTCTAGGACTATTGCATCGCTGGGGAAAACAAACAGACATCTTTCTTCTGGCAAAAAATACAAATTCAACGTTTTTTGCAGATGGAAGCTTGTAGCTTCTACATCAGGGTTCTCGCATACGCTAAATTTGATGCTGTGATTTTCGTTAAGATTCCTTGACTTTTAGGGATTTATTCCCCCTTTTTCGAAAATCAGGCAAATATTCTCAGTTTCGTAGCTTTTTATACGTAACACTATATATTTTTATACGTATTTACAAGTATATACAAGCTACTTCCCATTAAGTATAAATTTTTATGTGTTGACTGGTATCTTGGGGACATTTACATAGAGTGTTTTGTACCCCTCCCTTTGAATATTTAGCCTCTAGTAACGGTCGGTCTTCCTTTTATTTAGACAATTAGTTCAATCTTTTTGCTAACATTTTCATCTAGGATGCTTAAGTCATCAGAATAATCCAATCCTGGATAGTTCTACTTCCCCATTCGATTCCGTGTTCTCCCTTTGCCTTTGCTGTGCTCCTTAGGACAAGTCCACTTTTTATACGTAACACTTCATGAACCTTATATATTTCGAATCAACATAATAAGCCGATTCTTTTGAATACTATTGATAGAAAAATTCTGTTTTTTAGAGTTTTGGTTCCTATCACTCCTTACTTACAGGTCGTTACCACGAACTGTTTGACTGAAATAAAAAAAAAAAATCAGTAAAATTTTGGTAAATTCTATCAAACTCGATAAAATTATGATACTTCTCACCGTAAATTTAGTAAAACCATATTTTCTATATTACCCGTTGGCTCAATGAATTTTGATGAATACATTCAAATATAATGAATTTTACATATTTGGGAATACAAATACAATCGCATTTTTTTACGTTAGTAATCAGAATCCCTATTTTAGAGCTTCGGTTACTATTATTATAGGCCGCTCTTTGTTTAGAGTTGGTTAACCTGGACTGTCTGATTTCCAGACCCGTTACTAGGGTTGGTGGTGCCCAACCATATGAAAAATTAGAAATTATACACCACCTCCTGACTCAAATATAAGCACAAAAAGCCGAACCAAGTTTAAAAATTTGATGATAGTGGGCAGCCCCACACACACAACCCTCCAGCCAAGCCGTCAGGGGCCGCTATCCATGTCCCCTTCCCTTTGAACAGCTCTGCTGACTTTATATTCTTACCATATAAAAATTGTTTGTTTTTTGCAAGAAGAGTAAGCCTCCTTATCTTTATTAAATAAAAAAAACAATTTTTTTTTCTGCAAATCCCTACATTGCTGTCGCACAGTCTTTTTTTGCTACTTAAAAAGGGCACTAGAACCTCCAATCCTTTCTGATTAGCCGTCTCCCGATACTTGAAACCAAAACAAACAAACTACAAATAAAGACGCATGCGTGACCATGCTTTTCGGAGAAAAGCACACAATCTCATATTTTTGTAATTAGTGACTTGAAACCTCTTCAACAAGGCTTGGAGCTCAATTTGAAAACTCAATTTGATGTTACAATTTTCATCAAGATCACTCACATTTTTGGGGGTGCTTTCTTCCTTTTCAAAATCAAAGATCTAAAGCGAAACTGACCAGCCATCACAAAAAAACAAAAGAAACACATATAAAGACGACAAACCAAAGAAATCAAAGATCTAAAGCGAAACTGACCAGCCATCACAAAAAAACAAAAGAAAACAAAGAAACACATATAAAGACGACAAACAGGCCAGTAAATGGAACCCCCCTTTATACCAAATATAGGTAGAATGTATGGTGTAGGATATTCTATAGTTTTTATTTTTCCACTTTCATTATTTTTTTTTCTTGTTTTAGGGGATTGAGTTATCTTAGCATGCAGGGCGGATTTTGCCAACGGGCTGGTCATTTATACCAAATTATTTGGGTGATTTTGCTCTTAAAATTATTTCTATTTTTGTTCTTTACCGACTGGGACTAATTTTGTGTTTATTGATTTTTATGTCACATGTTTCCATCAGCTCCTTTGCCCTAATAAAACAATAAGCTAGTACAATAGTGGCGTCTCACGCCACTTTTCTAACGAATCAAATTTTTTATCTGACTGGCAGAGACAAATTCGAGAGGGACCCTCTCCCTCCCCCATATGTGACGCTCCTGCAGACAAGTACAGTGCATGATACCAGTTCCTCCCGGAAATCGAGAACTTGTTCACTAGGCATATATCGGAAGATTTTCTAGTTTGAAGTACCTTTATGGGGCATTTCTTAATAACTTTGTTTAAATAACAAGGAGTCCAATTCTCAGCCAGGACCAAGCAAACTTAAAATTGGCAGAGCTCCTTATTCCAAATAAGATAGCAATAGTTTAAGTAAAGAACGCTTTAAAAAAAAAATCATAAAGCCCTGTCAAACAGTTCGTAACGAACTGTAAGTAAGGAGCGACCCCGCTCAATAGTAACCGAAACTCTAAAAACCAAAATTTTGATACCAATAGATATATAAAAAAATCGGTTTTTTATGCTGATTTCAAATATATGAATTTCACTAGGTTTAGTCTTACCCGTCAAAGGTTACAAGCCTGAGAAAATTTTCCTGATTTTTGAAAAAAAGGGGAAACAGCCCCTAAAAGTCATCTCATCTCAAGTCATCTCAATGAAAATCACACCATCAGATTCAGCGTATCAGAGAACCCTACTGTATAGGTTTCAATCTCCTATCAGCAAAAATGTGGAAATTTGTATTTTTTTTTTGCCAGAGGAAAGATCACGAATGCGTGTTTATTTGTTTATTTGTTTTTTGTTTTTTTTTCCGCAGGGTCATCGTATCGACCCGGTGGTCCTAGAAAATCGCAAGAGCGCCCATTCGAATGGAAATTAAAAGTTATAGTGCCATTTTAAGTAACCAAAAAATTGGAGGGCAATTAGGCCCCTCCCCCACCCTTTTTCCCCAAAATCGTCCGATCAAATTTTGAGATAGCCATTTTGTTCATCATTGTTGAAAGGTCCAATAACTATGCCTTTGGGTATAACATGACCCTCCCACAGCCCCAGGGGTAAGGTCTTTAAGTTATAAAATTTGCCCGTTGTTTGCGCATAGTATTTGTCATTCGGATGTAGGCATACATTTTGGTTGGAGGGGGGGGGTGGACAATTTTATGCTTGGGGTTTTTCCATAGGGGAGATTTTCCATGGGCAGGGAAGTTTCCAGGGAGCAAACTTGTCAGCGGAAATTATACACTGGGGGAATTTGCCAGAATTCTTATACAAAAGCCTTTTTATATGCTTGCTTTCTCTTTCTGTCTCCATTTTACACGCGGAGTGGTTAAGAGTAATTGTCCAAGGTAATTTTTCACCGGGATTGAATTGTCTAGAGGATATTTCCGTGAGGAGGGGCTTCTCCGTGGAGGTGGGGCCAAATTTCCAGGCGTTACTTAAAAAACGATCAGAAATTAAATAAAAAAAACAAGTTTTTTTTCAACTGAAAGTAAGGAGCAGCATTAAAACTTAAAACGAACAGAAATTACTACGTATACAAAGCGGGTTGCTTCCTCCTGAACATCTCGCTCTTTAAATTTTGAATTTTGCCCCAATTATTTAATAATGACTCCTGAAACACAAGAGTCGTTTAATTAGAACAATAAGACGCTTTTTTAAAAGTACTAAAAAACTTTAGCGTAAAGAGCGAGGTTTAGAGGAGGGGGCAACCCCCTTTATATACGTAATAATTCCTGTTCGTTTTAAGTTTTAATGTTGCTCCTTACTTTCAGTTGAAAAAACTTGTTTTTTAAAATTTCATTCAGAAAAAAAAAAAATACTTGGTATCGTCTACTTGACGTATATCAGAAGGTTCAAACCCAGTTCACTAAAAGGAACTGGGTGTCGTTCCTAGAATAAGAAGAATTCTAGTCAGAAGTACCTTTACTTGTGTGGACAGCCTGACTTCTCAGGAATGAATGCGCAATCACGAGTTATTACTTCCTCCGCAGCTGACAAGCCTAGCTTTTTCTTATACTTAAATGAATTGGCTATCTCAGAATCTATGATAGATAGTAACTGGGTCTTTCATGTGGCAAAACTATAGTTTGCTGCCACAAAATAGAAGAAAACACCATTTTCCCGTGTGACAATCTTTTTGGCTATACTTTCTGTTAAAAGGGTTATAGAACCTTTAACTTCCGTTTAAACAAGCCCTCTGACCCCCCCCCCCCCCAAAAAAAAAAATCGAGCAATCTTGACGAAAATCAGACCATGAGATTCAGCATATAAGAGAACACTATTGTAGAGGTTTCAAGTACCTGTCTATAAAATGTGGTTTTGTATTTTTTTTTTTTTTTTTTTTTTTTTTTTTTTTTTTTGCAGAAGAAAGATCAATGATGCGTGTTTGTTTGTTTGTTGTTTTTTTTTTCCTGGGGGTGATTGTATCGAACCAATGCAAATGGTCCAAGAAGATTGCGGGAGGATTCATTCAAACGGAATTTAAAAAATTCTAGTGCAAGGTTAAGTGATCAATGTTAAACCCCCCTCCCAGGCTCCTTTTTCCAGTAACATCCGACCATAGCCATTTGTTTCAGCATAGTTGAAAGATTCGATAATTATGCCACTAGTGATGGCATGACCCCCTCCAGCCCCTCCCCTCCCAAAAAAAACATGCATCCGTGGTCTTTCTTCTGGCAAAAAACAAAAACAAAATCAGAAATCATTTTTTGATAAAAAAAATCTTTTTTTTTCAGAAGAAAGTTCAAGGATGCGTGTTTGTTTGTTTGTTGTTGTTTTTTTCCTGGGGGTGATTGTATCGTACCAGTGGTCCAAGAAGATTGGGAGAGGGTTCATTCAAACGAAATATAAAAAGTTCTAGTGCAATGTTAAGTGACCAAAAATATTGGAGGGCAACTAGCCCCCTCCCACACCCCTTTTTTCCAGTAACATCCGACCAAAATTTTGAGATATCCATTTATTTCATCATAGTTGAAAGACTCGATAATTATGCCACTAGGGATGGCATAACCCCCTCCAGCCCCCCCCCCCCCAAAAAAAATGCAAACAAAAAAACACGAATCCGTGGTCTTTCTTCTGGCAAAAAAAATCCACATTTTTGCTGATAGCTTGGAGCTTGAGACCTTTACTGTAGAGTTCTCTGATACGCTGAATCTGATAGTGTGATTTTCTCTAAGACTTTTTTTTTGGGGGGGGATGTTTCCTCCTTTTTCAAAAATCAGGCAATTTTCTCAGGCTCGAAGCCTTTGATAGGTAACAGTAAACTGAACGAATCTTATGCATTTGGAATCAGCATAATAATCTGATTCATTTGGTATATCTGTTGATATCAAAATTCCCTATTTTAGAGTTACGGGTACTATTGAGCCGCGTCAGTCCTTACTTACAGTTGGCTACTACGAACTATTTGACAGATTTAAATTAGTTTGACGTTGGCTGAGTAAGCCTATTACAAAGGTTTAATGGATTTACCAAGGACATTTAATGATTGTTTGAATTGGTCAAGTGCTAGCTTCCAGAAACATATATAGCCTATGTATGTATGTCTTAAACAACTGCGAAAAAATCGGGAACGCATTTGTTGATGAAAAGCTCCTTCATTCGTAGTTATTCAGTTTTGGCATAAGAAGCACCAAATTGAAAATAAAAGATGGGCAGAAAATCAACAAAAACAAGCTAAGAACATATGACATCAAACATCTCAAAATGTAGAGTTTTTTAAGGTTTAGTTGTCTTTGGAAATCAAGCTAACAGTTTAAGAATCAGTAAGATTGTTAATGTTTAATTTTTTTACGGACAAAAAGCATTGAGAAATTTAATCAATTACTTGTGCTGATTTATTTTCACGGTTCAACACAGCAACACTGTAAAGAGCGTGAAACTGCCCTTAAAACTTCATAATTTTGAAACAACCAAATTCAACATTTTAGAATAATCGTGAGTTTTAAATATGAATAGATCTAAAATGGGCCACTGGACGAACACATTTTTCTTTTGGTATCTTTGGTAGGTTACATTAAGTTCCGTAAGAATATAAACGTTTCTCTGATTGGTAGATTATTTATGACTGACTAAACCCGTCCTGGCAGAATGGTTAGTGCGCTAACCCTGAGACCCTTTTTCCCTGAGGACAGGGGAAAAAAAAACCCATAACTCCTAGCAGAAAAGTCTTATCAAAAGAAAAAGTACACCATTGGAACCGCCTTGTCCGAAACCCCTATATAGGAAACTTTCTGTTTTTTTGGCTTGAACAGCAAGGGAAATATTTTGGCTTGAAAATCAAGAAAAGTGACAGCATTCTGCCTAAACGGCATCTTTTTTTTTCTTCCACAGATGGCTTGGCACTGGAACATCGTAGAGAGTTGTTCAATGGCTCATTTTAAAGGAAATTAATGGGGTTAAAAACCTTTTGTATTTAAATCAAATTATTTTTACAATATCCCCAGTCAGAGTTGACCCAGCTCTAAATGGGTACCTCTGAAATCTAGGGAAGGTTAACACGAACACGAATGGTGTGCGAAAGCACAGGACGGCTGGCCCCCAACCCCGTTATATTTCCTGGCTTTTGCCATGAAACGGGTAGAGATTACAAAATTCAATGTCTTTTTTTAATCATAGACCATTTTACATTATTTCACTAAATAGCTTACGTTTCGTAATAACAATGTAGAAATCACTAATAGTTATAGATAAAGTGATATGCGGAAGTTTTTGGTTCCAGAGGAAATAGGTATCAAGTCACACTCCTTTTTTCCACCGATTCCCTCTTCACCAATTTATCTGACTGAACTAAGATATTTTCATCGGCTATAAAAGTGAGATAATCTCACATGACAGTTCGAATTTCAATACCGGCAACAGGGTCGCACGCCAAAATTTGGAAGGAAGGCGCCCCCCTCTAATTAATTAAGACATTTGAGTGCCAGGTAATTAAGCTCTCGTAATGACAGCACCAAGACGGTTGACATTTTGTTTGTACGCTCCAAAACTCAATATGAAACAAATGTGAGAAATATTTGCTACTTGAGATGTTCGGTGACATGGATATGAGCAAGAGTGGGAAAAAATGATTGGCTGGATAAATATATATTAGGGTTTATATTTTATCACTGACGCCATAGTTGACATTAACGATGATGGAATGAGTCATAGACAAAAATTTGACATTAGACTTATGCACATAATAAAAGCCTTATCCAGGAACATGTTCCTAGAAGAAGATTAAGCTTTAAATAAAGATTTAGACTCAATAACATGGACGTGCAGAAGTAACCAGAAAGCTGAATTTTCTATACCTTGCTTTCCAAAAAGGCCAAATTTTGCTAAAATGTCAAAATGAAAATCTAGATCTTATCCAGGACTTCGTCATCAGTGGAGGCAGAAAAGTACAGAGACAGGACTCAGTTTGTAGCCAAGCGAGAGGTCGCAAAAACAGGTAAAGGCGGTTATTTGGTTTCCCTATTTGATATCAAACAGTTCGTGGTAACGAACTGTAAGTAAGGAGCGACCCGGCTCAATGGTAACCGAAACTCTAGAAAACGGGTTTTTGATACCAATAGATATATCAAAAGAATCAAATTTCAATGCTGATTTCAAATATATAACTTTCATCAAGTTTAGTGCTACCCATCAAAAGTTACGCGCCTGAGAAAATTTGGCTGATTTTCAAAAAAAGGGGAAGACCCCCTAAAAGTTATAGAACCTTAATGAAAATCACACCATCATATTCAGCGTATCGGAGAACCCTACTGTAGAGGTTTCAAGCTCCTATCTACAAAAATGTGGAATTTTACATTTTTTGCCAGAAGAAAGATCACGGATGCGTGTTTATTTGTTTGTTTGTTTGTTTTTTTTTTTTTGTTTTTTTTTCCAGGGGTGATCGTATCGGCCCAGTGGTCCTAGAATATTGTGGGAGGGCTCATTGGAACGGAAATTAAAAGTTCTAGTGCCCTTTTTAAGTGACCAAAAAGAATGGAGGGCAACTAGGCCCCCTCCCACGCTTATTTTTTTCCCAAAGTCACCCGATCAAAATTTTGAGATAGCCATTTTGTTCAGCATGGTCTAAAATATGATAAATATGTCTTTTAGGATGACTTATTCCCCCGAAGTTCCCAGAGGGAGGGCTAAAAGTTATGAACTTTACCCAATGTTAACATATAGTATTGGTTATTGGGAAGTATACAGAAGTTTTCAGGAGGTTTTTTTTCTGGTAGTGGGAGGGAAGGGTGGGTCGGTGGTTATGTTGGAGGATCTGTTCATGAAGGAAGTTTTCATGGGGGAAGGGAAATTGCCATGAAGGGGGCGCCGGACTTGCCAGCATTATTTATTGGTTATTGGGAAGTATACAACCATTTTCAGGAAGGATTTTTTCCGGAGGGGGGGGGGCTAGACGAGGGGGTTAATCTTGAGAATATTTCCGTGGAGGATGTTTCTTTGGGGTAAGGGAAATTTCTATGAAGGGGGCGCCGGATTTCCAAGCATTATTTAAAAAACGATCAGAAATTAAATAAAAAAACAAGTTTTTTCAACTGAAATGTAAGAAGGAATATTAGAACTTAAAACGAACAGAAATTATAACGTATGTGAGGGGGTTCTCCCCCAAGTCAATACCTCGCTCTTTACGCTACAGTTTTTTTTTTAGTGCTTTCAAAAGAGCTATCTATTCTAATTAAACGGCCTTTGTGATTCAGGGGTTTGTGAATCAAAATTTTTTTTAACTTTTAACGTAAAGAGCGTGGTATTGACTAAGGGGAGAACCCCCTCATATACGTAATAACATATACGTAATAAAAAAAACAATAAAAAAACAAGCGATACGGCTCAATAGTAATCGAAACTTTTAAAAACGGAATTTTGATGTCAATAAATGTATCAAAAGAATGTGTTTATAATGCTGATTCTAAATATATAAATTTTATTAAGTTTAGTATTACTCATCAAAGGCTACGAGCCTGAGAAAATTTACTCGATTTTTTAAAGAGGGGGGAAACATCCCCTGCATTAACTAAAAAACGATCAGAAATTAAATAAAAAAAAACAAGTTTTTTAAACTGAAAGTAAGGAGCGACATTAAAACTTAAAACGAACAGAAATTATTCCGTATATGAAAGGGGCTGTCCCCTCCTCAACGCCTCGCTCTTTACGCTAAAGTTTTTTATTGTTTTAAAAAATAAAGTTGTGAGACAGAGTCAAACTTTAGCGTAAAGAGCGAGGCGTTGAGGAGGGGACAGCCCCTTTCATATACGGAATAATTTCTGTTCGTTTTAAGTTTTAATGTCGCTCCTTACTTTCAGTTTAAAAAACTTGTTTTTTTTTATTTAATACAATTAAGGAATAATATGATTGGCTCACAGAAATACGTCACAAAAATAGACCAATGGAATAAGAGCACACATATTAACACGGGATCTCTTTTTATCACGGAAGCATATTACAGTAATCTTTCTTTATGTCTTTGATTCTACTGAAATATTAATAGATTAAAAGGCCAGATCATGGCTGCAACCATGGCTGCAACGATAGCTGCCACCCAGTAAAGAGCAAACTACGGCCCATAGTAACCAAATTCGCTATTTGTAGCTGATTAAAGAACGGTAACTAGCAGTTCAATTAATTGTAATAATAATTTTTTTTTTTAATATATCCTCTCAAAAATGACATCGAATCAAAATGAAAAGCAAACTTTTGGAATAACCATTGTCGAGAGCCTTCTGCAGGTAAACTATATTTCCCCCTCACCATGAACAACAAGGAAGGTCACTTTGTCTCATAAATAGCCCTGATGTATCTTTTTTTTTGTCACCGCTGGAACATCATAGAAAGCTGTTTAAGTGCTCATCAGAATAGTCCTGATGTATCTTTTTTTTTGTCACCGCTGGAACATCATAGAAAGCTGTTTAAGCATAGAAAGCATTATAACGTGTCATATAGCGCCCAAAAACGGCTCTTTACGTGCCATTTGTGGAATGGAAAGGCTGGGAAGAACAAAAAGTGTGCCATGATAATCTCCTTGGTTGAAAAACCTAAGCATACAACCCACCGTCTAATATATTTCCCTCCCAGTCCCCATAATATTTTCATAAGCCGTCAACTGACAAACATAACTATAGCAGACCTCTGTAACATCATACAAATCATTTTAAGGTCTTATCTAAAAACTTATTTTTATATCTACTTGCTTTTTATAAATTGGTCCTGATAATATCGTCATAAAGGACTTTATGGGACCAAAAATGACAGGTTTTGGTGCTGTATCTCGAGTGGAAAGGCTAGGAAGCGTGAAAGAGTACCGACCCAATCTCCATGGTCAAAAACCTTGAGTCTGGGACAGTCTAGGTTTTAGAATCCTCATATATGACTTTTTGCACACTGATCAATGGTCTGCATAGTGTAGGTACCGATCGCTTGATTTTCTGCCTTCGGAAGGGAGTACAATGCGTGGCTCGGGGCAAATCATCCGACGCATCCCTTGTTTTTCCCCCAGGTGTCTCAAGATACAATATATATATATATATATATATATATATATATATATATATATATATATATATATATATATATATATATATATATATATATATATATATATATATATATATATATATATATATATATATATAATATATATATATATATATATATATATATATATATATATATATATATATATATATATATATATATATATATATATATATATATATATATATATAATATATATATATATATATATATATATATATATATATATATATATTACCGGGCCCCAATTTCTCCTTCCTATTAATGCATAAAAGAATCATCCATTTTATGGGATTTGTTTTCTTCTCGGACTCGTTGTCATGCTCACTGTTGCTTCTGTTCTAACAGCTGCTTTCATTTACGATTCGATGTGAACATCCCTGTTGCTTTTCTTCTAACCGCAGATTTTGTGGTCCATTATTTTCATTTGAGATTTGTAGGGATGCTTGTTGTTCCATGTCTTATAGCCAAAGATCTCGTTTGCGCTTCATTTTCGTGCATCACTACATCATATATTTTCCCATGCCTTTTGCTTTAGATGTTTGGATTCTTTCAAAATCGTTTTAAAGAAAAACATCGTGCGTACACACATGTATAAATAAATACACAGTTGCTCGTTTAAATGGAGTACATAAATTCAATAATCTTTAGTTTCAAGTCCCGAGTTGTCAAATAAGCAATTTCAATTGAGTTAACAAATTCTGCCGTTAATTCAATTCATCCTTCCTGGTAATGCATCAAAGAATTATAAATTTATAGGATTCGCTTTCTTTTGTAACTCGTTGTGGTTCTCACTGCTGTTTCTCTTCTAACCATAGATTCCAGTTAGGATTTAATGTATTCATTGTGATGCTGGTGGTAACAAGTTTTTCTATGCCTTTTACTTTAGCTGTCCGGATTCATTCATAATAATGTGTAATTTCGCATGGCGTCATAGATACAAAAAACTCCTTTCCCAGTGTTCCTCCAATCGTGATTTTTGCATTAATTGTTGTAACAATCAGGAATGTTCCTGTTCAGAGTCATTCGTGTCATATATGCGAAATTTTAATTTCTCTTTCCTGTTTATCAATCATAGTCTCATACACGCTTAACTAACACGTTCCTTCGTTCTATTGTAATTTCGCTTTGTCTTCTAACCGCTCAAGCACGCTTAATACATACGCTCCTTCATTCCTTTATAATTTTACATTGTCTTCGAAGCAGCAGATTTCGTTTTGCAACGTTTTCCTTTGTAATTCAATGGGATTTGTTGCTGTTTCTTGTTCCAAGCCTTTCTCTTTAGCTGTTCAGATCCATTTTTATCTTGTTTAATTTTTCAACCGTCATAGATACTAAAAACGATACCACCCCTTTGGGGAAAAATGATGTAATTCAGTGTCTTGAAATGTATATAAATATGACGTTACTTGTATAATTTTTTTTTCCAAAAATTAATGCTCTAAACGATTTTTCTCAACCTCGTGACCTGTCTAAATTGTTTTTTCAGTCCAGAAAACACCAGGGTGCCAATTTTAAAAAAAGAAATATATGGAGCCGTTCTCAAGAAAAAATTATACACAATTACATCCATACTTGCTCGTTTAAAGATATAATATATATATATATATATATATATATATATATATATATATATATATATATATTATATATATATATATATATATATATATATATATATATATATATATATTCTTTAGTTAATATCCAATTAAATTGGTTCAGTCGTGTGAGGGTGACATACAAGGACTGTTCATCCATTACACCTGGTTCTTCAAGCTTTGTTAACTTAACAAGAAAATAAGAACGCAGGTCTGCGAATTTCTGCCTGTTAAACCAGTAAAAAAAAGAAAAAAATCCAAAAATATATGCTGAGATCTAGACCATCTCTTGTAAAATTAGGAAAATTAAAAACAGAGTTCAGCCCCCTTAAATCAGAATCCTGACATGCCCAGAAGAAGAAAATTTATTTCAAACAGAGCATTAATAAACTTTGAGGTGTAGTGCCAGCCGAGCTCACAAAAAGCCTTCTGACAGATATGTTTCAATTACGGAGTAATTAATCTCGCAAACGAGAGTTTGCGAGCCGCAAACACTTTTCAGTTCCACTCCTAATTACCTAAGCGCTGCCTAATCGCATGTAAAATACAATATTAAATCGTATGTCAGATTTTTTTTATTCTTCTCTTATTTTAGACGAAATGGGCTATGAAGAAGGAAGAGAATGTGTTAACTGCGGAGCTATATCAACACCATTATGGCGCCGCGATGGAACGGGCCACTACCTCTGTAATGCATGTGGGCTGTATCATCGGATGAACGGGCTTAATAGACCTCTTCTCAAACCTCCAAGGAGATTGGTGAGGAAACATCTGAAATGTACAATCTTTAAATAAACAAAACAATAATATTAATGTTTGACATTATTAAAAGAAATAAAAGAGCTGAGAAACTATAACGCTGTGATTATTTTGAAAACGAAAGATTTAAAACTATCAAAATTAATAAAAATAAAGAAAAATAAAGACAAAATAAAAGTAGAAAAGATTAGCAGAAAAATACCTCTAGAAACCCTCAAAAGTAAAAGTTGCAAAATTATAAATTAAAATAGTTTAAGATATTTGCATAGAATCAATAAATAAGCATTAGAAAATAAAGTAGAAAAAATATATAGAAATAAGCAATACATTCTTTAAATAAAGAAAGTATAGTATGAAAACACATAAAATGAAAGTGAGAATAATTTAAAAATGAAAAAAGAAACTACAAAATAGAACAGAATAATTTTAGTGCAGGCTTAGAATGACTGGAAGCTGTTTAATACTAAGATATAATTAAGTCTCGTGTAGATCTTACTCTGAGAATAAACCACAGGCAAAAATATTTTGGGGTTAAAAAATTTTAGTGATTTTTTTTTACTTTTCTCTTTATATTTTTCTTTAAGTTTCGTATTTCCAAAAATGTTTTTTTATTAAATACATGTGCATATATTTATACAGAATAACATACAATGCTTTTACTTATTAATTTCTTATCAGCAACAAAACGTCAACATTTCAGCATTTTCAGCAACGATCTAAATGATGTGAGCATTTTTGTTCAAAAATGTAAGATCTTCGCAAAATATAATTATGTTTTTGGCTTAAATCGGCATTGGGCCTATATGCTGTAGCTCTACAGGGGTCGTAAATCCAAGTCAACTGGATACTATGTACCCTAGGACACTGTGTATTGCCACCCCTGAACAAGAATCAAGATTCCCCAAAGGTCAGTCGAAGTTCCCTCCCATAAAGTTAAAATAATAAGTGATTCTAAGACGCTACTAACAAATCCCCTCAGTTCCGGATACAGCAAAACTTCTTCTACTTTTTACACGTGTCAAAATAAAAGTTTGTTTTTTAATAGACCGCTTCTCGTCGACTTGGGCTATGCTGCACAAACTGTGGCACATCAACAACCACTTTATGGCGGCGGAATAATGAAGGAGAGCCAGTTTGTAATGCGTGTGGCCTGTATTACAAATTGCATGGTGTACACAGGCCCCTGGCAATGAGAAAAGATGGCATACAGACCAGAAAAAGAAAGCCTAAAAGTGGGTCTAGTACTCAAGAAAATGAGCTGAGTGCTATTAAAGAAGAAAAATCTCGCAGCAGCACCCCATCAGGTAGGCCCCTTCCCCTGCCCCTTCCCCTCACTATTTTAGTCAATATTTAATGTCTATGATCAGGCATAAAACTTCAAATTTTAAGAATAAAATTCGAGTATGTACAATGAATTGATGAACAATAAAATGTATCTTCTTTAATGAAAAAAATGAATCAGAATGATTCTTTTAAAGAGGTCATCAATTCACCCGGAGAACCTGGAGAAACTAGCAAGCGGAAAAGAGGTTCACTAAAATGTGCGTACTCAAAACAAGTGCTTCCCTAACGCTATCACCAAGTCATTACCTAATTTGCCTCCGCACTCTCACATGACATTGGGTCAGAATTCCAAGATATGCAATATAATCAGAACAATTGAAAGGTCCAATAAATATACCCCAGGGAAGATGGTGAGTGAAGCCGCATGGCCAAGGGACTCAACAAATTTAAACTTCCGAAAGGGATCATTATTCTCACTAAATCCATAATCTCTAATTTTTTGGAGCTTTTTGACATCACTCTGCCAATAATCAAATGCAAATTTCTGTGAATCCATCCCACTCCCCCCCGGGTAGCCTCCTCATTGACCTTCTCCCACCAGAAAGCGTTACGTGCGTTGCATTCATCCTACCTTGTATGCCGGATTTGAAGAGGGTTTTTAAGTTTCTATTCGGATAGTTCCTGAGGCCCTCCAGCAAATCCTCTTTTAACCTATCTTTATCTTGACAAAGAGGGTCAGACCTGCAGTAAGTGTTCTTAGCGAAGCGCAACAAATTACTACCCAATTTGGGTTGGAGCTACAATTTTTTTGTTTGAAGAACGACTACCGTAAATATTAATTTTTCTAATTTTCTCTTTTGAAATTTTTTATCCTGTGTCAACTCACTGAATTGTGTGTTTTTTGTTTATCGCATAAATTTGTTAGTTTTGAGAAACTTTTTTTGACCACTTCTGAATGTTCAATTTATTCCAAATTTTTTTCGTATATGCCAGTCATATGACTTCATATGACAGTGGAATAATGCAACATCAAAATTAGCCCATCTCGTACACTCCTCTTCCCAGCCCCCTTAGAAGATAAACGTGGGATTGGGCATAGTAAAAAATATAAAAAAATATTGTCATACGACAACTGTTGGCGAAGCGGTAAGGACACTTGCCTGTGGCAGGGCTAACTTATGTTTTAATCTTATATGTGACAATTTTTTCCATATATGGAACATATATGGGACAAATTGTCCCATATATGGGACAACTTTTTTTTGACACATTCTCTTTCAAGTGTCCATTCATTTATAATACTCAATTCTCATAAAATAAAATAGGACAAAAGATAATAATAGTTTTTTCAATGCAATTTTCTTCCTCTATTGGGGAATAAAACCACTTATTTATTTACTTCAATTATCAGGGGTACACATTGCTATTCTCCCAAGAATTAATGTATTTAACATTACTTAATATGAGAAATCTACTTAGAAACTTTATCAGCTGGACTAGTTTTCTGAAATAAGACTTTTTCCTTCCCGTATCGATTCCTTTTGAAGATATTTTAACTTTTCATAATTCATAGCACTTTGGTTTCATCAGCCTATGCAAAATAGAATTATTTTTATTATTATCATTTTAAAGTGGCTCACAAAATCAGAATCAGGTATAAATCTAAGAGAGGCATTTGGAAACCTCTAAACATTAGAAATATTTAGAGCTTTGAATCTAAATAGAACACACTCCAATAAAGTTGTTGAAATTGGTCGTCTTAAATCCTCTTATAACAAAAATTTTGCATATTGAAATAAACTAATTTTAAATGTATAATGCATTGCTAATAGTTGGAAAATACTTTTAACTGATCATCATTTGATACAGTTTATGAGGACTTTAATAATATAATTAATTGAAGAAAACAAAGTTTTTTCTGATGGAAGTAAAGAGCAAGGTGTAAGTTCTAACGAACACAAGTTAGTGCTTCGTAGGTTATGCAACATATACGTGCAATATAGGTTCAAATAAACTGACTCATAATATTTCCCTAAATTTGTCGAATTAAAAAAAACTAGCGCTTTACTGAAAAACTAATCTTAGTTGAGGTTTTGAGAGAACGAACATTGTATACTAAAGTTAACTGATTTCATGGCCGGTGAAAGACTATTGAGAGCATAATAAATTAGTTTTTATTTTCTGCAAGGTAATTGTGGACTTCTCCGCTCCTAATCATATTTTGCTGAGTCGATTTTGTGCTTTCAGTAAAGGGATGGAGGAAGAGTATACAAGAGGGAGGATTGTATAACCCAGGTTGAAGGTTTTGACCATGGAGGTTATGATGGTATCCTTTTCATGATTCCTAGCCTTTCAACTCCAGGTATGGTACCAAAAATTGCAATTTTTGGTGCTATGTGGCACTTTATGACGTTGTTACTAAGACGAATTTATAAAAAGAGAATTAGCTCTTAAATAAGATCTTAAACAGCTCTTTATGATGATACAGAAGCATGCTAGTTCTGTTAGTTAGCTGGCAATTTATTAAAAACGTGCAAGGGCTACATGATGGGCTACATGGAAGAAGCAAACATACATGAGGGGGTCGATGGTAGACCTAATGTTTAGGGTTTTCAACCGTGGAGATTGTGATAGCACCCTTTTTATTCTTCCCAACCTATTTATTCCAGAAATGACACACAAGTTTTTGGGTGCCATATAGCACTTTGTGATGGCGTTATCAGTTCAAATTTTAAAAATCGTGCAGATACAAAATTAACGTTCAAATGCCAACTTAAACAGCTCTCTGTGGTGTTCAAGTGCCGTGCTACCGGTGGCAATAAAAAAAAAAAAAAAAAAAAAAAAAAAAAAAAAAAAAAAAAAAAAAAAAAAAAAAAAAAAAGGAGAAATATCGCTGCTATCAATGCAAAAAAAGTGATTTTCCTTGTTGTTCCTGGTGTGGGGCTTTAGTTTACCTACATCGGGTTTTCGACAATGGAAGTTTCAATGGTGAATTTCTATTAAAATTAATGTTCAAGAAGGACCGATAATTCTAATGAATTATAAGATGCTAATGCAGTAGTAGCAATAATAGCTTAAGAATCATGTACACTGAGATTTTTTATTTTTTGTTTGAATCATAGACTTATTAATTTTTAGCTCATTAATACATTAATAATTTATTACATAATTAATTGAGTGATACAGCTTACGTATTTTATGGATGAATTAATTATAATGTCAGTCATCAAATAACATATCTATGGTTTGAATTCTGGATAGTTAAATCCATTTGTTTTGTTTAAGATAAGTGGTAGTGTACGGATTAATTTTTGAACCCCCTAGTTTTGCCAAAATAGTAGTGTTAAAAATCCAATTTGGAACTAAAACTGGATAGGAATACATCATGCTTCGTTTGAAGCACTTTCAAATCGTGTAAACCTCACTGACAGGATAAGGTCAAGAGGAGGGGGAGCAAGGGGTAACTCAGGGATTGTCCGGAAAGGAAAATACAATTCTCTTTCTATACCTGCATACTGGACAGAGGGATGTCTACAACAGATAAATCTTTCTGACAGCAGAAGTTCAATAGATAGGTGTTTGAAGGAAGGGAGAGATTTCAGATATTCATTTTGAACTAGGAAGATCGGAAAAAAGGATTTGAGGTTGGTAGAGAACTGTCAATCCTTCAAGCTTTTTGCACAGTTTGAGTCCCTTAGCCCTGTAACTGCAATAAACATTTGTTCCCCCGGGGCAAATATTTATGGCCTTTAAACTGTTCTGATTAAACTATCCATCTTGATATTTTGACCCGATACCACGTGAGGGTGGGGGATAGGTTCTTAATAAGGTGGTAGCATTGGTAACCCTGCTAACTTGAAAAGTTAGCTATCTTCAGTATGAGATATTAGCTGGGATTACCATGGTCGAAGCGATAGTTGCAGCCTATAGTACAGGCAAACTAGCCAAAATTATGGGTCAGCCCCCCATAATATTGCAACAGAAATGTTTTTTATACCATATTGTAGAAAAAAAACTTAACAACATATTCAAATTTGCACATTCTAGGTCGACGCAAAACTAGTTTTTTTTTTTTTAGTGTCAATTTTTCAATTTTTTCTAAAAAAAAAGAAGAACTATCGGTACATGTTCGTTTTTCTGTATATGATGTTTCATACTGATGCAAAATGAAGAGCTGAGCCCGAAAATGGAATCAAATTTGATGTACAACACACCAGAAAAAAGTTTCATAATCATCAATAAGGATTTTACCCTTCTCACCGTTGTGACCTCTTTTTCACCATACTATCAGAAGGCAACTATTCTGACATAAAATGATGAGCTGAGCCCAAAAATCAAATTAATCTGATGTAATGTCAACTAGAAAACCCGTTTCATATTCATCAATATGTGAGTTACAAGGTCGAACCTTAAAACGTACAGTGATTAGGAGGCACAGTTGGGGAACTGCCGCCCCCCAAACCCCCCGATTTCGCAGCCTTTAAATAAAAAAAAAGTTTTTTAAACTGAAAGTAAGGAGCGACATTAAATCTTAAAACGAGCAGAAATTATTCCGTATATGAAAGAGGCTGTGCCCTCCTCAACGCCTCGCTCTTTACGCTAAAGTTTGACTTTCTCACAACTCTTTTTTTAAACAATAAAAACTTTAGCGTAAAGAACGAGGCGTTGAGGAGGGCACAGCCTCTTTCATATACGGAATAATTTCTGCTCGTTTTAAGATTTAATGTCGCTCCTTACTTTCAGTTTAAAAAACTTTTTTTTTATTTAAAGGCTGCGAAATCGGGGGTTTGGGGGGCGGCAGCCCCCCAACTGTGCCTCCTAATCACTGTACGTTTTAAGGTTCGACCTTGTAACTCAGCCTCTTTAACTCTTTAGAAAACGTAGTTTTTTTCAAATAATCATTTACTAAGTCACGTTAAGGCCCGGGTTTGATATCTTGCCATCTATAGATACAAAAAATTCGATGTATCTGCCACCTAACACGATAAAAAAGTTTCACTTCGAATGTTCTCCTTTCCCATTGACTTGATATTTAAAGGTAAGAGATCATTTTTGTTTGTGTCATCATTTCAACCAAAGATCTACAGTCTGAAATGGTAAACTAATGTATCCAACCGTACGCAGTAAAATTGCTGGAAACTTACATCAAAGAACTGTTTTATCTTTTTTTTTTCTTTTGACAGAGATATCTACTGAAAAGATAATCGCACCTTGGAAAGCATCTTGTGCTAACAGATGACCCTTAACGTTGCAACCCCTAGCTTTGTCTCAAAACGGCTAGTGCCCTTACCGACGGAAGCGGTGTGACAGAAGTTCAAAGGTCTTTATGGGTTCTGTCTCGACCAGTCTGCTCTGCACTAAATCTTCTGATGGAGGGTATGTCACAGGTTTTCTATGGAACTACTGAACAACATAAGGAAACGTCCGAGCTGATACAACAAAGAGACTGTAAAGATACCAAGATCTCCATCGATTTCTTAAAAAAAGGATCATCATTTAATGGGGATCTTCAGCTAAGAAACATCACCAACGGTCTGACGGCCTACGAATCTGCCAACGTTGATTCTGCAAGAGATTTAGGCCTAAAAATCATTGACTCCATGTCTGGAAAGCTGGTTACTGATTTTGTGTTTCGACGATAACAATAGGTAGTTCAATTTACTAAAAGCAGAATTCAGGTGGAGATTGCAAAAGACTGGACCCCACTCTCCTTTTTCAGAGGTTCATCGCGCTAACAAAGAGGATCAATTTCACGGAACCTGAGAACTTTCAACACGAATTGTGTTCCTACCCGCATCACTTTTTGAAAGTTCTTTCATGCTCCGGTCTCCGAACAAGCCAGAGTTTGCCAAGGCTGTAGCACAGGCTTGCAATCTTGAGGAGCGCTCTACTCCCCTTCCCAAAGGCATTTGATATATCATCGACGGTGGAGCTCTTCTGCACAGAATTCCATGGGCCTAAAACGAACGATATTCCAAAATCCTTGACCATTATGCTACTTACGTGACCCAAAAGTATCCATCTGCCACTATTGTGTGCGACGACTACGATTGCGGAGCTACCATAAAGGATATAGCCCAGTCGAAGGAACAAAGCTCCCCGAATATGGGATATTCACAAATTGAAAGAGAAGCTTGGCCAAGAGACATGCCCTGTGATTCCTTTTGCTCACGCCATCTTAGGCTGTGACTCTACTTCACGGATTCACAGTGTGGGATACGGCCTTGCTCTGAAGAGGCTAATGACAGATGCCAATTTTCGTACATCAGCTGCAGTTTTCATGCTGAAGTCAGCTTCGAAGGAGGAAGTAAGAGTTGCTGCAGAAGACGCTCTGCTTATGATATATGGCTCATCAAAAGGGGGGAATCTGAAGGAACTCCGCAGGGAAGTTTTTAAAAAGAAGGAGACTACTTCTAGCACGTTCGTCCACCCAGAACAGTTACCATCAACTTCTGATGCGGCTAAATTCCACAGTTACAGGGTTTTCTATCAAGTTCAGGTATGGAGTGGAGATCCTGATTCTGAACTTAAAGCCGAGGAATGGGGTTGGAAAAATAAAGATGGCTTCTTATATCCACTGTCTACTGACGTTCCACCAGCCCCTCGTCTGCTTCTCAACATCGTGAAGTGCTCCTGTCAACTGGAATGCGGCTCAAGGAGACGTAGCTGCTTTAAAAACGACTTAGCTTGCACTGCAGTGTGTAAAACATGAAAAGGGACAGCATGTTCTAACTCTTCAAGAATCGAAAGGTATAACAATGAGGAGACCGTCAAAGCTTAGATATCTCAATTAAAAGAATAAATTGTGAACACTAGTCGGAGTTTGATTCTGTCTTTCAAATGTTCATGAAGTAGATTCGATATTTTATCAGTTGTGAAGAATAGTCAGTGTGTTGATTATAGTTTATTTTAAGAGAGATTTTAAATGTCGGCTGCTGAAAACTAGTTTCATAGATGATTTCCTTTTTCTAATATTTTTATTGTCTTAATAAACATCTTGAACTCATTTTTTTCAGGCTGAACCATCAGGTGATGGAGCCAGCGATGATCAGATTTAGGTTAATTAATTATTAGATCTCAAAACAGATTTGACTACACCAAATTTGACTCCATTTTCCGTTCGTCTCGTCTTTTTACATCGGAATAATAATTCAGTTCAAGAAAAATGAACAATTACCGGACCTTATTTTTTTTTGTTAAGAAAGTAAGAAAACTGACACGATAGGCAAAAAAACTAGTTTTTGTGTCGACCTAGAATGTGCAACTTTGGATATGCTATTTAGTTTTTTTCCTCTACAACATGGTGTAAAAATCATTTCTGTTGCAATTTCTTACAACAATCAATGAATTGGTGGACAACGTTGGTAGAAACATGTCAAATGAAAATAAAAAAGTGCATATTGATGAATTTGAAACGGATTTTCTAGTAGACGCTACATCAGGATAATTTGATTTTTGGGCTCAGCTCATCATTTTATATCAGAATAGTTGCCTTCTGATAGTATGGTGAAAAAGAGGTCACAACAATGAGAAGGGTAAAATCACATATTGATGACTATGAGACTTTTTTTTGGTACATTGCACATCAAATTTGCTTTCATTTTCGGGCTCAGCTCTTCATTTTACAGCGGATGAAACTTCATATACAGAAAACCGAACATTTACCGACAGTTCATTTTTTTAGAAAAAAAAACGAAAAGACAAAAAAAATAGTTTTGCGTCGACCTAGAATGTCCAACTTTAAATATGTTGTTCAGCTTTTTTTCCCCTACAACATGGTGTAAAAATCATTTCTGTTGCAATTTGTTGGGGGTCAAACTCTAGTTTGCCTGTACTACTAGTGAAGAGGGAACAGTGGCCCATAATAACCAAAAGTTTAAAAACGAGTTTTGAAAACAGTCTTTTACTGGGGGAAATGCCATTTATACCTGATTCATGAATAGTAACTATTATTTCAATTAAATGTGATAGTAGAATGTTATTTTGGAAACAAGCTCATTTTGGAAACAAACTCAAAACGAAGAGAAATTGACAATAAATAACTGAGTCAAACTCAAAACGAGCAAAAATTAACACGAGTAGGTGACAACCCCCATGCCTTCTTAAGACAAGAGCAAAATTTGCACTTTACTGAAAAAAATAAATGATCGTGGATTATCAGTTTATAATCCGTACATATACGGATATCTATTTCTTAAATTTTTAATAATTTTTCCTTTATTAAAGTAAAAAAAGTGAAAATATTTTTTTTATGCTCGTTTTGAGTTTGAATCGGTTATTTGTTGTCATTTCTGTTGGTTTTGAGTTTCATTTATTTATTGATGGTGAACTGTGGTAGTTATACGCTTGGAAGGTTATTTTACTTTATTTCTGTTCATTTTGGGCTTAGTGGAGCTCTTTACGTATCTTTGAAAAACTTGTTTTGTGGAAAAAGTTTTAATATTGATTTCTGTTCATTTTTTTACTAACATAGTCTTCGTAATGAAAAAAAATAACATTTTACATTTTTTCAGTTTTTTTTTCTATAGGAATCCATAGTTTGGCTTGCTCTTTGTATGTTGGTGTTTCAGCCATTTTTAATCCTGGCACAAATAGTATTGTTTAATTTAAGTTTATACCCCATCAAGTTGACCTGAAAAATAAAACTTAATATCACTCCCAAAAAGTTCGATCTATGCTCTTTGATAACCTGGATACACTTATATTATTTCGATTTATTTAAAACATATGAGTAGAAGCAGTAATAGTGATAGCCTTGAAACTTTCAATTATAACCCCCAGTCGTTCTCGATATGTTGCTGAGGTTTATAATTGGCAACCATATAGATAATGCCTTTTGAGTTAGTTTTAAAGTATAATGGACCATTTTCGAAATGACTGTCTCAAAATTTTCATTGAATCTGTTTGGAAAATGATTGTCCTCCAACCTCTCGTCACTCTTAAAAAGGGCACTAGAACTTCTACTCCTAAATCAAATTAGCTCCTTTAAAAGTTCCAATGACATTTCCAGCTAAAACTTATATTTCTGATAAAATTAGCATGTAGTTTTTTCTTTTAATTGAAACTCCTCCTAAACGTTTCCTAAAAGTTTCACCTTAGTACCCTTAAACTCATTAGTTACAGTAACTCTACTGTTACTAGTGTACTGTTACATTAATAGTATATGTATTGCCTTTTGACGATTTGAACATCATTATCCTCAAGTCCTGGAAGTTTCAACTTAATGCAATTAGCCGTTTCGAAGATATTGCTGATATATACTACTACTACTACTACTACTTCTAACAACTCACCGCAGCACCAAGCCGCCTGAGGCCAACGCAGCTACACACGCTCCTCCTCAATCCCAATCTATTAAAAGCCTCCCTTTTACACCCTCCCATGAAGTTCCCATTTCCGTTAAATATTTCTTTATGACGTACTCCCAACCCAGACAAGGACGACCTGCTTTCCGTTTATGCCTAGACGGTTGGCCGAAAAGAACAATCTTCGCCAATCTGTCATCATTCATCCGCATAACGTGGCCTAGCTAACTCAATCGCTATTTCATTATAGCCCTCGAGAGCGGTACTGAATCACATTTTTCGTACAGCCTATTGTTTCAACCACGGTCAGTCAGCCGAGTGCCCAGAACAATCCTTAAGCAATTTCTCTGGAAAACATCTAGGAAATCTTCATCTAATTTTCAAAGCGACCATGCTTCAGAACCATGTTTGACTACTGTCATCACTGTTACTTCTAGTATTCTAATCTTGGTTCGCAGACTTATCTTCCTATTTTTCCAAACCTTTTTTTATTGTGAAAAAGCACCCTGAGCCTTGGCTATTCTACTTTTAACATCATCACTGCTCCCACCATCTCCACCAACAATGCTACCAAGGTAAGTGAAGCTGCCCACTTGATCAATCGGTTCATTACCCAACGTCACCTTTTCATCTTCACTTATTCCTAGCCTTAGAGACTTATTCTGATTAACATTAATTTTCAAACCTATTCCAGCACCCTGAACTCGCTAAATCTCTAAAAGTTCATTCATTTTCCTCACACTTTCCTCTAGGGTGCTTAAATCATCAGCATAATCTATGTCCAGGAGACTTTTTTCTCCCCATTTGATCCCATGGTCTTTCATTGCCTTTCCTCTGCTCCTCAAGACAAAATCCATCAAAATAATCCATATAAATGTGGATAGAACAAAACCCTGCTTAACTCCTGATTTAATACAAAACCAGCTGCCAACCTCATTTCCTACCTTAACTGCAGCAGTGTTATTCTCGTGCATAGTACTAATTACTTTAATGTATTTGTCTGGTATACCACACAAGGATAAAATCTTTTCTAAAGCTCTTCTATAAACAGAATCGAACGCTTGCTCATAATCTATAAAACTGAGGACCAAAGGTGTTTGACAACTCAGGCACTTCTCAATTATTAACCTAAGAGGGAAAATTCTGTCGACGCATCCTCTACCTTTTCTAAAACCGCACTGTTCTTCTCTTAAAACTTTGTCCACGACACCTCTCAGTCTGAAAAGTATTATATTACTAAGTAATTTGCTACCTACAGAGACCAGACTAATGCCTCGATAATTACCACACTCACTTTTATCACCTTTCTTATAAAGTGGCTCAATTAAGGTTTTGCTAAAATCGTTAGGTACTTCCCCTTTTTCAAAAATCATATTCATAATCTTCAGTAACTTATATCTATCCTCCGAGCCACCATATTCAAGAAACTCATTTACCACCCTATCAGCACCTGGAGCCTTGTTATTTTTTAATCCTTTTAGTACTGTCGCTAATTCTTCCTGACCAAACGAATCTTCCTTCACATCCAAGGTATCACAAACATTTTCATTTTCCTCTATATCTTTTCCTGCAACTTTATCTCAGTTTAGCAAATTCTCAAAATGTTCTGCCCATCTCTCTTTAATTCTTTCCTTGTCCCTAATTATGGCCCCATTCCTATCTTTAACTCGGTCAAGTCTGGATTGACTACCCCCTCTCAATTTACTGACATGCCAGTACAATATTACGCTATTATGCCGTCTAGCTGCATCTTCCAGATCCTCGGCAATTTTATGCATTGCCTCTACTTCACACCTACTTAGTTCATATTTTATTGGTTTCTCCACTTGCTTTACATTCCTTGTATTTTCATATGATCTCTCACTCAGATAATTCTTCTACAAGTCCTTTCTCCTTTCTATCAAACATAAAGCTTTTTCAATAATATTCTTAGTTGCAGTCCTAGCTTTCTTCCCTACGACACCTTCAGCAACTTCACTAATTATTTTCTAAAATTATTCCAAGCATCTTCCACATTATCTAATTTTAAACCCTCAAGTTTAGTATTCAACTGTTCCTGGATAGTTTCTCTCAAATTCTCGTCCTGGAGTCTACCAACATCATAACTTCCTGGGAGGTAGTTACCCTTCCGAAATTTGAGCTTTAAATTAACCCTTCACACTAGATAGTGATCTTTACTTTTAACATCAATAACAGCACTCCTATATACCCTAGTATCCTGTATTGATCCTGCCAGTCTTCGGTTTACTATAACATAATCAATAAGGTTTGTTGTCTTACCATCACCTGAATACCATGTTAACTTATGAGCCGCTTATGACCAAACACCGTGTTGGTTATAACTAGATTGTTATACCTACAAAATTGCAAAAGTCTGTATCCATTACTGTTTTCTTTTCCTACACCAAATTTACCTAGGCTAGGATACCATCTATCCCTATTTCTACCGACCTGAGCGTTAAAATCTCCTAGTAATAACATCATATTTCTACCTGGGACCTTGTCTATTTGCTCCTGTAGCTGTAAGTAAAATTCATCTGAGTCACTAGTATCTCCATCAGTTGGTTCTATAGGGGCATATACTACTATAACTGATACCCTGAACTTTTTAGTAATTAAATGGGCAATTAGTATTCTATTATTAATACCTTCCCAGCCTAAACAAGATATATCCTTTTGATAACCTATATATTTCTATACTTTTTTAATTTACATCTTAATGCTCTTAGCCTTACAAGTAGTTGCAATAGAGGTAGTAGTTGAAGTAGCAGCAGTAGCAATAGTAGTAAATGTAGCAGTGGTAGAAGCATTAGTAATAGCATGCACATATTGGCTTTTAGTCAATTGATCTTCCCCTTTAAGTATTTTCTGAAAGTTCCAACTTAGTATTTAAATCCACACTTCAGATGCGCCCTTTTGACAATGTGCACGCACATAGTCTCTTTTTATTTAGATCAAATTTTCCCTAAATATTTTAGATGTAGTACTGTGGTTGTAGCAGTAGTAGTAATGGAAGCAGTAGTATTGGTGGTAGTTGTAGTAGCAGTAGTAGTAGCGTAGAAATATAACCTTTTTGGTCAATTGATCATCTCCCTTATCATTTCCCGAAAGTTCCAAATTAATATACTCAGTCATTCTTGAGTTACGCCCTCTTAACAGCCCGTATACACATAACGGGTTTTGATTTAGTTCAACACTCCCCTTAACCTTTTTTGAAAGGCTCGCCTGTTTGGAAAGTAAAGGTCAAACATGCACACCTTTCACAATAACACATTCTATTTGTAAACAGTGAACGAATTGCCTAACTTACAGCCCTTGTTCTGGGGGCTGTCAGGGGGTTGACGTCCCCAAAGGCATAATTACAAGATCTTCAACAATGCTGAAGAAAGTAGACGTATCGAACGTCGTGGGAGGGGGGCTTGCTTCCCTCAGTTCTTTTTACTCTTAAAAAGAGCACTATGACTTCCAATTTCCAATCCAATGAGCCCTCTCCAAAGTTTATATGACTACTCATTCCATAAAAACCTTATATGCGTTCGGAGCATAACTTACAACCCTTGCACTCAGATTCTGATGGGCAAGGGGCCAGGTTCTCCGAAGGCCTTTTTATATGATCTTTAGACTATTTTGAAGAAATGAGTATCTCAAACTTTCTATCGGATGTATTTGGGGAAAAGAAGACGTAAGGTGGGGCTAGTTGCACTTAGAAAGAACACTAGGACTTCTGATTTCCAATTGAATGAGTCATATCTGAAGTCTATATGACCATCCTTTCCATTAAAACCTTAAATGTTAACAATGGGCAACTAATATAACCAACAGCCCTTGCCCTGAGGGCCGTGGGAGGAGTTGCCATCCACAAAGACATAATTACTGGACCTCTCAAGTATGCTTAATAAAATGGATACATCAAAATTTTGATTGGATGTGTTTGGGGAAATGATGGAGGAGGGGGAGGGGGCTGGTTGCCCTCTAATCGCCTTCAACTATGAAAAAGGGCACTATAACTTTCAATTTCCAATCCAATGAGCCCCCTCCAAAGTTTATATGACCACCCTGTCCATAAAAGCCTTAGATGACCCCGGGGTATAGCCTATAACCCATGCCCTGAGGGCTGTTATAGGGGTTTTGATCTTCAAAAACACTGTTACTGGACCTTTCAACTACGCTGAACAAAATGGCTATATCCAAAATTTTAATTGCATTTGTTTGGGGAAATGATGGGCGTTGAGGGGGGGGGGGCTAGTTGCCCTCCAATCACTTTCGACTATCTAAACGTCACTAGCCCTTTCAATTTTCAATCTAATGAGCCCCTCTCTAAGTTTCTAAGAGTAATCCTTCTATACCAGGGCTTCTTAAAACGCGACCCCAAATGGGGTCGCGTAGCAAATTTCATGGGTCGCAAGAGATTTTAATGTTCATTATTTAAATAGACGGTTTTATAACATCTAGATGTGCACTTTTGCAGAGTTACTCTCACGAACCTTCTTACAAAAAAAAGGTTGGAATGCGCGCACATGTATAATACATCTTGAATCAAAGCATGTATTATGTCAACAAACCAAAATAATGTTTTGAAAATCATTATAAATCTTTAAATAAAGCAAAAAAAATCCTTTGAGAAATTTATGACCATTAATGAAAAGTATTTACCAACGTTATATCAAGTTTCATACTGTATTGCTAAAAATAAAATGCAGTTCGCCATTGGAGATGATCTTGTATTGGCTGCTGCTATTTGTAGAAAAATGGTAGAAATACTAGATGAAAGTAAATATGCCGATGGTATATTCAAAAGAACTTTTTCAAACGACACTGTCTCGAATTGGATTTCTGAAATTAACATGGACCAACTAGTGCAACTTGTTCCATGAATTAAAGAAAGTCCAAAATTTTCAATTCAGTTGAACGAAACAACTGATATTACTAATTTAGCTCAGTTGTTAGTATATGTCGTGTACATTTATTTAGATTCATGGTGGAAGAAGTATTATTTTTTTGTCCTATGATAGACCATACTATAGGGAAAGACATAATTTTATTGTAGAGTTGACAAATTTTAACACTGAAGGTTTGCAAAGAAAAAATTGCTGTTGAATAGGCATATATGATGTAAGAGATCAATTCCCCGAAATTGCACCTGCTGGCCTGGGACCTGGGACCAAGCGGAAAGTAAGTCGTAGCCGAATTTTTATGGGGGAAGGTCAAAAGAAAGCATTGAAAGTAAATTTGAACTTTATGGGAATAAAAAGGGAGGCTTTCAAAAGATTGGGTTGGAAAAGGAGCATGCGCAGCTTCGCCAACCTCAAGTGGCTTTGTGCTATAATGAGTTGTTGGTAGTAGTACTAGTAGTAGTCTTTATATGAAAATACTAACGGTTATAAGGTAGTGCATATTTTTCCCCTGACGGGCAAAATATTGGTTTTGAATAACCTTTTCAAGATGCTGATTATGATCATATAACTTTTACTCACTGCCTTATTCTCCAAGAGGCCCTTGCAGTGAAAAACTTAGCACTAGAATTAATCGAGTTCTTAGCACTAGAACTTTTTTATTACATGCAAAAGTTAAATGGTTGTGTAGAGGTTGAAGTTTAAGAATATTATAGTTATTAAAGGACGGAAATGTAATATTTTTAACAAAAAAAAATATTTAAAAATGACTTAAGACTATCCAAGTTGTGTTATTTGTCAGATATCTTTGCAAAATTAAACAATTTCAATTTGTCTCTCCAAAAAAATGTAATCTATTTAGTCCTAATGATAAAAGTAAATGTTTTATAAAAGAAAAAATCAACATTTGGTAAGGTATGGTAGAAAAAAAAATTGTGGTAGAAAATGGTAGAAAAAACCTAATAAATAAATAATCTAAAAAATATTTATTCATCTTTTTGTTTTACACTTATATGGGGTCACCAGAAAACTATGAATCATAAATGGGGCCGCGAATGAAAAAAGTTTAAGAAGCGCTGTTCTACACGAAGTGCCCTGGTCTTAAAAATATAAAACGAAGAAAATATACATAATAATAATACAATGTGCCCACATTGCTCTTTACTTAAGCAGCACAATTGTGCTGCCTATGATAGCCAAATTTATCTTATCCGTAAATATCCTCTAAAACATAAGAAAAAGAAAATTTTTAGATTTTGTCCGTCATGAGTCAGCCCAAAATCTCGATCATCCCTTAGTTCTATGACTATCTACCTTAGTTTTACCCAAGGATGGATGGATGGATGGATGATAGAGTATCATAGGCAGCGCACTAGCGCTGCCTAAGTAAAGAACGATGTGGGCACAATGTGTTTTTTTTCCCCATCCAGGCACTTCGTATCGAAGGAAATGTCCTAGAAACTTCGAAAAGGGCTCATTAGATTGGAAATTGGACTGGCTAGTGCTTTTTTTAATAGTCAAAAGTGATTGGAGAGCAACTAGCCCCCCTTCCCCGCCCACCATTCCCCCAAACACATCCTATCAAAATTTTGAGATAACCATTTTGTTCAGCGTAGTTGATTTCCAGATAGAAAATACGTTTCTGAGGAGGACACTCCCCCATAACCCGCGGGGCAAGGGTTTTAAGTTATGGCCTGAGGGCATATAAGAACGATATTGGCACAATGTACTATTTATTATTTTTTTTCCTTTAGAGTAGGGCACTTCATATGAAAGGGGTCGTCGTAAAAATTTCAAAAGGGGCTCATTCGATTGGAAATTGAGAGTTCTAGCACCCTTTTTAATAGTCAAAAGTGATTGGAGGGCAACTAGCCCCCCGCACGCCCATAAATCCCCCAAACACATCCAATCAAAATTTTGAGATAGTCATTTTGTTCAGCGTAGTTGATTTCCGGACAGTTTTTGAGGAGGACGCTCCCCCACAACCCTCAGGGCAAGGGTTTTAAGTTATGCCCTGGGGGCATATAAGGTTTTTATAGAAGGCGTTGTCGTAGAAACCTCAAAACACGCTCATTCGATTGGAAATTCGAAGGGCTAGTACCCTTTTTGATAGTCGAAAGTGATTGGAGGGCAACTAGCCCCCCCACGCCCATCATTCCCCCAAACACATTCAATCAAAATTTTGAGATAGCCATTTTGTTCAGCATAGTTGATTTTCAGACAGAAAATATGTTTTTGAGAAGGACACTCCCCCACAACCCTCAGGGCAAGGGCTTTAAGCTATGCCCGAGGGGCATATAAGGTTTTTAAAGAAGGCGTTGTCGTAGAAACCTCAAAAAATCTCATTCGATTGGAAATTCAAAGGGCTAGTGCCCTTTTTAATAGTCGAAAGTGATTGGAGGGCAACTAGCCCCCCCCACGCCCATCATTCCCCCAAAAACATCAAATAAAAATTTTGATATAGCCATTTTGTTCAGCGTAGTTGATTTCCAGATAGAAAATACATTTTTGAGGAGGACACTCCCCCACAACCCTCAGGGCAAGGATTATAAGTTATGCCCTAGGGGCATATAAGGTTTTTATTGAAATCTTTGTCGTAGAAACTTGAAAAAGGGCTCATTCGATTTGAAATTCAAAGGGATAATACCCTTTTTAATAGTAAAAAGTGATTTGAGGGTAACTAACCCCCCTCTCACGCCCACCTTTTCCCCAAACACATCCAATGAAAATTTTTAGATAGCCGTTTTATTCAAAGTAGTTGAAAGTATTGGAAATTAGGTCTTTAAGGATGACAACCCCTCCCCCCCACAACCCTTAGGGCAAGGGTTGTAAGTTATGCCCTGGGGCATATAAAGTTTTATTGAAAGGGTTGTCGTAGAAACTTCAAAAGGGCTCATTCAATTGGAAATTGAAAGGGCTAGTGGTTTTTTTAATAGTTGAAAGTGAATGGATAGCGACTGACGCCCCTCTCACGCCCACCATTTCATAGGCAGCGCGCTAGCGCTGCCTAAGTAAAGAACGATCTGGGCACAATGTTTTTTTTTTTCTCCATACCCGGGCACTTCGTATCGAAGGAGTTGTCGTAAAAACTTCGAAAAGGGCTCAATCAATTGGAAATTGGAGTGGCTAGTGCCCTTTTTAATAGCCGAAAGTGATTGGAGGGCAACTAGCCCCGCCCACGCCCATCATTCCCCCAAACACATCCAATCAAAATTTTGAAATAACCATTTTGTTTCAGCGTAGTTGATTTCCAAATAGAAAATATGTTTTTGAGGAGGACACTTCCCCACAACCACCACGGCAAGGGTTTTAAGTTATGCCCTGGGGGCATATAAGGTTTTTATAGAAGGCGTTATTGTAGAAAATTCAAAAAAGGCTCATCCAATTGGAAATTCAAAGGGCTAATGCCCCTTTTAATAGTCGAAAGTGATTGGAGTACAACTAGCCCCCCCACGCCCATCATTTCTTAAACACATTCAATCAAAATTTTGAGATAGCCATTTTGTTCAGCATAGTTCATTTCTAGATAGAAAATATGTTTTTGAGGAGGAAACTTCCTCAGAGCCCCCAGGGCAAGGGTTTTAAGTTATGCCCTGGGGGCATATAAGGTTTTTATATAAGGCGTTGTCGTAGAAACTTCAAATTATTCTTATTTGACTGGAAAATCAAAGGGCTAGAGCCCTTTTTAATAGTCGAAAGTGATTGGAGGGCAACTAGCCCCGCCCACGCCCATCATTCCCCCAAACACATCCAATAAAAATTTTGAGATAGCCATTTTGTTCAGCGTAGTTGATTTCCATATAGAAAACATATTTTTGAGGAGGACACTCCCCCAAAACCCTCAGGGCTAGGGTTGTAAGTTATGCCCTGGGGGCATATAAAGTTTTTATTGAAAGCGTTGTCGTAGGAACTTCAAAAGGGCTCATTCAATTGGAAATTGAAAGGGCTAGTGCCTTTTTTAATAGTTGAAAGTGATTGGATAGCGAATAACGCCCCTCTCATGCCCACTATTTTCCCAAACACATCGAATTAAAATTTTGAGATATCCATTTTGTTCAACGTAGTTGAAAGTTCTGGAAATTTTGTCTTTTAGGATGATAACCCCCTCAGATCCCTCAGTGCAAGGGTTGTAAGTTATGCCCTGGGGCATATCAAGTTTTTATTGAAAGTGTTGTCGTAGAAACTTCAAAACGGCTCATTCAATTGGAAATTGAAAGGGCTAGTGCGTTTTTGGAAATTATGTGTTTAAGGATGAGAAACCCCCCAGAGCCCCAAGGGCAAAGGTTGTAAGTTCTGTCCTGGGGGCATATAAGGTCTTTATAGAGAGAGTTGTCGTAAAACTTCAAAAGGGGCTCATTCAATTCGAAATTGATAGGGCTAGTGCCCTTTGTAATAGTCAAAAGTGATTGGAGGGTAACTAACCCCCCTCTCACGCCAACCATTCTTCCAAACACATCCAATCAAAATTTTCAGATAGCCATTTTGTTCAACGTAGAAAGTTCTGGAAATTAGGTCTTTGAGAATGATACCCCCCTAGCACTCAGGGCAAGGGTTGTAAGTTATGCCCTGGGGACATATAAGATTTTTATTGGAAGTTTTGTCGTAGAAACTTCAAAAGGGCTCATTTGATTAGAAATTGAAAGGGCTAGGGCCATTTTTAATATTTGAAAGTGATTGGAGAGCGACTACTGCCCCTCTCACGCCCGCCATTTCCCCAAACACGGTGTGGGACTGGAAGGGGCATTAGTTACCCTCCAATCACTTTCGACGATTAAAAAGGGCATCAGCCCTTTCTATTTTCAATCGAATGAGCCCTTTTTGAAGTTCCCACGACAACTCCTTCGATACGAAGTGCCCTGGTCTAAACAACAACAACAACAAAAAATAATATATTATACCCACATCGATCTTTACTATAAAAATGTCAAGCCTTCCAATCATTTTCGACTATTAAAAAGGGCAATAGGCCTTTCGATTTCCAATCGAATGAGCCCTTTTGGAAACGACAACGCTTTCTATAAACACCTTATATGCCCCCAGGGCATAAATTACAACCTTTACGCTAAGGTCTGTTAGGGTGGTTGTCATCCTCTAAGACCGGATTTCCAGAACTTTCAACTGCGTTAAACAAAATTGCTATCTAAGACCCCTATGCCTTCCCAAGGCCAGAAAAAATTTGCACTTCACTGAAAAAAACACAAATGAATGTGCATTGTCAGTTTAATATACATATACTGATATTTAGTAATCAAAAAGTTAATATTATTTGATTTATTAAAGTTATAATAGTAAAAACATTTATATTTTTTTCAGTAAAGTGCCGATTTTGTTCTGGCCTTGGGAAGGCATAGGGGTTTTGCGCCCAACTTATGTTAATTTCTGCTCGTTTTGAGTTTGACTCGGTTATTTATTGTAATTTCTGTTCGTTTTGGGTTTCATTTATTTATCGATGCTGATTTGTGGTAGTTTCACGCCTGGTAGATTACTTGATTTTATTTTTGCTCATTTTTCGTTTAATGGAGCTCTTTACTTTTCTTTGAAAAACTTATTTTGTGGGAAAAGTTTTTTTTAATTAATCTATTAACAAGTGAAGATAACATCTTTTTTTTATAAAATCCCGAAAAAGGCTTATGCCAGCTTTGCCTCTCACTCAGACTATCTGTCTTGGCTTTTTCTCCAGTTAACCATGGCTTGATGGCAATTTGAATTTTAATAAAAAAAACCTGAAATAACCAAAAAATCTGAACCTACACTACAAATATCAATTCTGCTTGTTAAATTTTTGCTATTAAAAAAGAATGCAACGGAACTTTTAGAGTCGACAAATCAGCGTTTTTAAAGCACTTATGACAACGCATTTATTAAAAAGCTTATTATAAAGCTCTTTTTTCCATTGTCACTTCTCAAATTCTTGGGGGGATTCTTTCGATTGGAAGTTCTATTGATCTTTGTCAGATTCGAAAGCACATTGGAATATTAAGAACAGAATTAGAAGATTTAATTGCAACAGGCAGTTTGAGTCAGCAATATTGATAAATTTGAGACGTTGAAATCGCAGGCCATTGAAAATCTTAAAATTAATTGTAATAAACATATGGAACGCCCTCTAATTTAGCAGGCCTATTATTATTTACTAAAGGAAAAATTCCTTGTAAACTGGATCTACAAGACGCTGCGCTGCTTTTCTCGATCAAAACTTCGTTGATCTACCACCAATTGATTTAGCAAATGTTCCCAATTTTGAATATTTCAGGTTTTTCCGTAACACTTTGATTTATCCGCCCACTAGACCTTCAATCCTACTTGATATTAAATAAAAAAAAAACAAGTTTTTTTTAACTGAAAGTAAGGAGCAACATTAAAACTTAAAACCAAGAGAAATTATTACGTATATGAGGGGCTTCGCCCCCTCATCAATACCTCGCTCTTTACGCTAAAGTTCGAATTTTGTTCCGATTCTTTAAGAATGACCCCTGAATCACAAAGGCTGTTTAATTAGAATAAATAGCTCTTTTGAAAGTACTAAAAATTTTTAGCGCAACCCCTCATATACGTAATAATTTCTGTTCGTTTTAAGTTTTAATGTTGCTCCTTACTTTCAGTTGAATAAACTTGCTTTTTTTTATTTGATTTTTGATCGTTTTTTAAATAATGCTGGGAAATCCGGCACCCCCTTCATGGAAAATTCTCTTCCCCCATGAAAAATTCCTCCATGGAAAGATCCTCCCACGTAACCCCCTACCCCTTCCTCCACCAGAAAAAAATCCCCCCTGAAAACGTCTGTATACTTCCCAATAACTAATACTATATATGTAAACAGTGGGCTAAGTTCACAAGTTGCAGCCCTACCCCCGGGGACTGTGGGGGATTCAGTCGTCCTCAAAGACATAGTCATTAGATTTTCCGACTGGTTTGAACAAGATGGCTATCTAAAAATTTTGATTCGGGGAGTTGAAAAAAAATAAGCGTGGGAGGGGGCCTAGTTGCCCTCCAATATTTTTGGTCACTTAAAAGGGCACTATAACTTTAATGTTCTTTTCAAATGAGCCCTCTCGCGACATTTTAGGGCCACTGGGTCGACACAATCAATCCGGAAAAAAAAATACGCATCCGTGATCTTTCTTCTGGCAAAAATACAAAATTCCACATTTTTGGAGATAGGAACTAGAAACCTCCACAGTAGGGCACTCTGATAAGCCGAAGCTGATGAGATACGGAATCTCATTAAGGTTCTACGACTTTTAGGGGGGGGGGGGTTTCCCCCTTTTTAAAAAATAATGCATATTTTCTCAGGCTCTTTGATGGGTAAAACTAAACTTGATGAAACTTATATATTTAAAATCAGCATAAAAATTCAATTCTTTTGATGTATCTATTAGCATCAAAATTCCGTTTTTTAGAGTTTCGGTTACTATTGAGCCGGGTCGCTCCTTACTTAGAGTTCGTTATCACCAACTGTTTGATTATTATTAACATAGTACCTCCCAAGATTAGAGTGAGCATTCATTGGCTTTAACTAAATGAATATTTTTTCAGTCAGATTTTTGTCTATTTGTGATGCTACTGCAAATGTAAGATGTTCAGTCGCCACACCTCCCGTATATCACCACAAGAAATACTTTTTTATAGCTATTTATTTTCGTGTACGAGCCTCCTTAAATGAGTCTTATTTTGATAGACTCAAAAAATTCAGATACTCAATCTAATTGAACGCCTCAATCCAGACTAATCTTCTTACAAATTGGTCTTTTACTTGTTTTCATTTGTATGGAGTTCCACTCTGAGATAAACCTTGGTAAGACATTTAAGTTGATAACTCTTCTTTCAGGTTCAGCCTCGCCAGAATTATCGAAACCTGAACCTCAGTTATCTCACCAATCTGTGATAACCACCAATCAACCAACATCAACTTCAATAGTATCGCCATCTGAAAACACCTTTAATCCGTCCTCACAATATTATAGCTTTACCTCGTCGTTAAGGTTAACTTAGTTTTATCAAGTTCTTAAGTTTACGTTCTTAAGTTTACGTTCTTAGTTCTTAAGTTTTGTTTGAATGTTTCTCTAAGAAATAGTTAATTTGCTCGTTAGTGCCTAATATTTTAGATTTTATTGCGAATATTTTAATTATTTTTCAAGTGCGAAAAAAGCTATCGAAGGGCCATAAAAGTTGAATTTTCAAGTACCCAACAAATCTTGGTCTCTTAAGGTTTATGTTGCCTGTGAAAATTGCAATTTTGCGACAAACCTAAACAGAGGCGATTTTAGGGGAAAAGGGGGAATCAGAGGAGGAACTTGCACAGGGCGCACAAATTTTAGAGGCACAACATTTTAAATAAATAATCTGACGGCTATAATCATTTTGTAATTTTAAAAAATTATTTTTATTAGAATTAAGTAGAGGGCGCAGATAACAAATGAAAACAAAAAATAAAAATATTAATAAATTAATAAAATAAATTAATTAAGAATAACTACATAATAATAATCAAAATAATGAATAATGATTAAATAATAAATTTTAAAAAATATTAATTTATAAACTGAAAATAATTTTGTTAATAAATGGAATTTTGTTAAAATTTGGCCTCAAAATTTTTGGGAGCCAGGAGAGTAAGCACTAATCAAAATTTTGCTCTGGGTGTAAGAGAGCTATAACTTCCCCTAAATTGAAAAGTTAATTGGATTCATTAGTTTCAAGTCCATCCATTCAAGGAGCTAAAATTACAATTATTTCGACTTATTGGTTTAAATGTAAATTTTCCCTTTTTCGCATGTTTCTAACGTAGTTGCAGCATATTTTTAAATCTAATTAAAGTTCAATGCAAATTTCAAAAACTTGTTCGATATATTGGTTTAGAAAAACTTGCACAGGGAGCGTAAATCTTAAATAGCACCTTTAGATACCTTAGACCTTAGTTCCTCCAGTGCCTCCGGGGACACACAGGGCTATAATATGACAACGATAAAATCATTTAAATATAAAAATGAGTAAAATTTTGTCTTCTATAGAAATCAATGTTAATCCTTTGTTTTTCAGTTTTCTTATATTCTAAAGATCCGATTGTCCTTCTATTGTAGAATTAATAACTTGGGCATGTAACACCACAATGCAGAAAGCATCCAAGTCATATGAACATTAAAAGAAGAAGTGTTTTGCTTTTTTTTTTAATTCTAAAAGAGCATAAATCAAAATGTCTTTAGTATCATATCCCATGCCCCTAGGATACGCCATAAATTTTCAATAATTCTGGATCAGTTCTAACCAAAGGTCTTATAAGCAGACTCCAAATAACGTGATTTTAAGGATGCGACTTATCTTCACGAACTATAAGCAAGACGCAATCTATTGTCAATTAAAGGATATTGCTACTGAAACCCAGGTTTTTTTTTTTGGGGGGGGGGTCTAATATCCATTTCCACAGTTCTTTTATGATTGTCGTTCACGGGATATCTAACTTCCTTTGGCTTTCCTGGAGCAATTCTAACGAAATTTGGTATCTAGTAGCATATAGTTTTTTCTTGTAAGTTATGTAAGACCTCCAAATCGCTTATTCAAGATAGAATTCCATGATGCGGGATATCATATTAAAGGAGACCTTCAGACGAAAGCCATTTGGTCAGGTTAGGTATTTGCAATCCCAGCCTTATATCTTATCTGCAGTCAAGTGGCTTTTAAACTACATGCAAACTTTCATGTTAAGTCGTTAAGTTACGCATAACCTTTCACACTAAAACACGTCTTTTCACACATGAGATCTATAAAATGATCACAATCACCAACTAAAATAATCACAATCATCATAAACAAACTATTTGTGATTAAAGCTGTGATCAAACGTGAAAGACTTTCTAAGAAAAGTTTAAGTTTTTTTTTCCAAAATTCACTAATGGTCCATCCAGAAATTCGAATGTGTTTTGGCCATGTTGAAATTTTACATAACTAAACAACATTTATATAACATAAAATTTTAAGTAAAGCTTGAGTCTATTTAAGTAATTTGCCTACTTTACAAACAAAATATAGCTCGTTAAGTTACATAACGTAACACGAGGTCTTACGACTTAGTGTGAACGGTTTTACGGCTTAGCGCGAAATAACAATTATGTGGGGCTGATTATGATCATATTATGATTATGATTATGATGATTGTGATGGCGATTAAGATCATAGTCACCAACTAAGATAATCACAATCATCATTAACAAACTATTTAAAAGTCAAAAAAGGAATTGAGGTGGGATTCAAGCTGTGATCAAACGTGAAAGACTTTCTAAAAAAAATTCAACAGTTTTTTTTTCAAAACTCACTAATTGTCCATTCAGAAATTCAATTGTGTTTTGGTCATGATCACCTTTCCCATAACTGAACAACATTTATGCGACATAAAATTTTAAGTTAAGCCTGAGTCTATTTAAGTAATTTGCTTGGGTTACAAACAAAATTTATCTCGTAAAATTACATAACCTAACACGAGGTCTTAAATTATGCCAGGGTGAAAGGTGTTGCGGCTTAGCGTGAAATAAAAATTATGTGGAGCTCCCACGGCATCAGTAAATTTAATAACAAGCTGTTCACAATGTTAATAAAATTGTTTTCCTCGCATAACTTACTTGACTTTATTGCTTAACTTGAAATTTAAAGAACTTTCTCAAGAAAGTCTGCAAACTTCCGCCAACAGTAGAAGACTTTTGGAATATTGCAAATAAAGAACACACAAATAAGCGTCTACATATATAATATTGTATACTTGCTTAAATATTTTGTTTGGTAAAATAATAAGGGATAGACATAAAAATATTTTCATCGAAGCCTTACTAATTCTTGTGTGAGCAGGACAAACTTTATGATGCGCAATTTTAAGAAAAACTTTAACTTTATTGACGCTGTGGGAGCCGTGCATTACTACTGTGTCCGAAAGACGGTTTAGTCTTTCGGACACATCGGATGGCTACAGATCGGCTACAGATCGGATGGAAGAAGAAGTTGTGACAGATTCTGATGGCAGCTAGATGTATCTGCAGTCTTTTTGAATAAAGAAGCTGCCTTTTCTACTAAAAAATAAGATCCATCAAACTTCTTGGTGCTTTGAAATAGCAAACCTGAAGACCACAAAAGTTGAAATACGTGATGCTTATGAAACCTGTATATTTACTATTTCTTTTTCAGTTTTCTACAATTTAATGTTAGCACAGCTGCACAGTGCCTGTTCAATCTCAATTTTTTTTTTTCACAAATTTGTTTCCATACGAACAATAACAAGATAATATGTAATGATCAGTTCTTTGTTTCTGTGATGTTGAACCGTTGAATTTTACCGTTGAATTGTTATTTGATTTCTTAAAACACGATATTTTTTAAATCCTTTGATACTAGCAAATAACATATTTATTGGCACTTCTAAGATGGAAAACGTAACATATATAACACTGAGACGCTTAAGGGAGCTGAATACAGATTGCGGCCTCTTTTACACCATATTTCCATCAACATCTTAAATTATATTCTATAAAATTTTATTTTTTACAGAATTAAGCTTAATAAAACAAATACTGGTCTGGGATATGGGACTTACACATGGGGGGGGGGGGAGGCTACAAGCTTGGATCTCTCCCCATAATCTTGAGTCTTAACTATTTTTACCCTAACTTTCTCCCCTTTTTATTTAATTTGACATTTATTTCAAATTACCCTCCCCCCTTTCTTTAAAAAACTTATGTGCACGCTGAAAGCTATCCACACCAAAAAAAACTCGTAGTGAGATTATGTCTGAAAAACCAATGTTTTTGGTTATTTTGTTCGTTGAATTCTGCATAGGTAAATCAGACTGATTGATTTATCTTTTTATTGTTTTTTTTTTAATGAAATTGTAAATGCAAGAACTACTTTTTGAAAACCCTCAGTTTTTCCATTAAGTAGAAAAATTTGTATTATTACTATAGTGCTGTAAAAGTGTTGCTATTCATTTTTAACATGGTGACAAAATTTGTTTCAATAGCAGGGAATATAAAAAGCTTTATTTTTGTTAGTCAAGGAGCAGTGGAAACGTAGAACTATGCCAAAGTTAATTTGATTTTATTTGTTAAAAAGTGTGATTAATAAAATTATACTAGAAATTTATTTTGTATGGCTTCTGTAGGGTTTATGACTAATTGAGTATTTTAGTTTTTTTATTGAATTTCTGACTGCAAAATCTATCGCCAGACTGTATAGATCAACATTGAAAAGCCCATAGCCCCCCCCCCCCAAAAAAAAAGAGTCCTCAATTTTTCTAACTTTAAAATTTATTCTTCAGCAAAAACCTAGATAGTTTGAATGCAAGCAAAGTAAGACAGTAAAAATCATGAAATAGACTTGAGATGCTTAAAACTTAAGAATAAGGTCGAACTGTAGTGTTGAAGCTCCAAAGTTTGATTAAATCCTTTCTGGCACCAACAGCTTTAATACAACATTTATCAAAGGTTTTTTACCGTCATTTGTGAAAGTAATTTGAGGACCTAATTTAGAAAATCCTTAAGCAAATATATTGGAAAGAAACAGGTTGTATCTTTGAAATCAATCACAATAAGCTAACTCTCTTATTTATTGAACTTTTTTTAGACTCCGAAAATACCTAAGATTCTTGAAAAAAAAACTACAAACAATTCTCTTTAAAAATAGCAATTTTAAGAAAAAAAAACTCTATAAGAAAAAAAAACTATTTTCTATTATAGATTCAGGATCCCTAAACATAGAGAGTTAGTAGGTGGAAATCAATATGAAAGGATTTTTTTTTCTTACAGACAACTGCAATGTATCTTCTGCAAGGTCTCTCAAACTGACAAAACTCCTACCGAGCACGATAAACTCAAATTTTGCTGTGCTTACTAATAAAATTCACAACATTCCAAGCAACAAGTCAAAACTTTGCAGCGACACATAAAATTCAAATTTTAGATATACCATGTAGCAAGGTTACCCGTGTCTCTATAACAGGGGGCGACCAAGAGGGGTGAGGATGTTGTAGGGGGATCTCAAAGATTTGTTTTCAATTATATACACTTTACTTGTAACTCATTTAACATGAAATACCATTAATCTCGACATACTAAATCATGAGTAACACAGATAGTTCTACAGTAAACATGACCCTTACTAGCAACACTATCTGAAAAGACTGATCCAATAATTGATTAAAGTATTTAATTAATTTTGGAGACATAAACTAATCAAAGAACAAATTCTGATTTTCACAACAGACAAGCATTTTGGGCAAGGTAGTTTTACCATATAGATGGCACTGTTAGATTAATCATGGCATTGTTCAAAACACCAATGCTGCGTTTTCAGGCACCAGGTTCCAACACGGGTTAAAACCCAGCTCTACACCAGTCATTTTCAGAAGCCTGGGTTCTACACGAGTCTGCTATCAACCGTTTTCAGCCATAGTTTTCAAACCCGGGTTTCTTAAATCTGGAACCTGCTTTAGTACCAACATCAAACAAGGGGTTCACAGTTATTGGCGCTAGGATTTAAAAATGAACTACAAAACCGAGTTTACAGTTAATTAATTTTGTTTATTAGGATCTGTTGTTAAATTTTTTGTGGCCTTTGTCATTGTGCTGGAAACAATCCATAAATTTAATCTTTCACAATATGACCAGTTTATGCATCTCTTTAGGATACGGCTGAAATGCAATAATAGAAACAGCTTTTGAAATTTGGATTATTTTTATGGAAAACAGTAAAAATCAATGAAAATCTGAAGCATAACTAACGGACAAATATCTTTGTACTTTTTTATCTATTTTTTATTCTTCTTAAACCTCAACTGGAGTCTACATCGGTTTAAAAGTTCATATTATACAATTTTTGAATTCTTGTCTTCAATCCTACCATAAGGCGTTTTCAGCAGAGCAGGTTTCAACCCTGTTCTTTGGTTGTAGAACCCGCAGTTTAAAAACGCTTGTTGTACTACACGCGTCCAACCCGTGTTGAGACCCGCGGTGTCTGAAAACGCGGCTCAAGACAACACAAAGAGAGAGACATCTCAAAATGAAGAACAAAATAACGGGTTTTTGGTCAGTAGAAGGAGAGAAAAAGACAAACTAAATGGCGAATATTTTACCTGCATAAAACTATGTGTCTTCCGCGGTAAATATAGAAGAACTAATTAGAAGAGTAAAGAAAAAATAAAAAAATAATTGATAAAATTGAGAATTAAAATATAAAAATAAAAACTAAAAACAATAACAAAATAAAAGAAACAAACCAATATCTATATAAACAATGAATGCTATTGTGATAAACTACAGAGTATTTATATGTACAATTACGAGTAACTCTTACGAATAAACAGAAGTAACTGGATAAAAAATAAGAAAATAAATTTGAAATTAATTATATGATTGTGAAATAATATTTCTGTTGGCATCCAGTACTGCCACTCTTCTTCATCTTTTATTAAATTTAGTCCCCTGGTGATTTTGCAAGACCTTACTACAATTTATTCACTATTGGTAAATTTTTATGAATAATATCATTAATTTAGTCAATATACAAATTTCCCGTGTCTCTGTTTGTAGAAAGATTAGCAAAACTATTTTTTTTTCAATGGCTTCTCTAGCCCATTGTGTTAAGTTTTTATCGTTAAAGATGGCTATGACCTTCTCAAACTGTACGTAATGATCAGGGTGGCGGAGAATATGTTCTGCCAAAGCTGAAACGAAAGTTTCTGGAGGTTTTATAAATTTTAGATCATTATCGATTGAACCCCGATGCTCAATAAAGCATTCCACAAACTGTTGGTGGGTTCGGCCAATGTAAAATTTTAAAGATGAACAAGGAATACTGTAAACACCGGGTCCTAAATTAACAAAGTCCAGTCTTTCCCAGGATTCAGAAACTGGCTTAATGGTCTAATTAATTCAAAGCAAGTTACAGTATTATATTATATTTACGTAAAACTTGTCTAAGTTTTTCACCTAGGCCTGCTACATAAGGTAAAGAGATATAACTATTTGACATATTGAATTTAGAAGACTGCGGCACTTCGTTTAGTTTATTAATGTCTTTGCTTCGTTTATTTCTTATCATTTTATTTACAAATTCAATTGGATAACCATTACAAAATAAGATGTCATGATATGATAATTAAGAATCCAAATATTCCGGAGAATTAATATATATATATATATATATATATATATATATATATATATATATATATATATATATATATATATAATATATATATATATATATATATATATATATATATATATATATATATATATATATATATATATATATATATATATATATATTAAAAATAAAATACAAAAGCACTTTGATTAGTTACAGGATGTAACTTTAGCTAGCATAGGTATTAAGATTATAATGAGATTGAAAGCTTTGGTTAAGGAATACTCTTTTTTACTTCCGTTTTAGAGGAGAGATTTATGAACAGGTGTTTGGTTTAGGTAGACTGTTACATGCTTGTATTTTTAGGTACTTTAAAATGTAGTGGATGGTAAAGGAAGTACGACTTTTATCTTCTCAAGTTACCTAGGCCACTTAGCCTCCGAAAATTTTCACAACCTTATAAACCGTGAAAGAAAATACAGATTAATTATCACCTACAATGAATTTTCAGTTTAAATCTTATAAAATTGCAAACGCAATATAGCAGTTATTTTATTATCTACTTTACAAGAAAGTAGAATTAAACAAAAATGATTTTCCAGTCTCTAGACAATTAATAATTTCCACTTAAATGACATTTCGAGTGAGGACTTTTTTGGATATTAAAAGATTATTTAAAAACACGTCTTTTAAACTGAATGGGGGTTCATTTTTAAAAATAATATCTTACTGAATCAATATTTTAATTTCCAGTGTCTCTGATGACTGACAGAACTGTAAAAATGTTTTATATTTATTTTTTTTTGTATAAGAAATAATTAGAATAATGATCGTTAAAATCGAAAAAAAAAGATGGATAAAATGGAAAGTAAAACAGGTGTTTGTTTAGCCAAGGGATCTCCTCTTAGTCCTCTATTGCCTAATCTTTCCTTGGATTGCATTGAAGCGTCCGCTATTCTGAGCTTCAGACTTTCCCCTTGTTTTTGGAATAGGTTCATGGACGACATCGTATGTATTTGGAAGCACGGATTTGATTCCTTAATTAAATTCAAGTTGTTGGGGCTCCCTGCCCCTTTTCTTTCTTTTTTCAGACAGATGACCTGTTTTCTAATATTATTTATAATATAATAAATAATTAAATTTGATTAGATTTGCCTATAATATTTTCAATTACAAGTCAAAGTCCCGTTGTTAAGCCAGTGATGCTGCAATAAGTAAATTGTCAGGCTAAAATCTATTCATGTCTTCCTGGACTTGGCCATTGATAGTTAATGGTATTCAAAAAGAGATTGGTTTTGAAGCTCTCATTTATATGATTGCCCAGGACCAATCTAGGGTCCACCCCTACACCAGGTTTCTTGTGTAAAAATAGTGATTTTGTAGTTAGTTGGTTCCTAGACTGCAAAGTCTAAGTTGTAGAGTTTAGAGTGCATGTTTTGTAAGAGTTGACCTTCTGGAGATTAAAAAGTGAGTTATTTTTCTCCAACCGTGTAAGATTCTTTTCTCCGAACCAAGGCAGGGTAGGAAAAAGCGTTGCGAGAAGTACTATCATCAAAATAGCGACAGGAGGGTCCGTTTACCTTGTTAAGAGATAGATAAAGAGTTTTGAGTGGTGACACAGACTGTGGCACCCCGAGTCCAATAGTTTGGCCCTTGAAAAAATAGTAAACGTTTCACACGCACAGTGGTTGCAATACCAGTGCAATACCAGAGGCACTGTAGAACCCTTTTTTGGTTAAACGTCGCTCAATCGCATTACCATATTCTAACGAGACCGCCAGTGGCACTGGTGTGGCGTTAGAGAGATCAAGTAGCTGGTAGCCCCAAGTCAACCACTACCAACAGTGGTGCCAGCGTTAGTCCCAGATATAATTGTGGTACCAGCGGTGGTCCCACATATAATACAAGACAAATGGGATTTCAGTTCTCAAAGAGCTTTTACATTGGCACCAAAGAGTACGTAGAACTGACACTTCTGTTGCAAAGAAAAAAAAAACCGCCAACGCCACCCAGCATTTCGTGAAAAGTTTTCTTTAATAGCGATACCTAAACTTTTGTATGCTTGTATTTTCATGAATTTTAAAAGTATGGCTAAAAAAGCATGAATTTTATCTCCACTAGTTTTATCAATTTGCACTTACCTAGGCCACTTGACTTGCAAAGCTTTTCACAAGCAATTCTAGGTGTAATTTGTGTGGACTAGATTTTGACTTTAGCAGCGAAAAACAAAAAATACAGATTAATTATCCCTTGTAATGAATTTTCATCTTTTAGTCCCGTAAAATTGCAAAAGAAGCATAGCAGTCATCTAATTTTATTATCTACTTTACAAGAGAGTAGAATTGAAGAAAAATGATTTTCCAGTCTCTCGATCATTAATAGTTTCGACTTAAATGACATTTCGAGCGAAGATAGTTTTTAGGTCTTTAAGACAGTATATGAAAAAAAAATTAGTTTTTTCAACTGAATGTAGGTTCCTTTTTTAAAATAATATCTTATACCTAATCAATATTTTAATTTCCAGTGTCTCTGTTGATTGACAGATCTATAAAAATATGTTTTTTTTCTTTCTAAGGCTTACCTACCCGTTGTGGAAAACCTTTATCATGAGAACAACCATATCTAATAATAAATGTTTAATACAATGAGCTAGGGACGCTTTATAAATAATAATAAAGCATATTTGCAGATTTGTGAATCAACACACACGCTGAAAATTAAAAAACTGATTCAATTTATAATATTAATTATAAAAATGAGGCAATACTAAAAAATTGTAATAAAGTCTTGCAGAATCGCCAGGGGATTAGAATAAATACAACACAAAAAGAATAACCGTATTGGAAGCCAACAAAAGATTATTTTCCAACAGGACAATTCATTTCATTTTCAATTTATTTTCTTGTTATTATCCAGTTGCTTTTGTTAGAGGCAATATCTTTAATCGTGTATACTAATCCTGTGTTAATCATGGAGTAGGAATTGTGCATATTTGGTTTGGTTTTTTTTTTTCTTTTTTTGATTTTATCTTTTTTCTCTTTAGAATTGTAATGTTTCATATTATTTTTGTGTTAACACTGAAGACACCTAGTTCTATAACAGGTGAAATATTTGTGGTGATTTTCTTTTCTTCCTACTTGTCATAGATCCGGTGTTTTTTCTTATAATGTTTTTTTTTTCTTTGTCATGTCATGGTAGACCACTTCAGCTTCAAATCTTTTATTCGACATTTTAGGTGGCGACAGTCACCTCTTCATGACATATCTACCAAAGAATGTTTGTAACAGTATGGGAAACTGAGAGAGTAAATCAAAAACAAAACATGATCTTTAGACTAGCGGCTACAAAAAGAATAGATGGCGCTGATCAAAACAAACAGATTATTTTAACATAAGAAATAAGTTAGTTAAATTAGAAAAAAATGAAGATGCAAAATTTGGACATTATGATTGTTCAGAGTTGCCACGCGTCAGATTTAGCTATGTCACATTAGTTATATTGGAAATGGTAAAACAGGTAGCAACAAGCCCTTTGGAGAAACAAGTTCTGTTATATAAATTATCTATGCACAATTAAGTAACAATGCATACATCTGACTCTTGACTGCAAAAAATATTCCATAGAGAATTTACTATCATTAGTGAAAACAAATGTATGACAACACCGGAAAAATATCAACTCTATAGATCTACTGTGAAAATAATTTTTTGTTAAAATTTTTGAGCTTTCGCAGCTTGTTGTACACAATCTTTGATATCTCACAATCTTAGTTGTACACATTCTCTGAAAGGCTCAGATAGAATCGAGGAGACGTGCACGGTGGGCAACTCGTTCAGGAGTGCATCAGATACCATACCATCCTTGATATCAACCACGAAACGTCTGTTTTTTGTTTTTTTTTTTACTTGAACCCATGTTGAAACAACAAAGTTTCCTCTTCTATCGGGTTCCCATACCCTTTGAATTTGATATTATGAGGTCTCCTTGTGACGGCAATATTCAGTATCAAGAGTATTTGTGAGGTTGTTTTCAGTTTTTCTGGTCTGCTGATAACGCTGCACTCTCAGTGCCACTAGTAGTTTTTGCTTCCTACTAAACCCACGGTAAAGCGACCAAGTTTCATCTTTTACCTAGTTTATGTTTCCTATATGCAGATTACTAACCAAAGCAATAATACGTAAAGGCTGAACTTCGCAATTTCAAGGGAAATTATATTAACCTGAACTTCAACATTTAAATACTAAACTATTAATTGATTTTACTCAGCGTAATGAAAACAATAAAATTACCAAATAAAGTCCACATGAGTTCAATATTAGTCCAAAACGTTCAACTCCTAAATTTCAACATCTTAAGCCTCAATGGGTACTCTTCACTGGTAAGCATTGCTGACAAAGTTAAATGTGTCATCATAGCAGTCAGTCCCAAAATTTTTGGCTCACCTCTATAAATTGGTAATATAAAATTCCCAAATGTGCGAAACTGAGTAACGCCGTAAACACTTTTATGACTTAAGTCAGAAACAAGCCTTAGAAACACTTGATCAACTTCACTCTGATTTAGTTTCAGATCCTTTAAATTGAAATTATTTATGAAACCAACAAATGGCATTACGTAGTTGCCTTTCATACTCTGCAGCGGGTTTAACTGACCAATGACCCTGACTCGTTCTGCCTTAATGCCTATTTCTTCATATGTTTCTCTTAAGGCTGTATTTATAAGACTGACGTCGCTTTTATCTCTATTTCCTCCTGGAAAGCTTACTTCACCACGGTGTTTAGAGAGATTTTTTGACCGAACTGTATACAACAAAGACAACTTTCCATCAGTAATGCACAAAGGGATCAATACTGCTGCTGCACATTTTTTCTCATTCTCAGAATGCTTACCGTTAGATAATTTTCCAACGGAAATTTCATTTTTAAATTTATTCTTAGTCAACGATTTAAATAGCCTCTCCAAAGTGTGTGATATTACAGTTGAATGCGGACGATAAAGAATATGGTGATGTAACCAACACATGATGAACCTGAAAACAAATACTGTCAAGAAAACAGAAAGAATAGCTCTAAAGGCGGGTCCAACTCTACGCTAGCCATTTTATTGACATCACTTCAACTAATTAATTGGTAAGTTGCTTGTAATATAACTAATCTAAAAATATTTTGAAACAGCTTGGGCAATTATATGTTTAAGACAGTTTTTATAGATATTTTTAATTTTCAGGACTGAACCTGAAAAGTTCCATTCAAAAAGTTCCAAAATAAGAACCGTAATGGTTGTGAAGAGAACCATGAATACCTAGTTTGAAATTTTTTTTTAGATGTTTTCCAGAGAAATTGCCTACGGATTGTTTTGGAAACCGGACTGACTAACCGTATCTCAAACAGCAAGCTGTAAGAAAAATGCGATTCAATCCCGCTTTCTAGGGCTATAATGAGAGAAAGAATGAGATAGCTGGGGCACGTTCTGCGGATGAGGAATGACAGATTGTTCTTGTCGAGAGCGACGCGGTTAATATTCTAATAGTACAACAATTTTAAGGTGTCAGTCAAAACATGGAATCGTGTACCAACTCATTTACCCATTTTCTATTCAACTAAAATGGTAAAATGTGGCAAAACAGCAGTAAATCCCAGAAGTTGCTAAAGAAATTTATAAGCCATGAGTGTTTGAGGCTACCAGGAACAAGCACATATACATTTTTTTTTTTTTTTTTGGGGGGGGGGGTATAAAAAAACAATGATATGATAACTCGGATTAGTAGGAACAAGAAATTCAGCAGCATTGAGGAACTGGGGGGGGGGGAGCCCACGCTCCTGCATACGTCCCTGGCCAGGATGGTTTTTTAATAGTTTACCAAGGTTAAGCCTCAGTTAACCTTGTGCTTATAGTGAGTTGGTTATTGCTTGAAACTCCCTTTTCCAGAATGAATGTACCTAGGAGCATTAGCACACATTTAGCCCTTCTTTTCCAAGCAAAATACAATATCTGTCAATTCTATCAAACAGAAACAAAATTAATTCTACTCAATATTGTAAATATTAATAAAATTAATCATTTCATTTTATCAGAAACTGAAACCACAGATACAAACATAAATACTTTCAAAATTGATTTCAGTAGAACAATAATACAACTAGTGTCACATTTAAATTTATGCCAATAAGACATTTTAGAAGTTTAAAATATTTCAAAAGTCTCTAAAGTAACACAATCATCAAAATAATCATCCACCATATCAATTGGAGATGGGTTAGGTGTAGGATCGTTTTCGACAAAAGAAGTAGCATCTTTCTGATTGTTAGCGGATTCTACTCTGGAAACTTCCCCAGACTCTTTATCCACTGCCTCCATTACTGCATCAGCTCTGGCCTTTCCTTCTTTCCTAGAAATATGAGCATCTTTATTCATTGCTTCCAAAGTTACTGCATCAGTTCTAGTCTTTCCTTCTTTTCCAGCATTTTTGTTCATTGCTTCAATTATCACATCAGTTCTTGTCTTTCCTTCCTCAGGTAGCTTCAAAAGAAAGTTCTTTTTTTTTATTTCTTCTTTAAATTTGTTGATCTTCTTTCTCTTTTTTACACTAGCTATTTTCTTATTATGTGGCTTAAAGATTTCTGTCACTAAATTCATTGGAAAGTTGTCATCTTTCCTAACTAAGAAAAAGAAAACGCCACCAGAAGTTCGCCTCCTATAGTTGTCTGCAGTTTTAAGCCCACCCATTTCCTCCACATCACGAGTTTCATTGTAAAGTCGAATTGCTGCCTCCTTCCCCAAAGTGTTCACAACCTTTTCAATGAGATCATAGTTACTTTCAAAGAGTTTCGTTTGTATATCTTTGGCCACTTCTTCATTCTCACTTCCTGCTGTAGTAACAAGAGGTTGTAAATAACGAGCACCATCATTCTTTGATTGGATCTTTTTCTTCGGTTTTCTATGCTCTCTTTTTACTCCTCTTCTTTCCTTCTCTTTTGTCAATAATTGATCAAAGTCCTCCCTGACAGCTTCAGTTTTAACTTCTGCTACATCCGCTTTCCAGTCCTCAATTTCTGCTTTTTCACCATTTTCGTTAGTTACATCATAAAAGAAACTTTCAACATCACGTTTAACCTCGTTAGCTTTTCTGGAGATATTAAAGGACTTAACGTCTTCCTCAAATGTTTGTTCTAGTATAGCATTACTCCAAATATCATTTCTTTGCTTAGGCACTTTTGTAATAGTAGGAAGTTGAGAATAAAGAGGGGCACTAATCATTCTACGTTTTAGAGGAGCTGGCCCATCTTCATCAGAATCACATGATGTTGGACTGTCAGATTCAGAGTCAAATTTAACTGTCGGTTTTTTAACTTCATACTTAAGCTTCTCTTGGAGGTTTGGAGTATCTAAGGTTCTTCTAGGTTGTAGCTGGGGTCTATCTAAAGGGACGTACTCAATATTTTCTTCATCACTTGCATCAGACAACTCACCTTCTTCAACTTCGATTTCACTATCCATGACTTTCTCCTAAAACACAAACAGTTATTGAGCTCCATTAGTTAAAAATCTGAGATTTTTGCATGGCATGGTTTTTAATTGTCAAAAACAAAAATAGCACTATATTTCTATCAAGTATTATCTCTAAAAAATACCAGATTGTCTCCTTAAGAATAACAAAATCAAATTTCCCCTCTAGCATTTTCCATTGAATCTTAGAAAGGACAGTGTTCAGTTCACTCCTGTATTTTGGTAGTTAAGCCTGTGCAAATCTGTGAAAGGTGAGAAATTGAAACTCTAAGATTATAATTTACTGCACCAGAACAGAAACTGTATACAAACCATCTTTACACAGAAATTAGCAGCAACAAATCATAAGGTTTGTTGATTCTAAAATAGATAGATGCCATTTGCAAAGTCGTGAAAACAGAACTTGACTGAACTAGGAGTAACACCATAGTAGCAGGTGCAGAGATTCCAAACTGGAAAAGTATTACAATATTAGCATGGGATTTATAAGGATTTTCAGACAAAAAAAAACTGAACAGGCAAGCTACCACATTCTTCATCTTCTTAAAGTAATCATGGTACCTGTTTCAGACAATAGCTTATGCAAGAAATATTCCCGAATATTTAGGAAAATGAAGACACCCTCCACAGCTAAGACTGACTTGAAGGACCATATTCCCCCCAAAACAGAGAAAAGGAAAGTCTCCTGAAAATACTTTCAGTGCAGAGTATCACTCCTCTCCCTCCCTACCTAGAAACAATTCTCCAAAATGCTTTCTCCTAAAGTGTGGCCGGGTACACCTAGATGAATAAACAATCCCTAGGTAAGATTAAAGTACATATAGCCTTTAATGAAATGAATGAATGAATGATTGTTTAAAAGTTTAGGCTGTTTATAACTGTGTGTTTGGTTAAGAAATGTCCTTTTCTTTATTTGTCTCATACTCTCCTACAGTAATAATAATAATTCATTTATACCCCACTTTTTAACAAAACGAAAAAACTAAATGACACTAAAAAGAAAGAGAAAGGAAATACAGAGACACATAGATAACTTAAACCTCTATCTCAGACAAAAACACACGGATAATATTTTGGTTTTGGACCTAGGGACACAAAGCCATGTCTTGTTAAATTAGCACTGAACAACTCAAACAACTTAATATTGTCAGTAGCACCATACTTCTCAACAATACATGCATTACGATATGAAGTGGGAAGATACAGCAAAAATTTGCAATATCTGAAATAGGCAATACAGATCTGGTGCAAATATTTCTAATTCAATAACAAATACATACCACTTAAAAACAAGACAGAATGATCACAATATGTGGATTAAATTTTAGCTAAAGCTAGGCGTGAATATTTTCCACGGTTAGGTACAATTTCACATATCCAATCTTACACTTTTCTTTAACATCTCTCAGAACCTGGAGTTGCGCAAAAGGGAGTTACACTGAGGCACGTAGATTGCCACTGAAAAAAGCTTGCCTAAAGTATTTTGGTGTATTCACGCTCAGAAGTATCCTGGTTATGCACAGGCAACACCATGGGATACAAAAAAATTTGTGGAAGTATTAGGCCGTTTTATTGTAGATACTAAGCTACACTTAGTGCTGTAATATGTATTAATAATTATATACATTAATATTGTTGCACATTATTTCAATATTGTACAAGTAAATTAATGGTATGTATATGTATATATTACAAGCCAAGCTCATCAGTTTAAATTATCATATCAGCCAGTTGTGTTTGAATTGTAAATATGGAGGCTCAAATGTGACATCATTAGATAGAGTTGAATATAGTTTGCCATTAATTTAATGGATTTTGCCTTGATACTCTTCAAAACCCCTCTCTAACCACAGTGACAAAAGCCAGATGGCAATTTAAATTGTTTGACCCTTGGTCATAACAGAACAACAGCTAGACATCTGAATTTTGACACAGAAACCCTTTCACCCTGAAAGGCTCCAATCAAATCGAGGAGACGTGCACAGTGGGCAGCCTGCCCAGGAGTGCGCATCAAACAAACAACAACAAAGGGAGTGTAGAACAAATAACAACAATAAACTCCCTAACAACCATAAACTCGCAACATTACGAACTATTGAGGAACCACAGGACAAATTATGACTTTGACTTTTATTTACATAATAAACAAAAATACAAACTATTACTGATATAAATCCCTAAAATTGGGGCAAATTTTCAAAAAAGACAATCCCCTTCTCTCAAACACCCCCAGGGCAACAACTACCATCCAAATATAAATCCATCCACCCCCACCCCTTCAACCCGCTCCTCCCTCCATCCCTATAACCCACTCACACCCCCCCCCCCCCAAAAAAAAGAAAATATTCCCCAAGAAATACTCTTTTAATCTTTTTTTAAACTGTGGGAGGTGCTCAGCAGCCCTAAAACTCACAGGAAGCGAATTTCACACAGAAGGGCCAAGATACTTCAAGTAAAACCAGATTCACATTATTTTCAAGGAGGCACACTTGTGCCTCTATAAAGAGGCGACCCACCACAATGTTAAGCGATTTCAGGTCCTAGAGGTCGCAGAGAGACGGCGGTAATCGCATTTTGTAGCCCTAGCTCAAACTAAGAAACTTGCAAAATTTTATCCTCCTCTGACTTTATCTTCATGGGGTAAACTGGGCCGGAAGTTTCGACCCTCCCACCACAGCCCCCCTTTAACGTTGTCCGATTTAGAGGTTGGGCTGAAATTTAGAGGTTAAGCTTTCCTAGGGCCCGGGAGCTTATCCTCGAAATTTCAGCTCAATCCGATCACTCCTTCCCTGTTTTTAAAAAACCAAATATAGCCACTTAAAATTCATCATTTCTTTTTTTTCTTAGCCACGCCTACAGGCCACAGTTGGCCACTGATCCGGATGAATGAGGACTCATTCGAAGCAGAATTCGACCTGTTAGGGCCTTTTGATATTTTCAGACCGAAAAAATTATCCCCCGAATTTACATTTACGAAAAACCTCGTTTTCCTATAAGAACCCGCTATAAGCGGGCTAGCCCGCGAAAACGCGGGCTCGTTTTCCTATAAGAGCCCGCAAGCGATTTCCGGTCCTAGCGGTCGCAGAGAGACAGCGGTAATCGCATTTTGTAGCCCAAGCTCAAAAATAAGAAACGTGCAAAATTTCACCCCCCTCAGACTTTATCAAGGAGGCACACTTGTGCCTCTATAAAGAGGCGACCCACCACAATGTTAAGCGATTTCAGGTCCTAGAGGCCGCAGAGAGACGGCGGTGATCGCATTTTGTAGCCCAAGCTCAAACTAAGAAACGTGCAAAATTTGATCCTCCTCCGACTTTGTCTTCATGGGGTAAACTGGGCCGGAAGTTTCGACCTTCCCACCACAGCCCCCCTTTGACGTTGTCCGATTGGGCTGAAATTTAGAGGTTAAGCTTTCCTGGGGCCCGGGAGCTTGTCCTCGAAATTTCACCTCAATCCGATCACTCCTTCTCTGTTTTCAAAAAACCAAATATAGCCACTTAAAATTCATTTCTCTTTTTTTTTGTTATCCACGCCTACAGGCCACAGTTGGCAACTGATCCGGGTGAATGAGGACTCATTCGAAGCAGAATTCGACCTGTTAGGGCCTTTTGATATTTTCAGACCGAAAAAATTATCCCCCGAATTTACATTTACGAAAAACCTTGTTTTCCTATAATAGCCCATGTTAATTTTTCCCACCACAACCCCCCCTTAACGTTGTCTGATCGGGCTGAAATTTAGAGGATAAGCTTTCCTGGGGCCTGGGAGCTTATCCTCAAAATTTTAGCTCAATCTGATCACTCCTTCCCTGTTTTCCAAAAACCAAATATCAAGTTTTGTGGGAATTTGCTTTGCGAAAATAGATTCCATTTACTAAAAAACAATTACAATTGTGTCTCATTAGTCCAGCGGTTGATAATTCAGACTGTCAGGCGGAAAACCCGGGTTCGATTCACCGTCAGAGCAAATTTTTTATATACTGAATTTAAACTTTAAAAAAGAAACTCAGTTTCTTTTTTAAATTATTTGAAAAAAATTACATTTTCTAAAGAGTTAAAGAGGCTGAGTTACAAGGTCGACCCTTAAAACGTACAGGGATTAGGAGGCACAGTTGGGGGGCTGTTAAAGAGGCTGAGTCACAAGTTCGAATCTGAAAACGTACAGGGATTAGGAGGCACCCTGTACGACCTGATTTGAGTATTCAGGAATTAAAAGCCATAACACAAGAATGTTCAAGAGCGGGGGGTTTGGGGGGCAGCAGCCCCCCAACTTTAACTCCTGACACGATCAGCTAACAGTTAGTCAGGCAATAATAAGTAATAAACTGTACAAAAACGTGCAGAAATTATTTGAAAAAAACTACGTTTTCTAAAGAGTTAAAGAGGCTGAGTTACAAGGTCGAACCTTAAAACGTACAGGGATTAGGAGGCACAGTTGGGGGGCTGCCGCCCCCCAAACCTCCCGCTTTTGCAGCCTTTAAATAAAAAAAAAAAAGTTTTTTAAACTGAAAGTAAGGAGCGACATTCAATCTTAAAACGAATAGAAATTATTCCGTATATGAAAGAGGCTGTGCCCTCCTCAACGCCTCGCTCTTTACGCTAAAGTTTGACTCTGTCTCACAACTTTATTTTTTAAAACAATAAAAAACTTTAGCGTAAAGAGCGAGGCGTTGAGGAGGGCACAGCCTCTTTCATATACGGAATAATTTCTGTTCGTTTTAAGATTTAATGTCGCTCCTTACTTTCAGTTTAAAAAACTTTTTTTTTTATTTAAAGGCTGCGAAAGCGGGGGGTTTGGGGGGCGGGAGCCCCCCAACTGTGCCTCCTAATCCCTGTACGTTTTAAGGTTCGACCTTGTAACTCAGCCTCTTTAACTCTTTAGAAAACGTAGTTTTTTTCAAATAATCAATATCTACAACCAAGTTATTATATCTTCTTGTATGATGCTCATGAACAGAACTTCTGAAACGGTAAAACTCATAAAAACTTCTGGGACTAGATTATGCACATAATCAAACACAAACATTGCCACTTGATAGTCCCTGAGGTGAGGATTGGGTTTCCAACTAAATATTTGAAAAGGCTAGGTATCATAAAGAATTAAATCTAAAATCTTATGTGCATGGTAGCACCAATAAAATGTTGAATCTCAAATTGGTTTGAGTCTTTAGCAGTTTGTTCAATAATATATGGGAGCAGAACATATTCAAAAATCTTACTAATATTGCATACATTGGTGATTGGTCTATAAGAACTGCAATCAAAAGTCTTTTCCACATTTAAGAGTAGAAGTTATCAACCCCCAAAGGAAGGAATTGGGCACCATTGACAAACATAAACCAAACTAAAAAAGTAACTGGACCTGAGTGACTAGTGCCAGACAATTGCAACGAAAATGATAAGTGCTAATCCCATCAGGACCACTTGATTTAGACTTAAGTTTAAGCAAACCATTAACAATACTTTTAGTTGATATAGGAATACATGACATTGCAAAAGTTCAGGTGGCAAGCATTTAGAAACTAAGCAGTGAAAATGATAATGAACACTTTACTAAATTTTACTAAATATATTTTTTATTAATGCCTATGCCCAGACAAATCTGGGATAACATCACTGGTCCCTAATGTATCAAACATAGACACATTGATGACTTCCTTCCATTGTACTGCACTTTTAGGGAACTCAGCACCATTATAAGAGACCCAACAAAATAACACTTAAACTCCACTTTTGTCTTACTTTTCACATCAAATGCTTGGCCTTGCAAGGGCCATTCATACACAATCCAGATGTGAAGCCAGTGTTTAGTATGAATTTTTGGTGGCTTTAAGACTGGTGGCTTCTTTCAGAATCAGACTTTGAGTTTTCAGTTTAACCTGGACAAGAGGACAGCCACATTCTCAGCTTGTTTCATGTACTCAACTAAGCGAAGGTAATAAGCATTTAGTTGCACTCTGGCTTGTCACAAAAACACTCATGCACAGTAGATTAAAAGGGATCTTGATGCAAGACAACAGAGCTGTTGGTCCACTCACATTTCACACACCATTTTTTGTTAGTAGCAACACAAGGATCATTAGATGGATAAGCAGTTAATGTCACAGTAAGAGAGAGGGGAAGGTGGTCAAAATCATGTTTGTCTTTGTCAACATGAGCAACAGAAGAGGGAACATTGGCAGAGGGATAAGCAGACATTAGAAAATTTAGCAAGTAAAGCTAGATGTTTCTGATTGTAGGAATATATAATACAAGGTTACCAAGTTGTACTGCCATAACATTATCAGAGGAATGAAATAAGACTGGTGACAAAGATGTAGCTAATTGTCTGATAGCACAAGACATGCCTTTTGTTTTGTGGGCATTGATAGTAAGCATAATATGCTGGCTGCATCTTTATAGGGATTTAATGGAAATGGCAAGAAGTAAATGTTCTTGCAGGAACAAAATGTCATGATTGTTAATTTATTTTTGTTTATTGAGTCATTTTTATCTTTTGTGCCATTCATATAAATGCTAAAAGAAAAAGGTGATAGGTGGCGTGATCATTTAAGATTTAAAACCTTAGATTCTTGGTTAAATTATAAAAGAGCTAGAAATAGAGCAACTAAATTCCTTCGTTTAAATCATCAAGAGGTGGAGACAAATGTTATAGCATCAGTCCAAAGTTGCCCAAAAAAAATTTGGAAATATGTGAGAAGGAATCAAGTTTCACGATCCCCATCATCCACTTCCTTTATAGATCCCGAAACTTTTTTACATATAGATGATGATTTTGTCAAATCACAACTTTTCAATAAGGTATTTGGTTCAGTTTTTACTCAAACACACACCAAAACACACACTCAGTTTACTCCTCCAGATTTAACAAAAGAATTTGTTGATTCAGAGTTTACAGTCCAGCAGGTATATCTGACACTCCGAAATCTTGATCCAGAAAAGGCACCAGATATTGATGGATTTTCCAAAGTGATGTTACGTGAACTTGCATCAGTGCTTGCTGGACCACTCACATATCTCTTTAATCTTTGTCTCTCATCTTGTAAATGTCCTTCCGCTTGGAAAAGAACTATCATTAGGCCATTGTACAAAAATGGTTAAAGTCCTATTTCAATAATTACGGACCAATTTCAAATACATCAATCTTTTCCATATAATGGAGAAAATTGTGGTGAGTAGAATCCAGGCACATTTTGAGGAAAATAATTTATGGCATTCTGCTCAGCATGGTTTCCGTAAACGACGATCTTGTAACACGCAACTTCTTGAGGTGATTCATGATTTTCAATTGATGGCTGATAATGGTATTTTGTTTGATTGTATTTATATTGACTTTTCCAAAGCATTTGAAAAAATTTCCATTCCACTTCTGATAAACAAATGTCAACTATATGGTATAGGCCCACAAACTAAAGCATGGATAACAGATTATCTTACAAATAGAACCCAAGAGGTTGCTGTAGGTGATGCTTTGTCATCACCTATGGCTGTCATAAGTGGAGTTCCACAAGGCAGTTGTCTTGGGCCAGTACTCTTAAGCCTTTTTATCAATGATTTGCCAGGTGTTGTTAGGAATTCGACCATAAAAATGTTTGCAGATGATGTAAAAATCTACAGGTCAGTCATGAGTGAGCATGAGATTTCTTTACTTCAAGAGGATTTCGTTGCTCTGGGCCAGTGGTGTACTGCAAACTCTATGTTCATTAATGAAACCAAGTGCAATGCTGTGCACTATTTGTTTAGACTCCCTCAACATTACCATTACTTTGTTGTTGGTAAATTAATTTCAAGCGTGGAATATGTTCGTGACCTTGGGATTTGTTTTGATTCAAGTCTCAAATTTAATAAACATATATCGGATATCACCCATAAGGCAAATTACCAATTACTACATCTAAGGCGTACTTTTTCTAAGTTTAATCTTCATTCACTGATTTCACTTTATGTATCCACTGTACATCCAGTACTTGAGTATTGCTCATCAGTATGGTATCCTCTTAATAAGAGAGATGGAGAGAGGGTTGAGAGAGTGCAACGTAGGGCCACCAAACTCATACCATACCTGAGTCATCTACCTTACCACCAGAGAATGCAAAGACTACAGTTGCCTTCTCTCCAGTTCAGACGTGATAGAGCCGACCTAATAAATACATTCCACATTGTTAGGAATATTGATAATATCACCCCAACTCACTTTTTCACTTTTACAGAATACAGTAGTACCCGTCAACACCAACACAAAATTTACCCACCATGTTCACAGAAAAGATTAGGCCAAAACTCTTTGTCTAGCCGAGTGTGGAAGAATTGGAATTCACTTCCATTAGAAATAGTTGCAAGTACCACGGTCCAGTCTTTCACAAGTAGTTTAGCCTCTAGGCCTACAGATTTCTATACTGGGTCCTATCACAATCCATTTTGAGAATATTTTTACTTTTGTATTTTGAGAATATTTTGTTTTGTCACAGTGTGTTTTCAGTTATTTTGTAGGCTTACTTTTTGGTAGGTTTCAATTATTAACAGATATGTTTCAGTTAAGTTGGTATGCTATTGTATGTCTCAGTAATATTGTTTTCAATGTTTTCAGTTACTGTATGTTTTTGTTATGTCATTGACATTGTTATAGACTTTTTTTATAATTGTTTTGTGCGACAAGCTTGTTAAAGCTTACCGTATCTTGGTATTAATAAATAAATAAATAAATATTAAACAAGCAGATTGAGACAGACAATTCAAAAGTCATTTTTGAATCACACACTTGCTCAGGACATCATGCATAACCTGACATTTTAGTATATACAATACAAGACTACCTACACAATTAGGGCATTTAGATCAACATCACAGGGAGAATCATGGGATGATACACAAGGGCCAGCACAGCAACTGCTTTTTATTGGCTTATCACATTTAGCTTTCATGTGGTAGTTGGGAGATAAGACATTTATGGCAGCAACAGGGTGAGCATAGGAATTCAGAGACCTAGAAAAATTCATAACCTACCCTGTGCACAAGTCATAGGCTATTACTTAAAGCTACGGCATCAGCAAAAGTTATTTTCACTGCCAGGGATGTTTACAAACGTCCAGTATCAATAACACCTTCACATTCCTTAAAGATCACCACATCATAATTAGTGGGTACCCCCTTAAAAATGCCATGAAATTTCTTTTTGCATTTTATGACGTCACAGCTATTCAGCATGGTTGGAACAGCATTGCTGAAATCCTTTCCTGCAGATTGACTAACAGGGCTCAGAATGATTCCTGTTCATTAGAAAAGGAACTTGACAACATGTCAAGGGACTTATAGGGGTAAAAAAAATGGACCAAAGTGAGAAGTGATTTTGACTGTCATTCATGGTCAAAACATTCCTTTGCTTATGAATCAGAAACAGTGGCCAGTCACCCTAAGAATCATTATATTCATGAGCCTTGGAAGGAAATCGTTTTCTCTGGAGATGGTTCAGTTATCTTTGTGTTTCCATTTTCTTTTTGTTCAAACTTTCAGTTATGTTTATTTAAAAAATAAAAAGAAAAGCGACTTCAAGACTAGAAACAGGTAAAAATGATTCATAAGACTTCAGCTTGCAAGCTGACTCATTCACTTCTTTCAGAGATTGGTGAACTTAATAATCAGGTCCAACTTGCTATGTCAGCACTGCTGTGTAATAATATCAATGTAGCTTTTACAAGCTTCAACAAAAGCATATACTCTTGCCCAACAAAAGCATCCATCATTGAGAAGATTTGTTCCAGCAATGGTTGGCACATGATGGTGTTGGTTCTACTGAGTTCTCAGCTTGCAGCAATATCCACTCACTTCTAACATTTTCAACACTTACTCCTACTGGGATCTGTCAAGCAAGCACAACTATATCTGATAGACTTCTAGCAATTTTCCTTTCTGTGGGATCTAGGCACCTAAGTGCCTCAAGAAGACATTAGAAGAGATAGGGCACTGCTTCATCAAGTCAGTGGGGCGCCCCCCCCCCCTAGCGTAGTCTACAGTATTGTAATTTACTTAATTAATTCAAGTTTGTGTTAACTAAACTTGCTCCTAACGCAAGTTTATTGGATCAATCTATTTTGCCCCCCCCCCCTAATTTTTTTGGATCAACCTATTTTGCCCCCCCCCCCCTAAAAAAATCCCAGATCCGCCCCTGCATCAAGTGGGGGGCAGCTGCCTTGAAATACCTTTGCACCTTTTGACAAAACCCTTGCCTTTCATTAATGGCGAATTTCTGAGTATCTAATGCAAGCTCAACCTGCTCACCAGCAATAGTGTCCTGAAAATAGTTTTCCAAGTTCTCAAGCAAACTAGTAGAAATGTCATGAGCAGACATGAGAACGGCAGGTTTTAGAAGTCTTGCCAAAACAGTGGGAAGTAGCCTAAGTTTTTCAGCTCACCATGACCAGTGTGCACATGGGAACCATTCTTCTGAAACTCTGCTGTGAAGTTTGTACAAAGCTCTGACAATGAATACATGAATTCCAGCTCTGCAAGCATATTTTTCCTTTTTAGGTAACTTATAATCCTGAGGTACTCTGCTGACTACACAACATTTTTCAAATGTTTCTTCAATGGCACATAGTGTAAAAAAATACTCCAAGAGTGTCAACCACTGATCAATTGCTCTGCAAACAGCAGGACCAAATGTCAGCCACCTTGTTGAGATGTGCTGAACAAAACTAAAGTGTGGGATGCCTTTCTTTTTCTGGCATTTTCGAAAATCCTCACATTGTGTAGGCCAGCCAAGAAAAAATTGGATGACTCCTTGTCAAATTCCTGGAGCCATTTCATAAATGCCTTGTACACAACATGGACGTTACACATTCCAATCTTCACAAGCTCTTTTGAAGACTTTTTCTTCTCCCAAGCATTCATTTGCAACCATACCTTTTTACTGATATTAGGCCCATTGCTACCTAAAATTATTAGTCTCTCAAGAGGTAAATTCTTGTTCCCAATGCATGACATCAGTTTTTATAAAATGTCCTCACCAGTTACATGTTCCACAAAATGCATCACCAGATGGCTGCTTGCAAACTTGATCTCTTAAAGAGGACCAAAAGTGCACTCTAATCTGTAGCTCTTTTTTTTCCTTCACTGTATATGGTTTCATCATATTCAAAGACAAAGTGAGCTTACCTATCAGTTGTCAAGTACATAGCTTGCTTTGCACTCATCAACATTCTGGGAGGTAGCTTACCAGGGAACATGGGATTCAAACACATCAATGATTCTGTCACATGAAGCTGCAAATATAGAAGTTTGCAAGGACTCAACTACCCAGATAATTTCTGCTTTGTAAGCAGCATCTTTGTTGCAAAACATCTCAAAAGTTTTACTTCCATTGCTAGCTGATGGCTTTTCAAACTGGGACAATTGCCTAGCAGATCCACACAATCATAATTCATAACTGTAACAAATTGAGATGGATCACAAACTGTTCCTTGTGCTTGTCTGATGAAACATGCTGATTCAAGGTGTAAAAACCATTGTGACAGCTAATATTTTTCCTGCATATTTTGCAGTAAAAAAAAACTCATCATCACCAATCCTACACCACTTGTTAATCTTTCTGCCACTCCTGTCTTCTTTAGTTAAACAGGAACAACAAAATTTGCAACTGCCTATTGTCTTCCCCAAATGCACTTGGGAGGCCCAAAAGACAAGTAGGTTTAAACACAGCAGGAAATGGGAAGATTTTTGCCATCTGAATGTTCCACCCATGGTTCTTGCCTCTTCTCACTCAACCTGCTATTAGTTTGTTAACTAACCTTTAGAGAGAATTAATATATAACTTGTACTATTGGAATACAAGTCAATTCAAACAAATTCATACTGGTATGGTTCATTTTATGAAGCTACAGGAAATTATTTATTCTTGAATGTTACTGCAATATGACCAATCTATTCCAACAACTCTATAGTCCAATGCTACTCTCTATCCTTGAACAGTACCACAATGTGACCCATCTATCCAACCCACCATATAGGCCAATTTTGTGCTGTTATTAGCTGCCTATGTTTATGACAATTAGTAGACACTTTGGCCACAGACAAAATTCTCACTGTTTTGGTGCTTCTTTCTGAACTGTGAATGCATAACCAAGAGACAACCAGATTTGTGGAGAAGCTATATTATCTAAAGAGCATCTTTCAAATATATCAGGCTTCTGTTTTAAAATATACCATGCTCCCAAATAGGGAGTTTTAGGGACTTTTGGAGTTAAGGGACTTTCTGCATAAAGAAGGACTTGGAAGGGACCTCAGCCAAAAAAGCAACTTTTAGGGACTAATTCTGAGCCCTGGACTAATCTGAACAAATAACTTATTGCCAGGGGGCTTTATCGTGTGAATAGCTTCATGCCCACAAATTTTATTAAAAGCATGAGTCTGTCTTGAAGGGTTGTCAAGTTCAGTAGCACTTTTGAAATGATAATGGTGGTGGTGTTTTCAGTATGGGGACTAGCACAAAGAATGGGAAGTGACAGAAAATTTAAACCATAAGCTTTTACCTTTTCTTTGATGAAGTTAAGACTACAGCCCAGAGCACAAATTCTGGGTGCATGTTTGCAATAAGCAACAGCAGGAATTACAGGTACTTCAGTCAGTGAAATAATCATGTACATCAGCACTGTTAAATCCTCATTTTCACACTTCCAAAGTAAATCAATCAATGTCTTTCACATGCCAAATGGAGGCATGATCACCTTATATACTTAATGGTGTTTTGCTACTAGGGTATATTTCTGCACACAAATCAACTTGAGCATCTTTGGAAATATTTTCAGAAAAAAACTTCACTGCATGATTAACTTCATTGTTCATACCCACCAACCAAATTTTTGATTGTCTAACATTAAGAATAGCTGAATGTGCAAACATTATCATTTTTGCATAGCTCAGCTAAAAACTAGTCTAGGTCCAAAGCATAGTGAAAATCAATGCCTAATCCAGGTAAAAAAAAAACATCCAAATTTTATATGCAATCACTAAGACCAGCATTAAAGACCCTATTGTTACTATTATTATTTATTGAAAACCTATTTTCATATAAACAGAAAATGACAGAGAGAAAAAAACAGATGCAAAGACAAAAATAGAAACAAAGAGAAAGGCTAAACTAGAATTTTTCCAAAGATTGCCTACATGACAGGTATACTTGTCTAAATTTTGCCTTAAAATGTATTGCCTTAGTTTTGGGATCTTAATGTCTAGTTTATAGGCTCTAATTTTGCAAGAAGCATTCCTAGTATTATAGTGAGTTTTTGAGCCTCATCAAGGGTTTCAGCAAAGGTCTAGAAAAGTGGCTCTCTAGAAGGAGATATGCTAGAACAAAAACAAAGACGTTTTTGGATTGGTAATTTTATGCTCATTTTCATGGTTTTGTTTGTGTTTTTGACAGTTCATCCCTAGCCTCTCCCCCTCTCCTCTAATGTTCTCATACAGCCTAGGCTATATTAAGAAACCAAAGACTAGAAATGATGAAATTGAATTGTATCTGAAACACAGATATCAGACTTAAACACAATGCTATTTGACCAACAGATTTGCAATGTATATTTACAAATGTTTTAGAAATTGTGTTTTTCATGGGTCCCAAAATATCTGTAGGTGGTGGCTGTATTGTTTTGGCTTTGCCCTAAGTTTGATATTGACAAATATTTAAAACTTTATAAGTAAGGATTAAGCAAAGCTATGAGGCTTAAGACATTTTTATTGTGTCTAATTTGAGTAGTACTGTTTAAGCACCTTTTATCAGGAGAGGATAACCTCCGAATAAGGTCCTGCACAGAAAATAATGGCAAAGCTACAAAATCAGCAGGCTCCCATTTGCCTTTACCTATGGGCCTAGGCCTATGGCTGTACTTGGCCCCAAAAGTGAAAAAGAGATCAATGTCAATTGTGAAAGTATTAATTAGCCCAACATTTTTGGAGAATCTTTTAATAAAGAATTTTTTTATCTGATTTCAGGTAGAAAATCACACACAACCCTCATCTAAGTGTCTCATATTGCCTTAGGCTATATAGAAAACACAAACATTATAATTACTAAAACTGGTTAAAAACAGATGAAAATGGGAAAAAAACAGTGAAATATGATTCAATGATGCTTGATGTATATAACCAGTAACTTTCATTAGGGCTTCTGATGAGCCCTAATGAAAGGTACTACTTAGAAATATTTTGCTAGATTTAAGGTGCTTTTGCTTGTAAACTTACAATGACTTACATTTATTAATGATGACTTTGCACGGATTTGGACATTTTGATTTGGTTGATGGTTCAGTTGTACTGTTTTGTCCTAGGTAATTGGATGGATGAGTAAGGTTAAAACCTCATTCAAGTGCACATTTATCTCAATTACTGGATCTTCTTCTTCTATTTAAACAGCAGGCAGGATTTTCAGTGATACTATTTAGCCCTTTTCCTTTTGCTTCACTCTGTGGGCTACAGAGCTACTGGCTTGATTGCCTCATGGTTTTTAGATATTTTCAGATATCTTTCAGTAGATCTTTTGACTCTAGGAGTTCAATTATGAGTTGATAGATGTCGATTTGTATGCTCTGTGTGCAGGTATAGTTGGCTAGGCTCTTGGCTGATAGTGAGATTTTGTGGTGTTTGAAGCATTTTAACAGTTTGCAAAGCAAGATATGTTGTGCAGACATCAGGATATTACATTCAAATAGGCAATGGTCAATTGTTTCATTATTCATATTACAATGCCTGCAAAGAGGGGACAGGGGAATTGAACCACTTGAATTAGAAAACTTATACAAGAATGCAAAAAAATTTAGTCCATTTGTTCCAGAATGAATTCTATGATAAATTTTAGAAAGATACTTATTGGGAAAGGGGGAAAGGATTGGATTAATCTTATTAAAATTAATATCTGATAGCCTCAATTGGTAAATATCTCTAATTGGGATTGGTCTCCCACTTGGCTGGTCAATATTTATAGCATTTTTTGCTATTTCATCAACCTGATGATTACCACTTATGCCAGAGTGGCTAGGAATATACTGAAAATAAGTTTTTATGCCACTTGAAGCAAGATTATCTATAATACTGAGACAATGATAAGTGTCAATGTCTAACTTATACTGAGGCCAGCAACTCAAGGCTGGATAAAGAGTCGGGATATACAATAATATTATTTGAATTTGCAATCAAAGGTTGGTTTTCCTTAATGTGTTCTAATGCCCTGATTATGGCATTTAACTCAGCAGACATTATAGATAAATTATTATATAATCTCTCACCCATTGCAATTTTCAGGTGAGGAAGGAAAGCACCACTTGCTACCTTCTCATTCATTTTTGACCCATCAACAAATATTTGGAAGTGATTCTTATAGGTAATTGTATTAAGTTCAGCAAATTTTTTCTGGACAAAAGCGATGGGGGTTAAATCTTTAGTCCACTTTGAGAAATCAGTATTTATTATGGGACTTGACCAATTCCATGGAGGGGATTGGGGGAAAGTGGGTGCAATAGACTTTGCTGGTACGGGGAACTTCTTCTGAATGTTGGCATACTCATCTGCAATGCCTCTATATATGGCTGGATTTCTTAACCAATTATGTAGGGTGTGTGAGCTATTTGATTCAATTTTTGTAAGATGTTTTGTCAAGAGAAAGCTACGTCTCTCCCTTATTGTTGTTAATCCACTCTCCATAAACAGAAACTTGGTGCTTGTGGGTTTCCTAAGACCAAATATGAGGCGTATTATATCATTTTGTGTTGTTTCAATTTTTTGCATCTGGGTCTTTGCACATGCACCATATATGATGAGCCCATAGTCAATATGGGGTCTTATATGTGATTTATAAAACTGGAGTAAGGTTTTCTCCTTACAGCCCCAGGGTGTGGAAAGAAGTCTTTTTAATATATTTGTTTTTCTATAGCATTTTTTTAGTGTGTTTGAAATGTGGAGGTGGAAATTAAGTTTTTGGTCAAGCATGAGACCTAGGTAATTAATATGATTATCTTCTAGAATAGTTGTTTTATTTAGAGTTAGTTTTGCATTAACATGGTTTGCTTCTGGTGAAATTGGATTATTTTTGACTTGGTAGGTGCAATGGGTAAATCTGAATGTTGAAAGAATTTTTCAAATTGGAAAAGTGACTTTTGCAGATTTGACTGTGCTATCTCAAAGGTGTTGCCAGATGACCATAGCACCAGATCGTCAGCATATTGTAGGTTCTTGCGGGGTAGGTTCATGTCCCAGAGATATAGGGCAAACAGGAGGCAACTGAAGACTGCTCCCTGAGGTAGGCCTTTGGTTGTTGTCTTTTGGGGTGAAGAGGCTGAACCAACACAAACAATGAAACTTTGACTTCTATGAAGGATTTTATAAAGGATACTAGCTTGGGGGGTAGTCCAAGGTTTGCAAGTTTGTTTAAAAGGATTTGGTGGTTCACATTGTCATATGCCCCTTCAAAATCTAGGAAAGCTGCAACTAGGACATTATTTTTTGAGAATGATTCATTTATTGCATTTGTTAGCAAAATGAAAGCATCTGTTGAGGAGTGGTGTTTCCTGAATCCAGTTTGAGTGTGAGGGATCATATTGTTTTTTTCAACAAACCAGAGGAGTCTGTGATAGATCATTTTCTCCATTATTTTCCCCATCACAGGAGTAATCATTGTGGGCCTATAGGACTCAGGGTTCTCTTTCGGTTTATTTTTCTTTAGGATTGGTAGGAGGGATGAACATTTCCATATATTGGGGAACTTAGAAGATGCCCAAGCGTGATTATAACAATTTAGCAGTTCTTGTTTGTATGAAGGGGTGAGATTTTTTATCCATGTAGGGTGTATATTGTAATAGCTGCCGCTAGTTTTGGTCCTAATATGATGTATTGCATAGTCATTTCCTGGATTGAAAATGGACTACTTATATACTCGGATCCTGGGCGTGGTTGGTAACTTGGGTTTATAGGAATTGGGGACATTTTGCTTCAATTATTTGATGTTAGCTTCTTAACAAAAAGAGTTGCAAATAGCTTAGCTTTTTCATTATCATTGTCATAATGGGTATTATAATGTATAAGCTCATACTGGAGTGGGTTGGGGGAAATCTTTTTCCCACAGATGTGGCTTATGACTTTATGTATGATTGGCTCATGTGTTTCTCTGGAGAGATTATTTGTGAAATTATTCCAGTAATTATATTTAGCATCTATTATAGTCCTTTTTAGATTAGATTCTGCTTGTAATTTTTTTAAATATGTAGTAGGTGATGGTTTTTTTTATGAATTCTGTCCTAGCTGCCTTTTTTATTCTCCATTTATTTTGGCACTCATTTGTCCATCAGGCTTTAGGAATGTGTTTAGGATACGTTTTCTTGGGTGTTGTCCTGGGGATAGCATGATTAGCTGTATTTATTAGTAAAGATGTCAATACTTCAGCATGTGTGTCAACTGTTGTGTTTGAAATGTATGAATTTTGGGTGAAACTTGTGATTTCATCATTTAGCTTATTTTGGAACATAGACCAATTTGCTTTAGTGTTGATATATTTGGAGGTATGTGGTAGAGTTTCAGCAGGTTCATTTAGGGAGCACACTATAGCAAAGTGGTCAGTACATAGACTATCAATTTTATTTATATAAATTTTATTCAAAATATTTAATGACACAATTTGTAGGTCAATTGTGGAGAATCTGCCACTTTTGGGGTTGAAATAAGTATTCAGGTTTGGAGGGGTAGCAACAGCTAATTCATTATTATTTAAAGTCATATACTCAATCAATTTACCAGCTTTATTTGCTGGTTTATTCCCCCACAAAAGGCTGTTGGCATTGAAATCTCCACAAATAATGATATTTTTTAACATATTAGAATTATTTATATAATTAAAGAAATCCACAACATCTGTAGTTTGGCCATTAGGGTTATAAAAGCTTATTATGTAGGTTTTTATATTATTCAGCCAAACACTGATACCAATTGCATGAACATCATTAGCAAAATCTGGAAAATTGATGCCAGAGAATTTTATATTATTTTTAACTAATAGAGCTACACCACCTCCTTTTCTCTCTGATGATCTATCCTTTCTCAGGATAGTATATCCCAGAGACTTAATTTGTTGATTTTGGGTTAAATGAGTTTCCTGGAGGCAAGCAATATTAATGGAATTATTATTCATAAAAGATATTAGTTCATTTAGCTTATTTTCTGTGAGTGATCTTATGTTCCACTGGAGCATTGATATGTGTTGTGTTGTTGATTTATTTTTCATATGACTGTGTATCAATGTTCAGCTTTGTTAAAAGTAAAGCAAGATCTTTTTTTGCTTGAATGAGCATATCATTAGGGATGTAGATTTTTGCCAATTCTGCAATGATTTTTGTTTTCTGTAGTTGATGTATGTTCATGGCCTGAACTGCATTACTGTTTAGAATGAATAAGCATATATTTGGGGATTGCAAGTTTGGTTGTGCATCCTGTTTGTCAGTTAAGGAAATAATTCCTGGTAGTGTTTCTGGTTTGTTTCTTCTTGGGAGGGGGGGCCAGACTGACCTCATCTCACTGGACAAGGAGGCTTGTTGACTTGGTGATTCCTTCTGATTGGGATGTGAGCTAGGGGGCTTAGAAGATGGTGTTTTATATGGGGTACTGGATGCATTGGGGGTTTTGGTTGGTTTCATTATGGGCTTTATTTGGTATTGTTGGGCAGCATTTGCTTCCATTGCTGCAAAGGGGTATGGGATGGCCTTCTTTGTTACTATTTGGAGTGTTAGAGCTCTTTTCTTATATGCAGGGCATAGTGATTTATTTGTAGATTCATGCAGGCCTTTGCAATTGATACATGTAGGCTGAGTGTTGTTGCAAGTTGTCAACTCTTTAGGATGGTATGCTTTACAATTACTACACTCTAGGAGAATTTCATTGCATTTGTTTGTTGTGTGTCCCAGTTTGAGACACTTCTGACACTGGATAGGCTTAGGTTTGTATTCCTTGTGTGGTTTGATTTGCCCAAATAGGAATAACTTTTCTGGGATACTAATTTTTTCCTCCAGTGTGAATAAGAAGGATCTACTAGTTTTTAGGCCATTAGAGTTAGGTTTGCCAAGTTGGGTAACATCTTCAACTAGGATTGAGTTGCCAGCCCTATCTGAGAGCCCTTCTTTTAACTCCTGAATGGATATCTCTGGGGGAATATTATAAACTACTATTTTTGTTGGTGATTGTTTTGGGTTCCATTTAGATGCATTAATTGGGGTATTCAGAAGGGATTTTAGGTTAATTATTGTGTCTGCTGATTTCTGATCTTGGACAGCTATTAGCAGAGATCCATCATGGTTAATATTAAGAGAGAACATTGATTTTATCAATTTGAAAATTGCAACTCTTATTGCAGTAATCTTTTTTTATTTCAAAGGGGGTAGTAGGAGTAATTTTAAGGTAAATTCCTAAGTTTTTGGAGGGAGGATCTTGGGCAGGGAGAGGGGAAATGCTTTTGATTGGGGAGATTTTTTCCTTTTTTTAGAGCTTCTAGAAAGGACCTCTTGAAACCCATTTTCATCATTTATGGTGACATTAGCCCCTACACTTATCATTGTCCTATTCTCAGAATTGGAGCTACCATTTGAACTTTGAGATAGTGTGCTTGACCAGCCAAGATGGGTATCACTTTCACTGGCATTTGGGGTGGGATCTGGGGGGAATTTTTTTGGAGGACTTCTAATCATTGCCTATTGGAAAAAGCTTTAAACAAAAACAAAACTAAAACAAGAAGGGATATAGAATGATATCAAACTGTCCCCACTATACTATTGGGAGGAGAAACACCACAGTATAGCCCTGAGGATGAATTGAGCAGGATTGTTTCAGTACAACTGCTGATTAAATGCAATAATATTTCATAAGAAAATTTATTTTAAATTTCTTATAAAGTTGCTGCTGTATGATAAATTCCTGAAATTTGCCTACATGACAGGTCTCTACCAATTTTACCTTAATTTCAGTTATTCAAAATTTAGGAAATGTATTTGCATATATTTAAAACCTTATAAATTGGGATTGAACAAAGTTGTGAAGCTGCAAAACAATTTTGTTGTACTTAATTTAAGCAGATCTATTTTGCAAGGTTTTACTTTTATAAGACACAGATTTTAAAAGGTTATCAAAGGTCAGGGCCCTCTAGAGGGAGAAGGAGTGGAGGTAGATACTTCAAAATACCTTCACAGGACATATTTTAGCCTAGGCCTATAGGCTAGACCCATCCCTGAAAGTTTCATTTTTCTAACCTAACCCCTTTCCAAGATAGCCAAAAGTAGCTAAAGTATAATTTTGCCACATATGGCTAGCCTATGAGACAGTTAGAGGGACTGGGGGTGAATTGTCAAAATGCAAACAAAACTAGGCAAAAAATGAGCAATTTAAAAATGGGCCTCTCTTTCTTCTAGTATGTCTCTGTCTGAAGAGCTGCTATTTTTTACCTTTATCCAGATCTTTAATCACTTAGCCTATCAGCCTTGATCATTTGTTTTCCTGTTAGCCTATGCTATTTTTATTTCCAGGTTTTGGTGTTGCAAGGAATAAAGCCTATCATTTGCCAGATTAATAGAATTCAATTTGAAGCATTTTAAAGATGAGAAACAGTATTAAGGTTATTAAACCTTCCCCACTCACAAAAATAATAATATCTTTTCAGGCTTTTGTTTCTCCTAGGCTTTCTTCTGTTTCTTCTTCTAACCGTTTGCTTTGTGCATGGAATTGCCCTCTAGTCTGAACATGCATCATATACAGTGGCGTAATTTCGTGAAAATTCTGGGGGAGGGGAGCAAAGTTGGAGCCAGTTTCCCAAATCAAGTGAAAATGACAGCAAAAACTAAAAAGAAATATTTGGTACCATAAAGATGCTATTTAGTACTATAAAGATACTTTATAGTTCTATAAAGGTAAATATGTACTAAAAAAACTAATCTGTTTCTGTTGTTTCTTGAATTATGCAGGTTTATCTTAGTTTTGACAGAATTTTGGAAGAAATTAAATTTCAGCTACGGGGCTAAATTGTGCCTGGGGGGACAAAACGAGGTCTGTCAAGGGAGTTACCCAGATCCCAATATCTTGATCCTTAGGAGATGAATAGACACAAAATTGTTTGTGGTATTAGAAATCACAGAATACGTGAAAAACTATTTGCAGAAAGAAACAGCCTAACACTAGAAAGAGAAATAGAACTTTGAAGAGTGTGCGAAACGACCCAGGCACAGCTCAAATTATTTGAAAATGAATATAATCGCTCCCCCTCAAACAAGAAGTTGACACAAGCCACAGAAAACAGCAAAAACCAGGAGACTGAAGATTAAAACAAAAAGGGACCTGATGTTACTTTTGTGGTGGAATCTATTTGTCTGGCGATACCTGCCCTGCAAAAGGAGAAGCATGCTCAAAGTCTAAAAAAACTTAATAACTTTGCAAAAGTCTGTCGAAGCAAAACAATGCATACCATTGGGGACACTGAATTTAGTAAAGCTTCAGAGGGAGTCGAAGAAGAGGAGATTCAACTTTATACTGCCCAATAGGATGGAAATAAGGCTGATGCTTTTGTTCCATTAAAGATGAACAATCAACGCTCAATCAGCCTTAAGATTGACACTGGGGCTCCAGCAAACAACATTCAACAAGATTACTTTTGTCTACTAACTCCAAAACCAGCAGTAATACCTACAAACTTAAAAGTCACTAGCTACTGTGGGTCAAAAATTCCTACCATTGGAACCTGTATTTTATCATGTAGCTATGGAAATACAGAACAAAAACACAAATTCTTCATAGTTGATGACAATTCTATTCCTATTTTTGGATTCAAGTCAAGCAAGCAATTAAACTTGGTGAAACTTGTTCTTAATGTTGACATAAGAAATGATAAGAGTCAATCACCAAACCTGAAAACTGTTCTAGCACCATATGCAGGGGCATCCCGAGGGGGAGAGTTGAGGGGCGCACCCCCCCCCCCCCCCACCCCCCCCCCCCCCAATGTTTTTGGCATTCGGTAATATTTTTGCCGAGGGCAAAAATTTTGGTAGAAATTTTGCAAAATAGGTTGAAATTTAGCTAAATTCTTGATTTCTGCAGAAAATTCGGCATAAATCAGGTAGCGATTCGGTAAAATTTACGAAGATCCCCCCCTTTAATAAAATGAGCCTCAGGACAGCCCTGACCATATGAACGATTGTTCTCTGGCATTGGGAAAATAGAGGGAGAGTGTGAGATTTATCTCAAGGATGGATTCACTCTAACAGCTTATCCTGCAAGAAAGGTACCTTTTGTAATGCGAGGAAGATTGAAAAAAGAACTTGACAGGCTAGAATATATTGGAATAATAGAAAAACTAGAAAAACCTACCGAGTGGTTGGTGGCAATACTCACATATCTCTTTGATATCTGTCTCTCGTCTGGTGAATGTCCTTCAGCTTGGAAAGGAACAATCATTAGGCCGTTGTACAAGAATGGTTCATAGTCCCATATAAGAAATTACAGACCAATTTCAAATAAATCAATCTTTTCCCGTATAACGGAGAAAATTGTGGTGAGCAGAATCCAGGCAAATTTTGAGAATAATAATTTATGGCATTCTGCTCAGCATGGTTTCCGTAAACGGCGATCTTGTAATACGCACATTCTGGAGATGATTCATGATTTTCAATTGATGGCGGATAATGGTATTTTGTTTGATTGTATTCATATTCACTTTTCCAAAGCATTTGAAAAAATTTCCATCCCCCTTCTGATAAATAAATGCCAACTATATGGTATTGGCCAACGAACTAAAGCAAGGATGACGGATTATCTTACAAAGAACCCAAAAGGTTGCGGTAGGTGATGCTCTGTCATCACCTATGTCTGTCATTAGTGGAGTTCCACAAGGCAGTTGTCTTGGGCCAGTACTCTTATGCCTTTTTATCAATGATTTGCCACGTGTTGTTAGGAATTCGACCTTAAAAATGTTTGCAGATGTTGCGAAAGTATAAAGGTCAGTCCTGAGTGAACATGAGATTTCTTTACTTCAAGAGGATTTGGATGCTCTGGGTCGTTGGTGTACTACAAACTCTATGTTCATTAATGAAACCAAGTACAAGTATTTAGCGTAGACTCCCTCAACATTACCATTACTTTGTTGATGGTAAATCAATTTCAAGCGTAGAATATGTTCGAGACCTTGGGATTTGTTTTGATTCAAGTCTTAAATTTGATAAACATGTATCAGATATCACCCATAAGGCAAATTACCAATTACTACATCTAAAGCCTAGATTTTCTAAGTTTAATCTTCGTTCATTCATTTCACTTTATGTATCCACTGTACGTCCAATAGTTGAGTATTGCTCATCAGTATGGTATCCCCTTAACAAAGGAGATAGAGAGAGGGTTGAGAGAGTGCAAAGTAGGGTCACATAACTCATACCTTACCTGAGACTTCTACCTTACCACCAGAGAATGCAGAGTTTATAATACCACTCCAACTCACTTTTTCAGGATACTGTAGTACCCGTCAACACCAACACAAAATTTACCCACCATATTCACGGAAAAGATTAGACCAAAACTCTTTGTCTAGCCGAGTGTGAAAGATACAAAGAGCCGAGTGTGAAAAATACAATACCCAAATATATAAAAATACCCCCAAAAAATTTTCTAAGCTTCATTCACCACCGCTCATCTAGAAAACTAAAAAGTAAAAACTAGCCAAATCTGAAAGAATAACAATTCAGCCAGTTTACCTCCCATGATTGCATAACAACAACTGTCAACAAATACCCATTCACTTTCATGCCAAAATTCTAAGAGCTAATTTCAACCTATCCTCTGTAACTAGGCACCTGCTTGTGTCGAAACAAACTCTAAATAAAAAAAATATAGGGAAGAGAAAAAGTACATCCAACAAGTTACATCAAAATATCGTTCAAAATATCTTGATAATCTTTATTATACTTATTTAAAAGTTCATTATATTGAAAACTGAGTTTTTTAATTTGCCTGGCAAATTTATTGCCGGAAAATCTCTTACGATTAATTTATGGCTAAGTATTTGACTTCTACTTTTAAAATCAATGTAATTAGCACATTCTCGCATATCTAAATAGTTGGGAATAATCCGATCAATATGTTATATTTGAATGTATATTACTTTTAAGGAATGGGAAATTAACTATTTTAAAATTAAAATCTTCTGTTTTATTATATATTTTAAAAACTAATGTATTATTAGGTGAAACATTATTATCTAACTCTAGAAAATTGTCATAATTGCCTTTCTCATTGCTGGGTACCAGATTTAACTGTGGTGGGTATATCTTATTCTAAACCTCTAAAAACTCTTCACAATTTATCACCAGAAGGTCATCTAAATATCTCTTGTTATTTGAAAGCAAATATTTTATATTACTTAGGTTCTTTTTCTCTTCATATTCTAAATGGCTTAAAAACAGGTCCACTATAAATGGAACAGCATTATCCCCCATAAGAATTCCAATACTTTGCTTATACATCTTACCATTAAATTTTATAAAAGTATTAAATAGAATAAATTCTAGTAAAGTTTAAACCATATCTAGGCTATACAATCTTGAACTAGTAGTACTATTAAAGTAATTAGTCAATCTAGCCTTCTTATTATAATTATCAATTTTTAGGAAAACCAACTTAGACAAAAGAAAGGCCTTCTTAATAATCTTTTCCTCATATCATATCATACAAATATCATAACTTTGGACTATTATAGCAGATACTTTGAGGTGGATAGCTTAACCCCTACTACCACTACCCAAGTGGTTACTAAGCTGAAGGGGCAATTCGTACGTCATAACGGTACAACCCACACCTCAAAAAATGGGCCCCAATTCAACTCCAGGGAATTTCAGTTATTCACATGAGATTCGAGTATCAAACATAACACATCTAGCCCCAAAAATACTAAATTAATCTAAGCTAAGTGGACAAGATCCTTACATTGGCCTGCTTGAATACCGTAACACACCTGTGGATGGAATGGCAGCAGCAGCCCATCTGCTCATGAGCCGCCTGTTGTGGTCAGTACTCCCCGTCACAGAGAAACACTAGAAAAACAACTAGTGTCTAAAAATATGTTTCTGGCATATAGAAAACAAAGCAGAATACGCCAAAAAGAGTATTACGATAGGACTGCCAAACCCGTACCAGAAACACAAGTAGGATCAAAAGTACATGTCCAGACAAAACCAAACAGTCCTTGAAAAAGAGGAACAGTAATTGAAATTTGCCCTTAACCAAGATCATACAATGTTCTTACTGATGATGGATCATCCATCTGACGCAACAGAGTTATAATATATCATAGAAAAAGGAGAAAGTTGAAAAGTATCTCGAAGAAGACATTAAAGTGACCCAAATGAAAACTCTCAGTATGCCACAACTATAATCGAAACTAACATTTTCCACAGCCCAGCTTCCACCAAATTAACAAGCGAAGTTGATTGCACGCATTTCAATCCAACATTAAACAATGGGGAAAATGTAATTTTCCGTGCTAGTGGAAGTGCACTACAGCAGCTAAGAGCATCACCAAATATAAGTGGAACCCATCAAACAAGATCTGGCAGATCTGTAATAAAACCCAAGAGGTTGGTTTGGCAACTTTTACCAAAGCAACCAATAATTAGATCCCCCGAGTCCTAAAATTGGTCTCAATCAGAAACCCTTATCGCTGTCTAAATTCACAAAGTGTAAAGATTTTCAAACAGAGGTTTTTATTCTACAAAGTTCAGGAAAGGTCTGACCATTTCATTCGAACAAAAATTCAGTCAGAACGAAACTAGCTTATATCTCGGCTCTCCGCCAAAACAGGTAATTAGCCTTCTTCAATTCTCACACGATTACAAACTACAATCTCGGAAAATAAATATCACGATGTGAAAATACTGAAAGAAACAATGATAAACCATCACAGTTGGATCTCTGAAGATTAAGAGTATGATTTCTTCAGAGAAGGGGAGATTTAGCATCCTGCTATCATTTGCTTGCCCTAGTGAATTAGTTATTGCTTTGCTTAAATTTGTTTCTTTGTTTTGCTTGCGTACTTGTTGATTATATTGTGTTTACAGGTGCTTGGGTCATATTAAACGGTTAAATCCAGACTTCTGCAACCGGAAATTAACTTTGAATTTACCTTTTTAGTTACTTTTACTAAAGATAAGTGCCAGTTTGGTTGAACCAGAGCTTTAACCAGTCTCTTGTTTCACAAAAACCAGTTTTCAAGACAACCAGATTTGTCAATGTTTCTCGCAAAAACGTTGATAGAGCTCAAACTGGTTGGCTGGTTGAGCTGAATCAGTCTACCTGGCGCTTATTTCGCACGGACTTGCAGTATATAAAAAATAATGATAATCGCCTAGTTACACGATTTAATTGTCAAGTGGTCACATATAATGTTTGTTTACTGAAAATTCTAATTTCACACAAAGATTGAATATATTGTCAGAATGTTACATTTTCTAACAAAATGCTATATAAACACATGTACAACGGACAATATTGTGCTTCAGTAAAGGTTTTCGAAAATCAATGAAGCACATAATCAGGCGTTGAAGCAAATGCAGACAAATCAGAATTACTGCTATTATTGGCAAATGCCCGAACATTTTAAATGGGATTAAAAAACGAGTACACGGGAACCACGAATCTGTCGATTCAAATACACGACGTAAGTTATGTAGCTCAACCAAAATGTTTCCATTTGCGAGCACTTCTCTATCATGTGAAGGAAGACCTCCTTATTATGAATGGCATTCTTTATCAGACATAGAAACAAGCTTGATTAGCTTGAGGGCTTGGTATTACAGTAGATAGATGGTCTAAAGGAATCAGAACTCTCCAAAACACCTCCTTTCAATAGTCGTTCAGAAACTTGTGCTTGCATGTCCAGAAGATCCCAAAAGTCTTTGGGAAGGATTCAAAAACAGTTGGTAGATGATTTTGTTCTGCATGGGCAAAGAAATAATATATCTGAAGATACTGTAATCAAGCATGCTTATCTTATTAGCGCATCTAAGTTAAATACAATAGTAATAGAAGAACGGAATTTCAGTTTTTGGGTGGAACGATATGGTATGGGTGACACTAAGTCACACGAAGATAACCAACTATGGAATTTCTAAATTCAAATTAGTCAGCTGATACTAGAGAAAGTGTGTATTGGCTTCTGCGTGGAAAACAGATTGAAATTGTGTGCCGTATTTTACGTGCAGCCAATGATTCTATAATATAAAATGTTTTTTTCCATAGATAGATCAGGCGGTACCGGTTAAACCTTCGTGTATAAAACCTTGTATCGTATTCTTTGTGCCTTAAAGCACAAAGTAAAATTTATGGCATTTACAAGAATCCTATTAATTCTACTGCCTGTTGGACAAACAATACACAAGAGATTTGGCCTGAAACTTCCACTTTTATCAGATAATTTCCAGCTTAAGACATGATTCAGTCGAATCAATAAAATCAGCTCAAGTTGATGTTTCCCGGATTAGTTGTTGCGCGCTTTTGCAAACCTAAACTTGTCATTTGGACGGAAAAATCCCTTCGAAGTGTCTAGTTTCTTCTAAGAATGTCATTCGTAGTGAGGCACTCGATTTGTCGATTAGAAAGTTATTCCTGAAAGTATTTCAAAAAGTTTTTCTTAAAAAAATATTCGCATTGATCCTTAACAGGAAGTTTTTGCAAAGTATATCCTGGAACTGGAAAATATAAATCTTCAAAAAATGGCTTCAGTGCATGGATCTTGTGTAGAGGAGGGAGGCAGCCGATTCTGTGATGGAGGGGAGGGGGGGGGGTCTTGTAAATGCTTCCAGAGGTCCTTTGAATATAGGTCTTTAGAAACTCGTCATTCTATATTTCGCTTAAACACCGTCTTTAGCATTTTCAATGTTCTATTTTTCACGCAATACTATAATATAATACACCAACTATCCTACTCCCTATTTCCAGAAAACATAAACACAATAAAAGCGATTTGACACAAATCACATTATGGTTAGACAACTGCTTTTCGCTCTAAGATCTTAATTCAAAAGTTTAAAGTTGGACAAAATCAAATTTAAAAACTTGTACAGGGGAGACCGGCCCACGTTTAGCCAAAGCAAATAATCATAAAAACCTATGGGGACTTCTAGTGGATTGTAAAAGCTGTGACAGATGGCAATGTATGTTTTTAAAATACCCGGCATTGATTAATACTTTTACCAAAAGTATCAGTTTAGATCACGTTTTATCGTGATTAAATCTGGAATTTTGTACAACCTTTTTCTGAAGGTCTACGCCTAATTAGAAATACCAGAAAAGCCGTAAACTCACGTTGTATTCTATTATTATTGTCATGTCTTTTAGCAGCTTCCGAGACATGCCATCTTCACAGGTTTGCTGTTAGTATTTTTTCATCCCGTTGAATGGCGAACTCCCACGTTCGATTACAATACCCGGGGTAGGTTTGGCATGCCGTACCAAGGTGTCCGAAAGTGGGCTATGCTTGTAAAAGGGTAAACAGAATATTTTAAGTTTGAAGGCAACCTCAAAACCCAAAACTTGATTAATTCTAGCGTTCTTTAATCCTGTCAGACCAGTAAGTGAACTGAAGTTCCATTTTTTCTGAAATTTTATTCAAGATAAAATGCTTAAAAGTGAAACAGAAGAGAAAAGAAAAAAAGGTAGCTGCGATCCAGAGAAAAAGAAAACAACATTTTTTTTTAAGAGTATAAAAGTACCGGATAACTGGAAATAAAAAGACAGTGGAGGAATTGCAGGTAAAGACTGATACCGTGGTTTTATGGATCGCCTTACAACACTATCAATAAGAACGCCAGAAGGTACAAGCTTATGACAGGCAATTGCTTTCAACCGTCCCAGTGTAGGAGCTTTCTTTAACAACCTAGAGCGACGTCTAGATAAACACACATTCGGACCACAAGACATTCGGAACGTTGACGAATCGGGTCTGAAAACATCCACAAGCCTGGTAAGATCATTGTATCACTAGAAGTAAGTAGGGAAGGCGACGTCAGCAGAAAGAGGTCAGTAGACCACGATTGTGCTTTTGTTAATGCATTGGGAACAAAGTTCCTCGTTTACTTATTTGCCCAGGAAAATTGTTTTTGGAAATTTTACTCGAGGAAGACTTAACAAGAACCATCATGATCGGCTCAGAAAATACTTCTGACTGGTTGCTTGCCTCTCATTTTTTGCTTTACTTGCAGCATTTTATCAATCGAGTCAAATCCTCCAAACAATCACCTGTACTTCAAACAATAGACGATCAGGTCAGCCAATACACAATTAAATGCTTTATCTAGCTAAAAATAATGGTATCCTATTTTTAACTGTCCCTCCCCACACAACTCACAAACAAAAGTCTCTAGAAATGATCGTCATGGGGTGCCTTAACGCCTACTACAACCAGGAAACCGCAAGTTTTATGACTGTCCATAACTGCAAAACTATATCAGTGTATAACATTGCTGAGCTGCATGGCAAAGCATATTAAAAGACTTTCACATCTGAGAATATAATTTAGTGGATTCAGAGTAAGTGGGGTCTACCCAACCAGCAGAAATGTCTTCAAAAATGATGAGTTCCTCTCGTCATATATCTCAGACAAAATGCCTACCACATCTTGTAAAAAACTTGCCAGGGAATTTTCTATGATCAGCGCAAGTCCTGTATGACATTTAGACTCCTTCTTTAATATAGACCCCGAAACGGATGCAGCTCAGGTTCTGCCTCTAAATGAGAAGCAAAGGTCAGCAGATAATTTGTCAAAAAAGATCGTCCTTGCAAAGCCCTTTCCATAAGGCTCAACACGGAAAATCAACAGGAAAAAATATGAAAAAGTCAAAAGTCCTCACTAACATCCTTGTGAAAGAAGGCATGGTTGCTGGGATAAAAACTGTATCTGCCAAGAAGAAAATCATTCCTTGTCCTGGAAAGGAAAAAAGTCAGAGAAGTGAAAAGATTAAAAAGCAAAAGGCAAGTTCCTCGTAACTGAAGCCTGCAGTTGGAGTGACAATCCTGACTTAAATGAACCTGTGTACAACAACTCTACAGAGTCCAGTATAAACGTTGAAGACAACCCCCTACCAACAACTTCCAATTTGACACTGAGAAAGTCAAGGCTGGTGGTTACATTCTGATTGAGTTGAAGAGCAAGAAGGGGAATCATGTTCACTATATCATCATTATCAAAAAAAGTAGTCACTGAAGAACTTCAGGTCCACTTTTTGAAGGAGAGACTGGAACAAGAGAGTTTGCGCTAATCGACGAGACAGATAGTGTCTTAAAGACAGAAGTTGAAATGAAACTGCAACCACTGGTAGGTGGAACCCTAAGACTAGCGGAACGACTTAATTTTGGTATTGATAAGTCCATTTATAATTTGAAATTAATTCTCTGTAGTTTTTCTTTTAAATCTCACTGAAATTCATTTTGTAGCTTTTATTACTGACCATATTCTTTCTTAATTTTATAGCCGAAAAACAAGTTTTGATATTCCCCTGCCTACTTTTCTGTTTCTTTTATCAGGTGGCCCAACGTATAGCAGAGATGGCCAAACCCGTACCGGGAGGCCCAAGTTCAATACTTTTGACTACTTGGATAGAGAGGGATCCAGGTGGAAAAGTGGTGGAGTATTTCTAATCGTCTTTTTCAGAGATGGTATTGAATGAGTTACCTCACGCTTTTTCAGTCATCTACCGGTGAACAACCAACAGAGGAATTCCAACATAAGAAAATTTCTTGTTAATATCTACTGTAAGTTTAAAGTTCTAGGGGGAGCAGCTGGTCCCCCCCCTTTTCTACGCCCATGCTTCAGAGAAATCAACTTGCCTGGTGATATGATTCCGGTGGTTATTTAATCAAGCAAGTATTAAGAAACTACCATGCGAAGCAGACTCACAATGGAATAAAGGAACACATTTTTGGTGCCACTCAATGAGAAGTAAGCAAAGTAAATGCGAAGATGGTCGATAGTCTCTATGGAGAATACACATCATATAAATTTTATAAGTCTGTGAAGAATAAACAAAAAGGGATCCAAATTCATGCCAGAATTTCTTAATTTAATTGTAACTACTGATTTGCCACCCATACCGTAAAACTATAGAATAACAGGATAATATGGTAATACGTAATTTTACTATTTCCGAGGATGTATACAATGGGACATACCTGTTTGTTCCTGAATTGTATAACAACGTACTTAAAGTGAATGATAACGAACGACTCCCCACGAAACATATATATATATATATATATATATATATATATATATACACTGACGTTCTCTTGTCTGAAAAATCGATCTAGATAGGTGCTGACTTTACGAAAATTCTTTTAGAGCCTTAATTCTAGAAGAAACTTGTTTCATGTGAATGACATCATATTCGTATGCATTTAAAGAGCAACTCGCATCATTTTTCCCGAGGGTGATTGTATGATTTTTGGTATCTATGACGTATGCGAAATTTTGCAATAAGACGGTTGGACTCGACTAGTTGAAGCAAAAGGCATGGAAAAAATGTCTGAGGTAGTGATGAACGAAAATGCAGCGCGTACTTAGAAGATATGTGACAACGAGCATCACAACTGATCACAAATGAAATTACAACAAAAGAATGCCCAAAAAAAAATCTGCGATTAGAAGACAAATCAAAACTAGAATGAAATGATGGAACACGTAACTCTAGCACCACTTAAAAAAGCAAGTAAAATTAATGATGAGATTGTCAATCACTCCCAGGAGAATACAAATCCTACAAAAGTTACGATTATTTGAAGGAAAAACAGGAAGGAGAATCATCAGTTGGCGCTTGTCAGAAATATGTCGAATTTTTTAGACCTACGCATAATTTTTGTTTAGGATTTTGGACCTAAAAAAATTATTTTATATTTGTTCCTAATGTAAACACAGTATGTGTGAATAGCACAGTTTTCGAACTTCAAAAACATGTGGCTTTATCAGTTATGAACTGAAGTAGGTTATTTTGCCATAACTGAAGGTACTGAAAATTAGATATTACTACAATGTAAGGAATCGAGGTTTGGCCCTCAAACGTGCAAATATGGCCTAAATTAGGTTTCCCATGCATTTTCTGTTTATTGATTTTGTCAAAATTGATTCAATTTTTGGCTAGCCTGTTATATTGAAGCAAAAAAGTATGGTATGGCAAAATGCATGCATAATATATAGGTTGATCTAGGCTATATAGTTGTGTATTAGTGGGAGGTAGGAGGTATTATGGGTAAAGTGATGTGCTTTTAGCCTATGAGTGATATTAATAAGTAGGCTAGGTCTATTTTGAGATTTTTAAAGTTGTTTTCACAGCCCCAAATGTAAGCTAATACCCAAGTTGAGTAATGAACTGTTGTGTGCAACTAACACAAAGGGTAATGTCAGAAGGCAACAGCTCTAGGCCTATCAGATTGGGGAAAACATTGTCCAGTATATTTTGGGCTTGTTCCTCAAAGGATTTGGCTTATTTTTTGGTTCACAGCACAGATCTAATCTAAGGAATAGAAAATTTGGTAAATTTTTCATTGTTCATATTATTGACTTATGAATAAAGTAAACATACCACTCAATGCCTTTTTTTATGCTCTTTCCAAATATAATAATCATTTTTGTCAGGAATGAATTTTACCCCCACCCCTATATATAGGCTATATACCAATACAGCATAAATATTTGCACATTAGGGGGGGGGGAGGATAGTTTAAACTTACCTCTCATTTACATCAGAAATAAAATTTATGCCCCCCCCCCCTAATGTGCAAATATATACCCTGAATTAGTATACATAGGGGTGAGGATAAAATTCATTTCCAAAAAAATGATTAGGCTATTATATTGGGAAAGAGCATAAAAGAAGGCATCAAGTGGTATATTTACTTTATTCATAAGTCAATAATATGAACCACAAAAAATTTACCAAAAATTATATAGAAAGAAATCAATCAAAGTGGAGCAGTGATTAAGACCTTCCTCTGTTGGCTGTATTTCTGCATAAAGAATACCAGAGGAAAAATAAAAAAATAGAATACAATAAGTTAGTCTATAGCATAGAGGATTCATTAAAGGCATTTTCATGGTGAAAAAATTGTTCATCAATTGTTGCAAGAACATGTTAGGGTCTTCTTCTTCTTCTAATTCACAGCAGGTGGGCTATTCAGTTGGTACTATTTAGCCCTCTTCTTTTTGCTTCACTCTGTGGGCTACAGAGCTACTGTCTTGGTTGTCTCTTATTTATTAGATATTCTCAGATATCTTTCTGTAGATCTTTTGACTCAAGGAGTTCAAATATAAGATGATAGATATCAATTTCTGTGCTCTCTGTGCAGGTATAGTTGGCTAGGCTCTTGGCTGATAGTGAGATTTTGTGGTGTTTGAAGCATTTTAACAGTTTACAAAGCAAGGTATGTTGTGCAGACATCAGCATATTACATTCAAATAGGCAATGGTCAATTGTTTCATTATTCATATTAAAATGCCTGCAAAGAGGGGACAGGGGAATTGAACCACTTGAATTAGAAAACTTATATGAGAATGCAAGGAAATTTAGTCCATTTGTTCCAGAATGGATTCTATGATAAATTTTAGAAAGATACTTATTGGGAAAGGGGGAAAGGATAGTATTAATCTTATTAAAATTAATATCTGATAGCCTCCATTGGTAAATATCTCTAATGGGAATTGGTCTCCCACTTGGCTGGTCAATATTTATAGCATTTTTTGCTATTTCATCAACCTGATGATTACCACTTATGCCAGAGTGGCTAGGAATGTACTGAAAATAAGTTTTTATGCCACTTGAAGCAAGATTATCAATAATACTGAGACAATGATAAGTGTCAATGTCCAACTTACATTGAGGAGCTGAGGCCAGCAACTCAAGGCTTGATAGAGAGTCGGAATATATGATAATATTATTTGAATTTGCAATCAAATGTTGGTTTTCCTTAAGGTGTTCTAATGCCATGGTTATGGCATTTAACTCAGCAGACATTATAGATAAATTATTATATAATCTCTTGCCCATTGCAATTTTCAGGTGAGGAAGGAAAACACCACTTGCAACCTTCTCATTCATTTTTGACCCATCAACAAATATTTGGAAGTGATTTTTATAGGTAATTGTATTAAGTTCTTCAAATTTTTTCTGGACAAAAGCAATTGGTTTAAATCTTTATTCCACTTTGAGAATTCATTATTTATTATGGGACTTGACCAGTTCCATAGGGGGGGATTGGGGGAAAGTGGGTGCAATAGACTTTGCTGGTATGGGGAACTTCTTCTGAATATTGGCATACTCATCTGCAATGCCTCTATACATGGCTGGATTTCTTAACCAATTATGTAATGTGTGTGAGCTATTTGATTCAATTTTTGTAAGATGTTTTGTCAAGAGAAACCTACATCTCTCCCTTATTGTTGTTAATCCACTCTCCATAAGCAGAAACTTGGTGCTTTTGGGTTTCCTAAGACCAAATATGAGATGTATTATATCATTTTGTGTTGTTTCAATTTTTTGCATCTGGGTCTTTGCACATCCACCATAGATGATGAGCCCATAGTCAATATGGGGTCTTATATGTGATTTATAAAACTGGAGTAAGGTTTTCTCCTTACAGCCCCAGGGTGTGGAAAGAAGTCTTTTTAGTATATTTGTTTTTCTATAACATTTTTTTATTGTGTTTGAAATGTGGAGGTGGAAATTAAGTTTTTGGTCAAGCATGAGACCTAGGTAATTAATATGATTTTCTTCTGGAATAGTTGTTTTATTTAGAGTTAGTTTTGCATTAACATGGTTTTGCTTCCGGTGAAATTGGATTATTTTTGACTTGGTGGGTGCAATGGGTAAATCTGAATGTTGAGAGAATTTTTCAAACTGGAAAAGTGACTTTTGCAGATTTGACTGTGCTATCTGAAAGGTGTTGCCAGATGACCATAGCACCAGATCATCAGCATATTGTAGATTTATGTGTGGTAGGTTCATGTCCCAGAGGTATAGGGCAAATAGGAGGTTAGGCCTTTGGTTATTGTCTTTTGGGGTGAAGAGGCTGAACCAACACAAACAATGAAACTTCGCACTTCTATGAAGGATTTAATAAAAGATACTGGCTTAGGGGGTACTCCAAGGTTTGCAAGTTTGTTTAAGAGGATTTGGTGGTTCACATTGTCATATGCCCCTTCAAAATCTAGGAAAGCTCTAACTAGAACATTATTTTTGAGAAAGATTCATTTATTGCATTTGTTAGCAAAATGAAAGCATCTGTTGAGGAGTGGTGTTTCCTGAATCCAGTTTGAGTGTGAGGGATCATATTATTTTTTTCAACAAACCAGAGGAGTCTGTGATAGATCATTTTCTCCATTATTTTCCCCATCACAGGAGTAATCATTATGGGCCTATAAGACTCATGGTTATCTTTTGGTTTATTTTTCTTCAGGATTGGTAGGAGTGACGAACATTTCCATATATTGGGGAACCTAGAAGTTCCCCAAGCATGATTATAACAATTTAGCAGTTCTTGTTTGTATGAAGGTGTGAGATTCTTTATCCATGTAGGGTGTATATTGTCATAGCTGCCACTAGTTTTGGTCCTAATATGATGTATTGCATTATTCAATTCCTGGATTGAAAATGGATTAGTTATGTACTCGGATCCTGGGTGTGGTTGGTAACTTGGGTTCATAGGAATTGTGGACAATTTGCTTTGATTATTTGGTGTTAGCTTATTAACAAAGAGAGTTGCAAATAGGTTAGCTTTTTCATTATCATTGTCATAATGGGTATTATTATGTATAAGCTCATACAGGAGTGGATTGGGGGAAGTCTTTTTCCCACAGATGTGGCTTATGACTTTATGTATAATTGGCTCATGTGTTTCTCTGGAGAGATTATTTGCAAAATTATTCCAGTATTTATATTTAGCATCTATTATAGTCCTTTTTAGATTAGATTCTGCTTGTAATTTTTTTAAATATGCAGTAGGTGATGTTTTTTTTTGTGAATTCTGTCCTAGCTGCCTTTTTTATCCTCCATTTATTTAGGCACTCATTTGTCCACCATGCTTTAGGAATTTGTTTAGGGAATGTTTTCTTAGGTGTTGTCCTGGGCATAGCATGATTAGCTGTATTTATTAGTAAAGATGTCAAGGCTTCAGCATGTGTGTCAACTGTTGTGTTAGAAATGCATGAACTTTGGGTGAAACTTGTAGTTTCATCATTTAGCTTATTTTGGAACATAGACCAATTTGCTTTAGTGTTGATATATTTGGAGGTATGAGATAAAGTTTCAGCAGGTTCATTTAGGGAGCAGACTATAGCAAAGTGGTCAGTACATAGACTATCAATTTTATTCATGTAAATTTTGTTCAAAAAATTTAATGACACAATTTGTAGGTCAATTTTGGAGAATCTGCCACTTTTGGGTTGAAATATGTATTCAGGTTTGGAGGGGTAGCAACAGCTAATTCATTATTAATTGAAGTCATATGCTCAATGAATTTACCAGCTTTATTTGCTGGTTTATTCCCCCACAAAAGGCTGTGGGCATTGAAATCTCCACAAATAATGATATTTTTTAACATATTGGAATTATTTATATAATTAAAGAAATCCTTGGCATCTGTAGTTTGGCCATTAGGGTTATAAAAGCTTATTATGTAGGTTTTTAAATTATTCAGCCAAACACTGACACCAATAACATCAACATCATTTGCAAAATCTGGAAAATTGATGCCACAAAATTTTATATTATTTTTAACTAATAAAGCTACCCCACCTCCTTTTCTCTCTGAAGATCTATCCTTTCTGAGGATAGTATATCCCAGAGACTTAATTTGTTGATTCTGGGTTAAATGAGTTTCCTGGAGGCAAGCAATATTAATGGAATTATTATTCATAAATGATATTAGTGCATTTAGCTTATTTTCTGTGAGTGATCTTACATTCCATTGGAGTATTGATATATGTTGTGTTGTTGATTTATTCTTCATATGACTGTGTATCAATGTTCAGCTTTGTTAAAAGTAAAGCAAGATCTTTTTTTGCTTGAATGAGCATATCATCTGGGATGTAGATTTTTGCCAATTCTGCAATGATTTTTGTTTTCTGTAGTTGATGTATGTTCATGGCCTGAACTGCATTACAGTTTAGAATGAATAAGCATACATTTGGGGTTGCATTTTTGGTTGTGCATCCTGTTTGTTGGTTAGGGGATTGATTCCTGGTAGTGTTTCTGGTTTGTTTCTTCTTGGGAGGGGGGGCCAGGCTGACCTCATCTCACCAGACAAGGAGGCTTGTTGGCTTGGTGATTCCTTCTGATAGGGATTTGAGCTAGGAGGCTTAGAAGATGGTGTTTTATATGGGGTGCTTGATGCATTGGGGGCGTTTGACCTGGGGGTTTTGGTTGGTTTCATTACAGGCTTTATTTGGTATTGTTGGGCAGCATTTGCTTCCATTGCTGCAAAGGGGTATGGGATGGCCTTCTCTGTTGATATTTTGAGTGTTAGAGCTCTTTTCTTGTATGCAGGGCATAATGATTTATTTGTAGATTCATGTGGGCCTTTGCAATTGATGCATGTAGGCTGAGTGTTGTTGCAAGTTGTCAGCTCTTTAGGATGGAAAGCTTTACAATTACTACACTCTCGGAGAATTTCATTGCATTTGTTTGTTGTGTGTCCCAGTTTGTGACACTTCTGACACTGGATAGGCTTAGGTTTGTATTCCTTGTGTGGTTTGATTTGCCCAAATAGGAATAATTTTTCTGGGATATTAATTTTTTCCTTCTGTGTGAATAAGAAGGATCTACTAGTTTTTAGGCCATTAGAGTTAGGTTTGCCAAGTTGGGTAACATCCTCAACTGGGATTGTGTTTCCAGCCCTATCTGAGAGGCCTTCTTTTAACTCCTGAGTGGATATCTCTGGGGGAACATTATAAACTACTATTTTTGTTGGTGATTGTTTTGGGTTCCAATTAGATGCAATAATTGGGGTATTCAGAAGGGATTTTAGGTTAATTATTGTATCTGCTGATTTCTGATCTTCTACAGCTATTAGCAGAGATCCATCATGGTTAATATTAAGAGAGAACATTGATTTTAGCAATTTAAAAATTGCAACTCTTATTGCAGTGATCATTTTTATTTCAAAGGGGATAGTAGGAGTAGTTTTAAGGTAAATTCCTAAGTTTTTTGAGGGAGGATCTTGGGCAGGGAGAGGGGAAATGCTTTTGATTGGGGAGATTTTTTTCCTTTTTTTAGAGCTTCTAGAGAGGACCTCTTGAAACCTATTATCATCATTTATGGTTACATTAGCCCCTACACTTATCATTGTCCTATTCTCCAAATTGGAGCTATCCAAATTGGAGGAATTTGATTTGGGATCTGGTGGGACTTTTTTTTTTGGAGGACTTCTAAACATTGCCTATTGGAAAAAGCTTTAAACAAAAAAACAAAACTAAAACAAGAAGGGAAAATAGAATGATATCAAACCGTCTGCACTATACTATGGGGAGGAGAAACACCACAGTATAGCCCTGAGGATGAGTTGAGCAGGATTGGTTTGGTACAAATGCTGATTAGAAGCAATAATAATTCAGAAGAAAATATATTTTAATTTTCTTATAATGTTGCTGTTGCTGTTGCAACAAGCTGTTTCAGCAAAAGCTTTTTAACAAGCTGTTTCAGCAAATTCTTTTTCTTCTTCTTCTTTGGCTTCTCAGTATATATGCTATTCTATAATTCAAATAGGAACAATATAAAGACACTTCTTAATTTTTTTTAATGTTCCTATTAATAAAAAAAGACACTTGTAAAGAAAAATGTTTAAGGGTTTTTCCTTAACTAAACTATGCTGAAACTTCAGAATTCTTTTCTGTATAGCCAGATATAGATCAGGAATACTTAACTTCACACTTAACATAGAATGATAAGTGTAAAGTACAGTACAACTAGTCCAATTTCTGCATGTGTCTTCCTAGGGGTTGTGAAATTCTCTTCTGCTGCAGTAAAAGACCAGCTTAAATTAAACATATCATCTACATAATTCAAAATCAACACATCAACTCCTAGATACATAAAATTTGGCTCTATTACTCTTTAGGCCACAATTACACTATTTTTATATAAGGGAGGTGAAGAAGGGGCTCCCTGATAAATCTCCCTTTCTACAGAAATAACAAGATCTGAGATTTTCCTTCCATGTAAGACAGGGGTTTTACTTTCAATTTCTCATACAAATTACAGAAATGTACCACAACAGACTTATTTAGGCCATGTTTATGGTACATAATCATGGCTTATTTAGGCCAGTGTTATAGAACTCAGAAGATTCAATCCAATCTTCCTCAGAGGACCTAAGCAGCAATTGGCTGCCAGACTTATCAGGCTACTTACTGCATACAAGATTCCAAATTTCACTTGGATTGTTTTCTAAGCAAGCACTTTTTCTTCTATAATATGTGATCTATGCTTTTGTAGAATCTGCAAATTTTCACTTAGCAAATAGATATATTTCATTAATAGCACCAGACCTTGGCTTGCCATTATCATACCACAGTTTAATCTGAAAGATAGAGACACAACAGACCTCAACAAGCTCAGTATTCTGATTCTATCTTGGAGCCTTGGTACCAATTCATGCCTTTTGCCTAGGCATGGCAGCAGCCTCAGCAAGTGCCAGGACATGCACAATTTTGGTGCAATATATATATTTAGTGAAATTTGCTTATCTTTCTGATCTTGGTCAAATCCAGCCTGGAGAAGGTATTTGGGGACTTCTATTTTAGATTGTACTCCTATTCAGCTTCCCTAACCAGCTTTTACTATTCATTAGAACACTACTAGGGTCAGGAGCACTGATGGAATGATCTACATGTAAGCAAGAGGAAGCTACAATCAATTTAGGTTTAAGTATGAAGTCAAGGTTTGATTTTGAGCGACTATTATGTATATATACAAGGCATTTTTTTTAAGTAAGTACCATTTTGCAATTCTGCTGCTGCAGCGCTACGGTTGGCATTCTGTGCATGCGTCCTGGTTATCTACATCTCTTGTCTATGCACTGACGCCATTACAGTCTGATTCTTCATTGTATATGTTGTTTACTGAGTGTTTAAGATGCCTCTGACAATTGTGAGTCCTGCTGAATCTGGAGTACAGCTGTTATTTGATTTCTTAGTGCCAAAGGTGTAAAAATGATCAATATTTGTTGATGTCAAGTTTACAGACAAAACATTATGAGTGATTGAATGGTAAGGAGATGGGTGAGAGCATTTAAAGATGGCCACACAAATGTGCATGATGAAGAACGGAGTGGACGTCCTTTGGTCTTTAATGAAGAGTCTCTTAATGAAGATTTTGTGCAGAAAGTAAAAGAAAAGGTGAGAGAAAACAGATGCTTTGCAATTTCATCAATATGTGACTGGTTTCCTCAATATTCTTGTTGTGTCTTGTATTGCATTGTGTCTTCAAGATGATAATGAAGTCAAAACAGTTGTGATACAGTGGTTAACAAGTCAGGCGGCAGGATTTTATGAGGAGGGTATTCAAAAACCGGTGCCATGTTATGACAAGTGCCTCAATATTCACGGAAATTATGTAGAAAAGTAGATTGAGGTACAAGCTTTCATGTAAAAATAAAATTATTGCGATATCTTTGCATGTCTTTTTTTAATTCCAAAACGGTACTTACTTAAAAAACATGCCTTGTATTAAATTCATATAATTCAATATGGATTCAAGATCCCTTCCTTCAGTCAATATGGGTTCATTAAGCAAAATTTTAAATTAGGACAGTTGATTTCAAATAGCCTAGGTTACTGTTCATATCACCTGCAACAATAGGAGTAAGACCCTGCTGCTGCAACTGCATAAGAGAGCTTGCTAGTTTACTACATGCAATGCTGAATCTATATTTGGGTCTTGTGTCATTATATGCCTTAATCAAAAGTGTCAAAGATGAAATCTCTGAAATTAGACAAGAACTGGCAGAGAAGGTAACACATTCCCAAATGCAAGAGTATGTTGACTCAGCCTACCTAGAGTTAAACAAGTGCCTGCAAACAGTTGAGGCCAGAACCCAACCAACAGCAACAACTTGAATCTGTCATAAGTAAGCACCTGTTCATTAATACTGAAAAAGAGAAAAGAAAATTTAACATTGTAGTTCAAAACTTGGAGGAACCTGCATCACAGTCTACTGAAGAAAAAATTGCACCTTACATCAAAAATGTAGAATGTATTATTGTGAATGATTTTGGATTGCCCAAACTGAAGATTGTAAAGGCTGTTAGGCTAAAGACCACCAGGCAACACAACCACATGCTGGACCCCTCTTCTCGTCCAGGATGATAATTCCCAGCTTTTACTAAAAAGTAGATAGTTCAGAAATCATACAAAAAGCATGAGCAGATTGAAGTATACTTTAGAAATGACAATCCCCAAAAGTTAAGAAAACCAAGCAGCAGAGACACTGTAGAAACAACTAGAAACCATATAGGCTCTGGCAGGGTAAAAAACAGCAACCAAGCAAAAAAATAGACAATCCCTGGCAGCAAGCCCAAGCAGGAGCAAACAATAAACTTGAATAAACCCTTCCCTAGAGGTATTGACAAGGGTTGGAAAAATTTAACAGACAAAGCCTCAAGGCCACCTGTAAGTAGTAGTAACCTCAAGCTGTATTATTGTAATGCTGACCAGTTGCTTCCCAAAATGACAGAGCTTAAGCTTACCATAGCAAGATTGTGTCCTGGCATAATTTGTATTATTGAAGTAAACCCCAAAAATGGCAAACCAATTGAGCAATGTGAGATCCAGATAGGCAGCTAAAACCTGATAAGTAATCCCAAAGCAACCAGCAGGGGTGTTGCCATATACATGGTCAAATATCTCTTAGTGGAATCATGCTCATTACACCATCAACCATATCCAGTGCTGAATTTGTTACTGTCAACATATTGACAGTTTCTCAGTGTGTTGTGTCTACCACTCACCATCTGGAGGGGCTGACAGAAAGATGCTTGCCATTGAGGAAATAAGAGCAGAATTGACCAGGCAAGCAGAAATCCTGGAACAAGCAGTGTACATTGTGGGTGACTTTAATCTGCCAGAATTAACATGGACTGCTGCAGATGTGGACACCCATCTTTTTAAAGATGTGCTGAATGAGTACCACCTGTCCCAAATAATCCAAGAGCCAACACATTCCAGAGATGGCAAAAAAGAAAATATACTTGATTTGTTCCTAACCAACCAGCCTGAGACAATTATTGAAATAGCAGTCACAGCACCCCTAGGGAGAAGGGATCACTGCTGCATATCAGCAGAGATTAGACTAAACTCCACAAAGCCAAACAAATATACAAAGAAGACCATAACCAGGTTAGATGCAGCTAAGTACAAGAGCATGATGCAAAGTGTAGACTGGGAATGCATGAGGCTTGATGATGATGTAAACAATCCGCTACAACTAGTCACTGACATCATCAAAACAACAGTTGCTTGCTGCTCAGTCACTAATGAGAAAACAGTCCCCAAAACTCCACCAAAATTAGACCCCAATATGAAGCAACTGATTAACATTAAACAAAGGAAGTTTAAGAAGTTAAGAAAATTCATGAGCAAGGAGAACGAAAAAGCATACCAACAAGCTAGCAATAAAGTCCGCAGTGAATCAAGAAAAGTTCAAAAGGAGCAGGAACAGTATGTTCCCGGCAAGGCAAAAACTGACCCAAAATTTTTTTGGAAACACATCAACAAAAAGCTCACTAGTAGAACTGGAATCCCTGACCTGAAGCAAGAAAATGGCAATAAAGCCACCACCCCAGCTGAAAAAGCAGAAGTACTGAGCCAGTTCTTCAGTTCAATATACAATACCAAATCCCCAGAAGCCAGCACTACTACTGACAGCCCTGCAAGTCCAACAAATCGACCCCAGATGAAGGAAACCAAGGTTGGGCAAGGTGATGTGCTCAAACTACTCAGGGAAATAGACCCAAACAAATCACCCAGACCCAATGGTATAGCAGCCAGGTGGCTGAAGATAGCTGCTGAGGAACTTACAGAACCATTTACTCACCTGTTTGATACATCCCTGCAGCATGGTATAGTCCCAGCTAAATGGAAACAAACTAATGTTGTGCCCATACATAAGAAGGGGGACAAATGCAGTGCCTCCAACTAGCCAATAAGTCTAACTTCCCAGCTCTCCAAGATTATGGAAAAATCAGTCTGCAACAAGATTATGAATTTTGTATCTGAAAATCAACTGATTAGTGCAGAATAGTTTAGCTTCATGCCAAGAAGCAACTGCACTAGTAAGCTCCTGGAAGTTTTGGACAAGAGTGGACAGCAGCCCTGGAAAGTGGCCTGAGTATTCTGGTGGTTCTGTTTGACATAGAAAAGGCTTTTGACAAAGTCCTCCATAGCCCCCTGCTCTCACAACTTCATACCTTTGGTATAAGTGAGCAGATGATTTTGTGGATATCTTCCTTTCTACTTGACCATAGGCAGATTGTTAAATTGGAAGACACATTGTCATCAAAAGCTAGTGTTCCAAGTGGCATTGTCCAGGGGAGCATAATAGGGCCACTACTATTCATCCTCTGCATAAATAACATAGCTGAAGGTATCACCAGCCATGCCAAGCTCTTTGCAGATGACACAAAGATTTTCAGGCCAGTGGCAAAACAATAAGATATAACCATCCTGCAGAGCAACAAATGTTGAATAGCAATCTTGAGAGCCTAGGATTAAGCTTCAATACTAAAAAGTGCAAGACATCATGGATTGGACCCAAGCCAAAAAACATTGATGACACCCTTACATTAGCAAGAACAAACACTGTCTCAGTCATATGACACACTGATTGTGAAAGAGACTTGGGGATCTTTATAGATTTGGGGCTAAAATTCCACCAACACCCAGATCTCATTACAAATAAGGCAAGCAGGCTGGTTGGTCTAATGAGGTGGTCTTTCGGGCATTTAGACACTAAAACCTTCACCAGGCTCTACAAAGCCTTTGTGCAACCAACCATTGACTATGGAAACATGGTCTTGGGCCCCTCATACATTGGCGACACTATCAAAATCAAAAAGGTGCAGAGATGTGCCACCAAACAAATCCCTGGACTAAAAGAAATGTTATATGAAGAGCGCCTGAAACAAATGAACTCATTAATAGCGTTTGCGTTGAGCTTATTCCCAGATTTGTCATATACACTTACACTTTGCCTGACAGATGAGCCAGTGAGAAGCTGTATTCCTTTATAGTAACCGGCTGGGTTTGTGGTCATGAGCTCATTAATTTTTGAACTCTAGGACTTCTCAGCCAATCTATATTCATAGACCACTTGATTTCTCAGCTTGGAAGCTTCATCTATCTTCCCCTTTTTATGGAGCCTGTTGTGTTTGCGTATCAGCCTTTTCAGGCACGAGTTAACCCAGGGCTTGTCAGCTGAGTTTACTGTGACTGTCTTCTCTGGAAAATATACATCATAAGCTATCTATATTTCACTGGAAAATATTCTATACATGTCATTGACATTGCAGTTTTTGTACAAGCTTTTCCAGTTTTTTTGAAATAGCTCATTTAGTGAATAGCTCTTTTCCAGACTCAGTCAGAGGCAGGCTTAAAAATAATTGCTTGGTTCCTATTCTCTTTTCCTCCCTGGGACACTAGTACACACAGAAGTGTGTACTTTTACCAAGACTCAGCAACGTCACTGGATCATTATTGGAAATATCCATGAAGATGAGATCAATGACAGACTTTTGAGTTGTCTTTTCACTAACAACTTGCTTCAAGCTTAGTGATTGTTCAATCCAGCTGGGTAGTAGGTCATTGATGTCACCCATAAGTACCACAGAACTGTTTGGGTGTCTCAATTTAATCTCATCTAAACATGCTTTTAGATGGGCTATGAGCTCCCACCTATAACTCGACCATGGGGGAAAATAGAGTACTCCAACTATGATCAAGGAAAACTTGCAGGGAAGAATTTTTAGTCTCAGTATTACCCACAACAGCTTGTAGTCGGTAGTCTGAGAGCCTTCATGTATCTAATGCAGTATATTGTTTCGAATGTACATACCTACTCCTCATCCATGTGTGATGGCAGCACCTTCCTTGTTTCACCTACTCTTGACAAGAAAATTATAGTTACTTGTCTGAGTATTAAATTCATTGGCAGACCACGTCTCTGTTATGCAGCAAATATAAATTCTATTGTCATTTAGTCTTGTTGAAAGTTCTGTTACTTTATTGCTTAGAGACTGGGCATTAACAAGGAGAAAAGAGGGGAGGTTGTAGGAACTAGCTATTTCTTTCTTTTTATCTACCTGGTGTAGATTGCCAAAAAATGCTGGAAGTTTGCCAAATTGTTAGAACTTGTTGGGACAACGGATGAGGGGGCTGCAGGGACCCCAAGAGATGGCTAGTGGCTCGCCATACTCCAGTTGGGAGGGAGAACTGGGCTGAACAACTTGGTCGTTACCTGAGAAGAAAGAAAGGAGTAGCATTTCAGCTAGGGTACATTAAATACAAAGGGGAAATACCTCTCTTGTTAGAAACCGGTCTTTTATGTTTAATCAGTGGGAAACGCCTAGGATATTTGGTATTTGGAGACCTTGCTGGTTGCTGCTTTGGAGACAGTTCCTGTTGCGTGGTGTGGACAAAGTTGCATTTCTGTTTGTTAGGGCACTGGCGTAACAAACCATGCTTGCACAGGTTCGGGTGATCAAACTTACAGTTCTGACTAAGCATAGGCGCTGTTTATGTTTTCTGTTCTGTTTTTAAAGTACCTGTTTTTGTTCTGTTCTTACAAAAAAACAGAAACAGATGACCTGTTTTTTATTTGCCCGTAGTGTTCTGTTTCTGTTTTTGTAATAACTATTTTGTTGTTTCTGTTTTTTTCTAACTGTTTTTCTTCTGTTCTTGATTTTACTTTATTGATTCGAGAATGAGATATTAAGAAATTTTTAACTTACAAAATAGTGTTTTAAATCGTAATTATTCTGTCAATTGAGCAGAAAACTTGTATAGATACTGTCTAGGTGAAGCAGAATCCAAACAATTCACTTATTACTGTATATTCTGGTTCTATTGGCAGGGCCTCTGTATCCTATATTACATGGGAAGTAATCTGCACCTTTAACCGGGAAAACTTTAGTTCAACGGTTTTTATGGAATTTATGCTGCTAGATAACAGTTTCTTGCTATAATTACCATACTAGCCTATACATTCAGGGAATGTATAGGCTAGAATGTTTAACCCTTTCAGGGAAAAGCCTAGAGTTGAAACAGTGGCCTAACTAGCTGATTCTGGCCTAGCTGGCCAAAGTCTTATAAAATGCTGATACACCTTTCTCATTCTGTAGAATAACACATCTTTCGGTGAACACGGTAATTTTTGCCATACAGCACAATAAATTTTTAAAAAATGCCACTAAGCAGTATATTATTTCTTGTATCTGTCTCTTAAATACCTATTATAGACAAGTAAATTCCCGTATAAATTAATATGCTGTGATATGATTTATTAACACTAAAGTAAAAGTGTACTAAAAGCCCTACTGGGCCATGGTTAATACACAATACACTTCAAAAATAATAAATGAAAATAACCTTATAATACTGTATATTATAATACTGTGCTGCAAATTGTCTAAGTTTTTAGGAAACCGTAGTTAGGAGCTGTCATTTTGCTTTTATTTGCCGACAGGTTTTCTTGGCTCATTGCGCAAACTAAACCGCTCAGGGGAAATGGGCCCCTTTTCCCCTAATAACGCCACTGAGGTGGAAGAGGTCAGATATTTGGCTGGAGGTGCAATTTTCAAAATGGTAGGCTGCAGGAAGTTACTTCTAATTTTGTGAAAAATCCTAAAATCAATCTTTGTTTTAAGACAAGCATGATATCATTTTCTGATGACGACTTGGATGTTCAAAGACATCTCTCTGGGTACCCTACGGAAAAAGGAAGCAAAGGAAGTATTAGGTGCAACTTCTGAAGAGCGTCTCTAAAGGCTAAGGGAGTATCTCCCATGACATTTATATACTATCTTAAAAGGAAGCACACAATTGATATGCACAAAGATTAAGCATACGCGGCTGGTGCAAAAAAATTACAAACCCAAACCAACTAAAAAAAAATATATCAAGTCAGGCTGCTTCCCTTGAGAGAGCTCCAGCTAGTAAAGCAAGTGACACATAGGGCAATGGATTAGTGAAATCTGGAATAAGAAGAGCAGAGATATGATGATTTTTTATTTCCAATCGATAAAAGCAAGCTGGTCTGTGGATGCTCTGCTGCAAAACCCTGTTTAAGGACAAATTGCCACTTTCTACGTTTAATAAGCCAGATATGAAACAGCTTATTTAAAAAAAGGGGGGCTTGAAAGCACCATTTGGGGGAACCGTCCGTCACATAAGTTTTGCTGCCAGAAAAAAAGAAGTTCAGAAGGCTGCTTTAAGATCTGCCACTAAGACTAGCTTGACTTTTCACTGCTGGTCTGCAAAAGGATCTGGCTTTATAGGTATCACTGCCTATTACCCCAGGAAGATGAAAAATAAGCAGAGGTTGCACCACTATCTTTTACATTTCGAGAGGCATAAGCATTCTCATACAACTACTAACATCCTTTCAGCAATCCAAGTTGCAATCAGGAAGTTTTCAATGACAGATAAGATGTTCCAAGTTGTGACTGATTTTGGGAACAATGTCACCGAAGCCTGTAGGATATGAGCCCTTTCCTGAACTTCAGCTGTTGCACGCGTTCTTGGATTTTTGTCCACTGGAAGCTTAGCTAATGACATCCCTGAAGAAGATTGCTTGGAATCCTTAGATGAAGTCGAAGACGTCGATCCAACTGTTGAAAACGATTCAGACGGTCTTTCTGTTCCTTGTTCTGAAAACTCCGGAGATGAAGATAGGCTTGCTGAAGAATCTGAATAAACTGATGCAGTGTCTAAAGAAGAGGGTGGTGAAAGTAATGGAGAAAAAGATTGGGGAGCTGGGGGTCTGTCAAAAAATGAGGTTGCAACACAGGCTATCCGAAGACACGTTACACTTACTCAAACATTGATAGTCGAGGTTGTCACTGCCCCTTTTCCTTTGGGAATGTACCATGAAAACGTGCCTAAATTATCAAAAGCATGCCCACTCGTATTCTTAAAACAAAAGTTTGATGTAGTAACACTTTCTATAATGAAGCAGGTGCGTGGGTTGGAGAAAGTATTTTCTGCCGCAAAGCAAAAGAAATTTTCGAAATAAGTTATCAAAAAGTGCAATTGTTCTTATATTGCATCCCTTTGAAAACCTATTAAGAGAAGAGAATGCTTAAAGGAAGTATTGTGTGGCAACGGGTCTAAGTTTCTTTGAAATTCAGAATTTGAGAAATTTCATTTTACATATTTATTTAAGAATGACTTCGGTGGAGGGCCTAGAACATTATTTTCTAGCGCAAAGCACCGTAAAAATATACAAAGTACCCTTAAATCATGAATTTTCCTTTTAATTTGTCTCACACACAAATTGGCTAGGAAATAATTAATCTTAAAAAAGATGTTTTAAGCCTTCGAGGCAACGAAAATTTTAACTTGGTGGTAGGAAGTGTCATTTTCCCGTGCATTTTTCTTCTTTCATACAATATTTCAGATGGCTTCCAAACATCAGGATGGGGGAAAGGGAAAGCCATGGTCTGGAGGGGGAGACTGTCCCCCGCCAAAACAACTATGGGCTCTGCTTAAATACTAATTACTTTGAGCTGACTGCGCAATTTGACGTCGAAAATTATTTTATTTTCAAAACGTCTCAAATAACTAGTATGAATTTCCGGGAAATTCGAGGAAATTCTGTATAAAAATAAAAGCACATTTTTCGAAAAAAAAAGAATGGGAAAATGGAAGAAAATAACCATAAAAAGGATGGCGATGTTGTTTGCATAGACAGTTTTTCGCCCATTTATTGAAAAACTGTTCTTTTTGGGGGAAAGTGCTGCAATAGTACTGATAATAAACCAAAACATATCATATACAAATTTTTTCTTCTTTAAGCTTTAGGTGCTCGAAAAACAGCTGTTTAAACAGCTGTTTTTTGAACGAAAACAGCTGTTTTCTGTTTTTACCAAAAAACAGAGCAGAAACAGAAACAGGTCTTCTGTTTTTTTGTTGACCTGTTCTGTTCCTGTTCTGTTTCATTCAAGCCCTGTTTATTTGTTTCCTGTTTCTTCAGAAAAACAGAACAGTGCCCATGCTTAGTTTTGACTCTTGCACTTATTAGCTGCATAAAACTTGCAAAAATGAACATAAGTAGAAGCTCTACTTTTGTTGTATTTTCCGTGACCAAAATATTTGTAAATCGTCCTTTTCTGTTTCTGTTCTGTGTGTGGTTGACTAGTAAACTGTGAGAGACTTCGTTTAGAAAAGTTGTTGTTTAAGCTGGTTGGCAACATCCTCTTTCAGCTCAGGTACCACAAGGTTTAGCAATGAATCTATTTGCTTTTGTTGAAGCTGAATGATTTTTTCTTTTTCGACCATAGCAAGGGGGAGCTGCATCAACTCTTACCTTAGACCTTAGATCCGCCTGTGCCTCCGGAGGCACCCAAGGCATCAAGAAGGAGCCACCAATCTTCCTGCAGGTTTGCTGCTGCAAGTATGTCCTCCCACTGAGGTTGGATTGATGTTTGCAGGTTACAGAGATCTGTCTGGTACATTCCACGCAAGGTGTTTCTGGGTCTGTCCCTGCGGCGTGGACCCGATGGCTGCCAATGGAGTGCTGCATTTGGTAGTCGGAGATTGTCCATACGTAGTACGTGGCCAAGGTATCTCCATTGGCGGACTCTTATGATATATGTCACAAGAGGCTGGCCAGTCTTGTCACGGATGGATTGGTTTGTTATTCTCTGCTGCCAACGGATGTTGAGAATTCTTCTGAGACACGTGTTTTCGAAAGCAAGTATTCTTCTCTCTTGTTCCTGGCTCAGGTGCCAGGTTTCGGCTGCATAAAGCAGCACTGGGATAACATTGCTATTGAAGAGTCGTAGCTTTAGCCATATAGAGAAGCTTTGGGACCGTCATACCTTCCGTAATCTATTGAAGGCCCCAGTGGCTTGGTCGATTCTTGCGAGCACTTCTTTTGTGGTCGATCCGGTGCTTTCTATTATGCTTCCCAAGTTTTTGAAATGGACGACTTGGTCAATGTGTTGGTCTCCGCAAGTGATGCTCAGGGGTGAATCTGTGGTAGCCATACATTTTGTTTTCTCATTATTTATTTTCAGGCCGACCTGGCCACCTCTCTCCCTCACTTTGTCAAAGAGTTCTTGGAGTCTTTGCTTGCATGATTCTAGGACGGCAATGTCGTCAGCGAGTCTACGTCACCGAGGCGTGTTTTTTGGATTCAGCTGGATTCCGTCTGTGCTTGTACTTCACAGTATGTAATCAATGACGATTACGAAAAGTAGCAGTGACAAGACGCAACCTTGCTTAACTCCTGACAGAATGTGGAAAAAACGAGTTTAGCCATCTGATGTCTTTACACAGCACTCGCTATCTTCATAATACGCAACGATCAGTGAAACTATCTTTTCAGGGATGCCGTAATGTAGGATCTTCCACAGACTTTGGCGGTCTACTGAGTCAAATGCCTTCTCAAAATCGATGAATATCATATAGATTTTGGAGTGCCATTCTCTGCTTTCTTCCGTCAGTAGCCGTAGAGTAAATATCAGGTCTGCACATGAACGGTTCGACCTGAACGGCATCAACTCTACCTGAGCAAAATCTTGATCTGTAGAGCAGTCGCCTCCATCGTCTAAAAGCATCGGTTCGAGACTTTTCTTAGCTGCAGGTTCTTTCCGGGTAGATTTAGGGGATTAAAATAATTCTTTATCCGTCACATTTCCGGGAGGAGTTGCCTGCCCTCTCCCGTCGTCGCAATCTGTTCGTAGCTTAGCAGCCAATAATTTCACTCGTGCTTCAAGGTCTGCCTTTTTCCCGGACGTATCTAGTCCATGTTTTTCGAGGTGGCCGGCGTTTACCTCCCCGGTGAACACCCCTCGGAAAATACACCCCCGCGGAAAATACCCCCCCCCCCCCCCGCAGAAAATACCCCCCCCCCCGGAAAATACCCCTCCCCCGCGGAAAATACCCCCCCTCCCCCCGCGGAAAAAATAAATTTTGGGGCAGATATATCGATGATATTTTAGTTATTTGGAATTATGGGGAATCAAAAATAGAAGGTTTTTTGGAACATTTAAATAATTTGAGAGGAGAATTAATTTTTACAATTGAAAAGGAAACAGCGAATAAGTTACCATTTCTAGATATTTTGATCCATAGAAATAATAACGAACCAGCGTTTTCAATTTACCGTAAACCGACTAATAACAACCGTTACTTGTGTTTCGCATCAAATCATCCAATCCAGGTAAAAAGGGGTGTGGTTATTTCTTTAGTTGATAGGGTATTAAAATTAGTATCACCAGAATACATAAGCAATGAACTAATTTTTATTAAGGATATTCTAGTAGGTAATGGCTATCCGGAAAATATGATTTCTCAAATAATTGAAAAAGGGAAAAAAAGTTGGTGGAACCAGAAATATTAGAAGAAGATGGGTCAAATCAAGAAACAAATTACATAACTTTGCCTTTTATCCCAATATTGTCACAAAAATTAAGAAGAGAATTAAAAAAACATAATATAAAAACAGCATTTAAATCAGGACAAACTATAAGCTCTTTGTTAAATAAGGGGAAAGACAAGGTACCGAGAAATATGCAAAATGGAGTATACAAAATTCCATGCTCTTGTGGTAAATTTTATGTGGGAAGAACACAACAGATTTTAGAAAATAGCTCTCTAAAATAAAATAAAACACCGGAAACGTTTGAGTCAGCTGTTGCAGAACATGTTTATAATTTTCCTCATCACAGTATTTTATTTGATCAAACAAAAATAGTAGATACGTCTGTAGGACTTTTACAAAGCTTCAGGGAAATTATAGAAATAAAAAAGATAATATATAGGGGTATTAGTATCAATAGAGGTGAAGGGGAATTTAGGATCAATTCAATTTATAATATTTTAATTAAAAAGCAGTTAAGATATTCAACCAATACTGATTTTAATAATAGTTCTGAAACGAAAGATGACCTTGCGAACAAAGGTCAGAATGGGTTAAATGATGGGAAAAGTAAACGAACTGCAGCTAAGCTTGCAAGCCAATGAATCTGTTCAATTTATAATTCAAAAATTAGTTAATGAACTTGTGAGATTTAATTAGGGGTTATGGACCGGGGGTTAGCTACCCTTTATTGTTTTGGTTTAAGTATAAATATATTCTTCATTTATTGATAGATTTCCATTTGTATACTGTGAGGAGGCGAGTTGAATCATTATAGACATTCGATTTTGTTTATACGCCATTGCATGGAAGTGTTTATTTAATATGTGAGTCTTGTTTCCTATTTATTTATATTTTTTCTTTTGTTTTTTTTTCTCTCTCTTTATATGTTTAGTATGTTTTATTTTGATGTAAGTTAAGTTTTTAAAAAGAATATTTTTTGTTTCATTTTCTCTTTTTTACATTGAGAAAGGCTCCCGGACGTGGGGCCGAAATATTCGGAGTATGTTTGTTTAATTAAGTGTTTATTTTATTTTATTCACTGCTTTATAAAAATTAAAACCCGTTTTTCTCGCTTAATTTTTCGTAAATGGAAAAACAGTGTGGTCTAAGAAATTATTTATGAAACTGATTGGAGACGGTGGGCATCCGTGAACAAGTGCTAAATTGAGAGAGGAATTTGGGACAATATTTGGGGGCGCCCACCCTCCCAGAGTCTCGGGCAAGTGACCCAAAAATTAGAAAAAAATTTGAAAAATTTAAACTTTCTCAGAATGTGGGACTGAGCTTAGGGGGGTATTTTCCGCGGGGGGGGGGGGTATTCTTCGGGGGGGAGTGTATTCGCCTAGAACCGTTTTTCGAGAAGAACGTGCAAGAAAACTACAATGAAGAAGTTTTAAAAACTAGACTTTATGTTGATAAAATGGAAGCAGTACCATCGTATCCTTTATTTTATGCTGTTTCAAATATTGTATTTGTGTTTCTGACAATGCCTCTCCCCTCCCCCTTGATGGTCCAATTTATTTTGGTCCCCCTAAATAATATAATTTGGTATCAGTTCAGTGGTTGACTATTTCTAAAGCATATTAATGATGCAAAAATAGTCTCATTATATTTCTTATTCCCAGATATCATGTTTTTTTTTGCAAATATACCCCCCTGGTGGTCTCAGATTTAGCCACAGGAAGATTGTGATCTTTAGTTTGGACATCAATAATGCTTGTTCAAGGCAATCTTTAGCATGTCAAACAGTTCGTAACCATAAGGACGTAACGGTAAGGAGCGACCCGGCTCAATGGTAACCGAAACTCTAAAAAACGGAATTTTGATACCAATAGATACATCAAAAGAATCAAATTTTAATTCTGATTTCAAATATATAAGTTTCATCAAGTTTAATCTTACCCATCAAAAGTTACGTGCCTGAGAAAATTTGGCTGATTTTCGAAAAAAGGGAGAAAGACCCCCAAAAAGTTACAGAACCTTAATGAAAATCACACTATCATATTCAGCGTATCAGAGAGCCCTACTGTAGAGGTTTCAAGCTCCTATCTACTAAAATGTGGAATTTTCCATTTTTTCCCAGAAGAAAGATCACGGATGCGTGTTTGTTTGTTTTTTCCCAGGGGTAATCGTATTGACCCAGTGGTCTTATAATATCGTAGGAGGACTCATTGGAACGGAAATGAAAAGTTCTAGTGCCCTTTTTAAGTGACCAAAAAAATGGAGGGCAACTAGGCCCCCTCCCACGCTCATTTTTTTCTCAAAGTCACCCAATTAAAATTTTAAGGTAGCCATTTTGTTCATCATAGTCGAAAATCTAATAAATATGTCTTTGAGGACGACTTAATCCCCCAGAGTTCCCAGGGGAAGGGCTGCAAGTTATGAACTTTGCCCATTGCTTACATATTGTATTGGTTATTGGGAAGTATACAGACATTTTCAGGAAGGATTTTTTTCTGGTGGGGGGGGGGGCAGGGCTGGAGGATAGGGTTACTCGGTAGAATATTTCCATGGAGGATGTTTCTTTGGGGTAAGGGACATTTCTATGAAGGGGGCGCTGGATTTCCAAGCATTATTTAAAAAACGATCAGAAATTAAATTAAAAAAAAGTTTTTTCACCTGAAAGTAAGAAGCAACATTAGAACTTAAAACGAACAGAAACTATTACGTATATGAGGGGGTTCTCCCCAAGTCAATACCTTGCTCTTTATTCTACAGTTTTGTTTAGTGCTTTCAAAAGAGCCGGCTCAATGGTAACCAAAACTCTAGAAAACGGTATTTTGATACAAATAGGTACATCAAAAGAATTAGATTTTAATGCTGATTTCAAATATATAATTTTCATCAAGTTTAGTCCTACCCATCAAAAGTTACACGCCTGAGAAAATTTGGCCAATTTTCGAAAAAAGGGGGAAAGACCCACTAAAGGTTATAGAACCTTAATGAAAATCACACCACCATATTCAGCGTATCAGAGAACCCTACTGTAGAGGTTTCAAGCTCCCATCTACAAAAATGTGGAATTTTGCATTTTTTGCCAGAAGAAAGATCACGGGTGCGTGTTTATTTTTTTATATATTTTTTTTCTTTTGCCTAGGAGTGATCGTATCGACCCAGTGGTCCTAGAATATCATGAGAGGGCTCATTGGAATGTAAATTAAAAGTTCTAGTGCCCTTTTTAAGTGACCAAAAAAATGGAGGGCAACTAGGCCCCCTCCCACGCTCATTTTTTCCCAAAGTCACCCGATCAAAATGTTGAGATAGCCATTTTGTTCAGCATGCTCGAAAATATTATAAGTATGTATTTTAGGATGACTTAATACCCCGAAGTTCCCGGGGGGAGGGCTGAAAGTTATGAACTTTACCCAATGTTAACATATAGTATTGGTTATTGGGAAGTATACAGACATTTTCAGGGGATATTTTTTATGGTAGGGGGGGGGGTTGGTCGGGGGTTATGTGGGAGGATCGTTCCATGAAGGAAGTTTTCATGGGGGAAGGGACATTGCTATGAAGAGGACGCCGGACTTCCCAGCATTATTTTAAAAAAAGATAAGAAATTAAATATAAAAAAACATGTTTTTCAGCTGCAACAGCAGCAAAATCAAAACTTTAAACGAACAGAAAATATTACATATATGATCGGGTTCACCCCCTAGTCAATACCTCGCTCTTTAAGCCAAAGATTTTTTAGTACTTTCATAAGAGCTATTTATTCTAATTAACGGCCTTTTTGATTCAGGGGTTTGTGATTCGGACAAAATTCGAACCTTAGTGTAAAGAGCGAGGTATTGACTAGAGAGCGAACTCCCTAATATACGTAATAAAAACGTACGAATATAGAAATTCGTTACGTAAGTTAATTCGTAAGTTACGTCAGAACAAAAGGTCGAGAAAGCCAATTAGCCAAAAAAAAGGAAAATTAATATGCGAATTTTGTTTTAATTATTCATGTACGGTGAGCCAAAATCAAAGCTGCATTAATTCAAAAACGTTCAGAAATTAACTAAAAAAAAAGTTTTTTTTAACTAAAAGCAAGGAGCGACATTAAAACTTAAAACGAACAGAAATTATTCCGTATATGAGTAGAAAGGGGGGTGCTACTCCCACGATTCATCCCTGCTGCCACCTACAACTTTTTTACATAATTTATGCGTGTTTTTATGGTTTTTGTCAGTGAGAATGAAAAAACAGGAATTTTCTCACTTGAAAAAAACAGGAATTTTCTTACTTTGATGGTTGTTTCTTGGACGGTTATGGGTGTTGGTCAATTTATTTGATGTTTTTCATGGATGTCAACATCAATTTATGGATGTTTTATGGTTTTTGTCAGTGAGAATGAAAAAACAGGAACTTTCTCACATTTATGGATGTCAACAGCAATTTATGTCTGTTTTATGTCTGTTCGTTGTCAGTGAGAATGTACATGCTCGACATGAATGTTATGAGATTGTTTGGCTAACCTAACCTGAGAAATTGATTTACATAATCGGTGGGGGAGAATGTATTGATTTACGAAAGGGGGAATTAAGAAACAATCATGGCTTCTTTGATCTTTAGGCTAACCTAACCTGAGAACTTGATTTACATAATCGGCGGGGAAATTATTGATTCACGAAGGGGAATTAAGAAACATTATGATTTCTTCGATCTTTAGGCGAACCTAACCTGAGAACTTGATTTACATAATCTGCGGGGGAATTATTGGTTCACGAAAGGGGAATTAAGAAACAAACATTATGGCTTCTTTAATCTTAGGTGTGAGGGATAAACGTTCTTTAGGTCAGAGAGAAAAATTAATATTCTATTTTTAAATAGGGCTTCATTGATCTTTAGTGTCAGGAATTATAAATGACATCACTTGTTATCTTGGAATTATGCGGGAGTCTAAAGAGATAGAAATTCTATTTTTAAATACGGCTTCACTGAGCTTTAAGTCGGAGAGATAAATTGATATTCTAACGAAACCTTAATAGTGTAGCTAGGAACATTTATGAGATGAAGAGATTAACCTAGGAAAGGGTTTCCTAGAAATTTGAAATGTGTCAGCGCAGAGATGCCAAAAACAAAAGGAACACGCTGAAATTACGTTTAGGGATTATTTGGGCGAAACCGTTTTAGACAGGTTATGGAATTATTTCGGCGAAACAGTTAGAGACATTTTAAAAGATGATTTAAAAGATGATTTTAGAAGAGGTTTTGAGTGTGGTCGTTATAATACACAAGTTCCATTTGAACAGTGTTGTGAGGTCCCCTACCACAACCCCAAAGGGTTCCGATCCCCCTACCCCAACCCCGAAGGAACCCACCGGTCCTCAAAGGTTCTCCGGATTCCCAAAGGGCCCCCGGCGCCCCCAAAGGCTCCTGAGCCACCATTTTAATACTTTTTTAAGGCTTTATTATATCTTTTCAGAACAAATTATTATTTTAGGGAATTATTTCGGCGAAACAGTTAGAGACATTTTAAAAGATGATTTTTGAAGAGATTTTAGAAGAGGATTTGAGGGTGAAACTCTGAGGTCGTTATAATACACAAGTTCCATTTGAACAGTGTCGTGAGGTCCTCTACCCCAACCCCAAAGGGTTCCGATCCCCCCACCCCAACCCCGAAGGAAGCGCCCGGTCCTCAAAGGTCCCTCCAAGCTCCCAAAGGACCACCCGGCCCTCAAGGGTCCCACAGACCCTCAAAGGCTCTCCCCGAGCCCCGTCTTTCGTTGATGTGTGTTGTCTGAAACTTATGATTTGGGATATGTAAATTACTATTTCGGACTTTTCTGAGCTAGATTTCTTAGTCTTTCGTTGGTGTGTGTTGTCTGAAACCTATGATTTGGGATGGATGGATTGCAATTTTTGACTTTTCTGAGCTGGATTTCTGAGCCGTTCATAGGTATGTGCTGTCAGAAAATTATGATTTGGGATGTGTAGTTTGCAAGTTGGACTTTTCAGAGCTATGATTCTTAGTCTCTCATAGGCGTTTGTTGTCTGAAACTTCTAGTTTGGGATGAATAGTTTGCCATTTCAGGCTTTTCTGAGCTAAAGTTTCCTAGTACTTCGTAGGTGAATGTTGTCTGAAACTTATGATTTGGGATATGTAAATTACTATTTCGGGCTTTTCTAAGCTAGATTTCTTAGTCTTTCGTTGGTGTGTGTTGTCTGAAACCTATGATTTGGGATGGGTGGATTGCTATTTTTGACTTTTCTGAGCTGGATTTCTTAGCCGTTCATAGGTGTGTGTTGTCTGAAACTTATGATTTGGGATGGTTAATTTGCTATTTTTGACTTTTCTGAGCTAGGTTTCTTAGCCTTTCATATATGTGTGCTGTCAGAAAATTATGATTTGGGATTTGTAGTTTGCTTTTTGGACTTTTCAGAGCTAGGATTCTTAGTCCCTCATAGGTGTTTGTTGTCTGAAGCCTATAGTTTGGGATGAGTAGTTTGCTATTTCAGGTTTTTCATAGCCAGATTTCTTAGTATTTCGTAGGTGTGTGTTGTCTGAAACCTATGATTTGGATTGTGTGGGTTGCTATTTTTTGACTTTTCATAGCCAGATTTCTTAGTGTTTCGTAGGTGTGTGTTGTCTGAAACCTATGATTTGGATTGTGTGGATTGCTATTTTTTGACTTTTCTGAGCTGGATTTCATAGCCTTTCGTAGGGATGTGTTGACTGAAACCTATGATTTGGGATGAGTGGTTTGCTTTTTGGACTTTTCAGAGCTGGATTTCTTAGCCGTTCATAGGTGAGTGTTGTCTGAAACCTATGATTTGGGATGGTTAATTTGCTATTTTTGACTTTTCTGAGCTAGGTTTCTTAGCCTTTCATAGGTGTGTGTTGTCAGAAAATTATAATTTGGGATGTGTAGTTTGCTATTTCAGGCTTTTCTGAGCTAAGGTTTCCTAGTATTTCGTAGGTGAATGTTGTCTGAAACCAATAGTTTGGGATGAGTAGTTTGCTATTTCAGGCTTTTATGAGCTGGATTTCTTAGCCTTTCGTAGGTTTGTGTTGACTGAAACTTATGATTTGGGATATGTAATTTGCTATTTCCGACTTTTCATAACCAGATTTCTTAGTCTTTCGTAGGTGTGTGGTGTCTGAAACCTATGATTTGGGATGTGTGGGTTGCTATTTTTTGACTTTTCTGAGCTGGATTTCTTAGCCTTTCGTAGGTGTGTGTTGACTGAAACCTATGATTTGGGATGTGTAATTTGCTATTTTTGACTTTTCTGAGCTAGATTTCTTAGTCTTTCATAGGTGTGTGCATTCAGAAAATTATGATTTGGGAGGTGTAGTTTGCTTTTTGGACTTTTCAGAGCTAGGATTCTTAGTCACTCATAGGTGTTTGTTGTCTGAAACTTCGAGTTTGGGATGAGTAGTTGGATATTTCAGACTTTTCTGAGCTAAGGTTTCTTAGTATTTCGTAGGTGAATGTTGTCTGAAACTTATGATTTGGGATATGTAAGTTACTATTTCGGGCTTTTCTGAGTTGGATTTCTTAGTCTTTCATAGGTGTGTGGTGTCTGAAACCTATGATTTGGGATGAGTGGTTTGCTTTTTGGACTTTTCTGAGCTGGATTTCTGAGCCTTTCGTAGGTGTGTGTTGACTGAAACCTATGATTTGGGATGTGTAGTTTGCTATTTTTGACTTTTCTGAGCTAGGTTTCTTAGCTTTTCATAGGTATGTGTTGTCAGAAAATTATGATTTGGGATGTGTAGTTTGCTATTTCAGGCTTTTCTGAGCTAAGGTTTCCTAGTATTTCGTAGGTGAATGTTGTCTGAAACCAATAGTTTGGGATGAGTAGTTTGTTATTTTTGACTTTTCTGAGTTAGGTTTCTTAGTCTTTTGTTGGTGTGTGTTGACTGAAACCTATAATTTGGGATATGTAGTTTGCTATTTTTGACTTTTCTGAGCTGGATTTATTAGCCTTTCATAGGTGTGTGTTGACTGAAACCTATGATTGGGATGAATGGTTTGCTATTTTTGTCTTTTCTGAGCTAGATTTCTTAGCCTTTCATAGGTATGTGTTGTCAGAAAATTAAGATTTGGGATGTGTAGTTTGCTATTTGGACTTTTCAGAGCTATGATTCTTAGTCCATCATAGGCGTTTGTTGTCTGAAACTTCTAGTTTGGGATGAGTAGTTTGCTATTTCAGGCTTTTCTGATCTAAGGTTTCTTAGTCTTTCATAGGTGAATTTTGTCTGAAACCTATGATTTGGGATATGTAAATTACTATTTCGGGCTTTTCTAAGCTAGATTCTTAGTCTTTCGTTGGTGTGTGTTGTCTGAAACCTATGATTTGGGATGGGTGGATTGCTACTTTTGACTTTTCTGAGCTGGATTTCTTAGCCTTTCATAGGTTGTTGTTGTCTGAAACCTATAGTTTGGGATGACTAGTTTGCTATTTTTGACTTTTCTGAGCTGGGTTTTTTAGCCGTTCATAGGTGAGTGTTGTCTGAAACCTATGATTTGGGATATGTAAATTACTATTTCGGACTTTTCTGAGTTGGATTTCTTAGTCTTTCATAGGTATGTGTTGTCTGAAACCTATGATTTGGGATGTGTGGGTTGCTATTTTTTTACTTTTCCGAGCTGGATTTCTTAGCCGTTCATAGGTGAGTGCTGTCTGAAACTTATGATTTGGGATGGTTAATTTGCTATTTCCGGCTTTTATTAGCTAGGTTTCTTAGCCTTTCATAGGTGTGTGTTGTCAGAAAATTATGATTTGGGGTGTGTAGTTTGCTATTTGGACTTTTCAGAGCTAGGATTCTTAGTCCATCATAGGTGTTTGTTGTCTGAAACCAATAGTTTGGGATGAGTAGTTTGCTATTTCAGGCTTTTCTGAGCTAGATTTCTTAGCCTTTCATTGGTGTGTGCTTTCAGAAAATTATGATTTGGGATATGTAAATTACTATTTCGGGCTTTTCTGAGTTGGACACTTCTAAATTTTTCCGTAGAAGATAGGAAAAGTTATACTATGATTGTGATTATTTTCCATGAAGATAAAAAGTTTCACTTTAATTCTAAATTTTCTTAAATTCAATTCCGACCTTTCTCAAAGAGATGAAAAAAAATTAAAGTTCTGTTCCAAATATTTTCCCGGAAGAAGAAAAGTTCAACTTCGATTCTGAATTTTCTCAATGAAAATGAAATAAGTTATTGATCAAATCTATTTTCCCAAAATAATATAAAAATTTCCACTTCAGTTCAGATTTTTTTCTCAAAGAGATGAAGCAATTTAAAGTTCTGTTCCAAATTATTCATAGAAGATAGGAAAAGTTATACTTTGATCGTGAATATTCGAGTTCTATTCTGAATTTTACGAAAGAACACAATTCAATTCTAATTTCCCCAATAAAAAAATTAAAGTTCAATTCTAAATTTTTCGGTGGAAGATAGAAAAAGTAATACCATACGTGTGAATATTTTCCAGGAAGATAAAAAGTTCTAGTTCAATTTAAAATTTTCTCAACGAAGTAAAGAAGAATTCAAGTTCTCTACTGAATTTTACCAAAGAACACAATTCAATTCTCATTTCACCAGAGAAAATAAAAATCTTCCACTTCAGTTCCTTATTTCACAAAGACATAAAGAAATTTAAAGTTCAATTCTAAATCTTTCGGTGAAAGATAGAAAAAGTAATACCATACTTGTGAATATTTTCCCGGAAGATAAAAAGTTCTAGTTCAATTTAAAATTTTCTCAACGAAGTGAAGGAAAGTTCAAGTTCTCTTCTGAATTTTCTCAATGAAAAAGAAATTAGTCATTGATCATTTCTATTTTTCCCAAATAATATAAAAATTTTCCACTTTAGTTCAGATCTGGCTCGAAGAGATGAAAAATTTAAAATACTGTTCCAAATTTTCACTGAAGATAAAAAAGTTCAAGTTCTCTTCGGAATTTTACCAAAGAACACAATTCAATTCTAATTTCTCCAGAGAAAAAAAAATCTTCCACTTCAGTTCTTTATTTCACAAAGACATAAAGAAATTTAAAGTTCAATTCTAAATTTTTCGGTGGAAGATAGAAAAAGTAATACCATACTTGTGAATATTTTCCCGGAAGATAAAAAGTTCTAGTTCAATTTAAAATTTTCTCAACGAAGTGAAGAAAAGTTCAAGTTCTCTTCTGAACTTTACCAAAGAACACACTTCAATTCTAATTTCTCCAGAGAAAACAAAAATCTTCCACTTCAGTTCTTTATTTCACAAAGACATAAAGAAATTTAAAGTTCAATTCTAATTTTTCGATGGAAGATAGAAAAAGTAATACCATACTTGTGAATATTTTCACGGAAGATAAAAAGTTCTAGTTCAATTTAAAATTTTCTCAACGAAGTCAAGGAAAGTTCAAGTTCTCTTCTGAACTTTACCAAAGAACACACTTCAATTCTAATTTCTCCAGAGAAAACAAAAATCTTCCACTTCAGTTCTTTATTTCACAAACACATAAAGAAATTTAAAGTTCAGTTCTAAATTTTTCGGTGGGAGATAGAAAAATTAATACCATACTTGTGATTATTTTCACGGAAGATAAAAAGTTCTAGTTCAATTTAAAATTTTCTAAAATGAAGTGAAGAAAAGTTCAAGTTCTCTACTGAATTTTACCAAAGAACACAATTCAATTCTAATTTCTACAGAGAAAATAAAAATCTTCTACTTCAGTTCTTTATTTCACAAAAGACATAAAGAAATTTAAAGTTCAATTCTAAATTTTTCGGTGGAAGATAGAAAAAGTAATACCATACTTGTGAATATTTTCCCGGAAGATAAAAAGTTCTAGTTCAATTTAAAATTTTCTCAACGAAGTGAAGAAAAGTTCAAGTTCTCTTCTGAACTTTACCAAAGAACACACTTCAATTCTAATTTCTCCAGAGAAAATAAAAATCTTCCACTTCAGTTTTAAGTTCCCCAAAGAAATAAAGAAATTTAAAGTTCTATTCTAAATTTTTAGATGGAAGATAGAAAAAGTAATACTATGACTGCGATTGTTTTCCATGAAGATCAAAAGTTTCACTTTATTTATAATTTTTCTTAAATTCAGTTCTGATTTTTCTCAAAGAGATGAAAAATTTAAAGTTCTGTTCCAAATTTTTCATAGAAGATAGAAAAAGTTATACATTGATTGTGAATATTCAACATGAAGATAAGGAACTCCACTTTAATTCTGAGTTTTCTCGAAGAAGTGCAAATTGTTCAAGTTCTCTTCTGAATTTTCTTAAAGAAGAGAAAAAAGTTAACTCAATTCTGAATTTTACCAATGAAAATGGAAAAACCTTCCACTTCAGTTCTTAATTTCTCAAAGACATAAAAAATTTAAAGTTCAGTTCTAAATTTTTCTGTAGAAGATAGGAAAAGTTATACTATGATTGTGATTATTTTCCAGTGAAGATAAAAAGTTTCACTTTAATTCTAATTTTCTTAAGTTCACTACCGATTTTTTGCAAAGAGATGAAAAATTTAAAGTTCTGTTCCAAATTTTTCATAGAAGATAGAAAAAGTTATACATTGATTTGAATATTCGACATGAAGATAAGGAGCATCACTTTAATTCTGAGTTTTCTCGAAGAAGTGCAAAATGTTCAAGTTCTCTTCTGAATTTTCTTAAAGAAGTGAAAAAAGTTAGCTCAATTCTGAATTTTACCAATGAAAATGAAAAAAGCTTCCACTTCAGTTCTTAATTCCTCAAAGACATAAAAAAATTCAAAGTTCTCTTCTAATTTTTCCAAGAAAATAAAAAGGCTCCACTTCAGTTCTGGTTTTTTTCTCAAAGAGATGAAAAATTTAAAGTTCTTTTCTAATTTTAAATTAAATTTTAGCTCCTTTGTCTTATGGATTTACCCATCAAATTTTTAAATTAGAAAATGAGTGACTCGTTCTATTATTAAAGACAATCGTTCAAACTCGTTCATCTAACCTTCAAAACAATAGGTTAGGTTAGGTATAAGTAAATATTAATAAATAAATAGAAACGTTTCTACATGTTTAAGTTAGGTTAGGTTAGGTTAACTTATCATGAGTGTTCATGATAAGTTAACCTAACCTTTTCCGGCAAGTATGGTTAGGTTAGGTTAGACTAGATTAAGTTAGGTTAGATTAGGTTAGGTTAGGTTAGCCTACGTACGCTTCACTTAGGTTAGCTTAGGTTAGGTGAGAGACATGCAAAAAGTTAGGTGTATGATTAGGTTAGGTTAGATTAAGTTAGGTTAGGTTAAGTTAGGTTAGGCTAGGTTAGCCTACGTACGCGCGCGTACGTAGGCTAACCTAGCCTAACCTAACTTAACCTAACCTAACTTAATCTAACCTAACCTAATCATACACCTAACTTTTTGCATGTCTCTCACCTAAACTAAGCTAACCTAAGTGAAACGTACGTAGGCTAACCTAACCTAACCTAATCTAACCTAACTTAATCTAGTCTAACCTAACCTAACCATACTTGCCGGAAAAGGTTAGGTTAACTTATCATGAGCACTCATGATAAGTTAACCTAACCTAACTTAAACATGTAGAAATGTTTCTATTTATTTGTTAATATTTATTTATACCTAACCTAACCTATTGTTTTGAAGGTTAGATGAACGAGTTTGAACGATTGTCTTTAATAATAGAACGAGTTACTCATTTTCTAATTTTAAAATTTGATGGGTAAATCCATAAGACAAAGGAGCTAAAATTTAATTTAAAATTAGAAAAGAACTTTAAATTTTTCATCTCTTTGAGAAAAAAAACAGAACTGAAGTGGAGCCTTTTTATTTTCTTGGAAAAATTAGAAGAGAACTTTGAATTTTTTTATGTCTTTGAGGAATTAAGAACTGAAGTGGAAGCTTTTTTCATTTTCATTGGTAAAATTCAGAATTGAGTTAACTTTTTTCTCTTCTTTAAGAAAATTCAGAAGAGAACTTGAACATTTTGCACTTCTTCGAGAAAACTCAGAATTAAAGTGATGCTCCTTATCTTCATGTCGAATATTCAAATCAATGTATAACTTTTTCTATCTTCTATGAAAAATTTGGAACAGAACTTTAAATTTTTCATCTCTTTGCAAAAAATCGGTAGTGAACTTAAGAAAATTAGAATTAAAGTGAAACTTTTTATCTTCACTGGAAAATAATCACAATCATAGTATAACTTTTCCTATCTTCTACAGAAAAATTTAGAACTGAACTTTAAATTTCTTATGTCTTTGAGAAATTAAGAACTGAAGTGGAAGGTTTTTTCATTTTCATTGGTAAAATTCAGAATTGAGTTAACTTTTTTCTCTTCTTTAAGAAAATTCAGAAGAGAACTTGAACAATTTGCACTTCTTCGAGAAAACTCAGAATTAAAGTGGAGTTCCTTATCTTCATGTTGAATATTCACAATCAATGTATAACTTTTTCTATCTTCTATGAAAAATTTGGAACAGAACTTTAAATTTTTCATCTCTTTGAGAAAAATCAGAACTGAATTTAAGAAAAATTATAAATAAAGTGAAACTTTTGATCTTCATGGAAAACAATCGCAGTCATAGTATTACTTTTTCTATCTTCCATCTAAAAATTTAGAATAGAATTTTAAATTTCTTTATTTCTTTGGGAACTTAAAACTGAAGTGGAAGATTTTTATTTTCTCTGGAGAAATTAGAATTGAAGTGTGTTCTTTGGTAAAGTTCAGAAGAGAACTTGAACTTTTCTTCACTTCGTTGAGAAAATTTCAAATTGAACTAGAACTTTTTATCTTCCGGGAAAATATTCACAAGTATGGTATTACTTTTTCTATCTTCCACCGAAAAATTTAGAATTGAACTTTGAATTTCTTTATGTCTTTTGTGAAATAAAGAACTGAAGTAGAAGATTTTTATTTTCTCTGTAGAAATTAGAATTGAATTGTGTTCTTTGGTAAAATTCAGTAGAGAACTTGAACTTTTCTTCACTTCATTTTAGAAAATTTTAAATTGAACTAGAACTTTTTATCTTCCGTGAAAATAATCACAAGTATGGTATTAATTTTTCTATCTCCCACCGAAAAATTTAGAACTGAACTTTAAATTTCTTTATGTCTTTGTGAAATAAAGAACTGAAGTGGAAGATTTTTGTTTTCTCTGGAGAAATTAGAATTAAAGTGTGTTCTTTGGTAAAGTTCAGAAGAGAACTTGAACTTTCCTTGACTTCGTTGAGAAAATTTTAAATTGAACTAGAACTTTTTATCTTCTGTGAAAATATTCACAAGTATGGTATTACTTTTTCTATCTTCCACCGAAAAATTAGAATTGAACTTTAAATTTCTTTATGTCTTTGTGAAATAAAGAACTGAAGTGGAAGATTTTTGTTTTCTCCGGAGAAATTAGAATTGAAGTGTGTTCTTTGGTAAAGTTCAGAAGAGAACTTGAACTTTTCTTCACTTCGTTGAGAAAATTTTAAATTGAACTAGAACTTTTTATCTTCCAGGAAAATATTCACAAGTATGGTATTACTTTTTCTATCTTCCACCGAAAAATTTAGAATTGAACTTTAAATTTCTTTGTCTTTGTGAAATAAAGAACTGAAGTGGAAGATTTTTATTTTCTCTGGAGAAATTAGAATTGAATTGTGTTCTTTGGTAAAATTCCGAAGAGAACTTGAACTTTTTTATCTTCAGTGAAAAATTTGGAACAGTATTTTAAATTTTTCATCTCTTCGAGCCAGATCTGAACTAAAGTGGAAAATTTTTATATTATTTGGGAAAAATAGAAATGATCAATGACTAATTTCTTTTTCATTGAGAAAATTCAGAAGAGAACTTGAACTTTCCTTCACTTCGTTGAGTAAATTTTAAATTGAACTAGAACTTTTTATCTTCCATGAAAATATTCACAAGTATGGTATTACTTTTTCTATCTTCCACCGAAAGATTTAGAATTGAACTTTAAATTTCTTTATGTCTTTGTGAAATAAGGAACTGAAGTGGAAGATTTTTATTTTCTCTGGTGAAATTAGAATTGAATTGTGTTCTTTGGTAAAATTCAGAAGAGAACTTGAATTCTTCTTCACTTCGTTGAGAAAATTTTAAATTGAACTAGAACTTTTTATCTTCCGGGAAAATATTCACACGTATGGTATTACTTTTTCTATCTTCCACCGAAAAATTTAGAATTGAACTTTAAATTTTTTATTGGTGAAATTAGAATTGAATTGTGTTCTTTGGTAAAATTCAGAATAGAACTCGAATATTCACGATCAAAGTATAACTTTTCCTATCTTCTATGAAAAATTTGGAACAGAACTTTAAATTTCTTCATCTCTTTGAGAAAAAAATCTGAACTGAAGTGGAAATTTTTTATTTATTTTGGGAAAATAGATTTGATCAATAACTTATTTCATTTTCATTGAGAAAATTCAGAATCGAAGTTGAACTTTTCTTCTTCCGGGAAAATATTTGGAACAGAACTTTAATTTTTTTCATCTCTTTGAGAAAGGTCGGAATTGAATTTAAGAAAATTTAGAATTAAAGTGAAACTTTTTATCTTCATGGAAAATAATCACAATCATAGTATAACTTTTCCTATCTTCTACGGAAAAATTTAGAAGTGTCCAACTCAGAAAAGCCCGAAATAGTAATTTACATATCCCAAATCATAATTTTCTGAAAGCACACTGCAATGAAAGGCTAAGAAATCTAGCTCAGAAAAGCCTGAAATAGCAAACTACTCATCCCAAACTATTGGTTTCAGACAACAAACACCTATGATGGACTAAGAATCCTAGCTCTGAAAAGTCCAAATAGCAAACTACACATCCCAAATCATAATTTTCTGACAACACACACCTATGAAAGGCTAAGAAACCTAGCTAATAAAAGCCGGAAATAGCAAATTAACCATCCCAAATCATAAGTTTCAGACAGCACTCACCTATGAACGGCTAAGAAATCCAGCTCGGAAAAGTAAAAAAATTGCAACCCACACATCCCAAATCATAGGTTTCAGACAACACATACCTATGAAAGACTAAGAAATCCAACTCAGAAAAGTTCGAAATAGTAATTTACATATCCCAAATCATAGGTTTCAGACAACATTCACCTATGAACGGCTAAGAAACCTAGCTCAGAAAAGTCAAAAATAGCAAACTAGTCATCCCAAACTATAGGTTTCAGACAACAAACACCTATGAAAGGCTAAGAAATCCAGCTCAGAAAAGTCAAAAGTAGCAATCCACCCATCCCAAATCATAGGTTTCAGACAACACACACCAACGAAAGACTAAGAAATCTAGCTTAGAAAAGCCCGAAATAGTAATTTACATATCCCAAATCATAGGTTTCAGACAACATCCACCTATGAAAGACTAAGAAACCTTAGCTCAGAAAAGCCTGAAATAGCAAACTACTCATCCCAAACTAGAAGTTTCAGACAACAAACGCCTATGATGGACTAAGAATCATAGCTCTGAAAAGTCCAAATAGCAAACTACACATCCCAAATCTTAATTTTCTGACAACACATACCTATGAAAGGCTAAGAAATCTAGCTCAGAAAAGACAAAAATAGCAAACCATTCATCCCAATCATAAGTTTCAGTCAACACACACCTATGAAAGGCTAATAAATCCAGCTCAGAAAAGTCAAAAATAGCAAACTACATATCCCAAATCATAGGTTTCAGTCAACACACACCAACGAAAGACTAAGAAACCTAGCTCAGAAAAGTAAAAAATAACAAACTACTCATCCCAAACTATTGGTTTCAGACAACATTCACCTACGAAATACTAGGAAACCTTAGCTCAGAAAAGCCTGAAATAGCAAACTACACATCCAAAATCATAATTTTCTGACAACACATACCTATGAAAGGCTAAGAAATCTAGCTCAGAAAAGTCAAAAATAGCAAACTACACATCCCAAATCATAGGTTTCAGTCAACACACACCTACGAAAGGCTCAGAAATCCAGCTCAGAAAAGTCCAAAAAGCAAACCACTCATCCCAAATCATAGGTTTCAGACACCACACACCTATGAAAGACTAAGAAATCCAACTCAGAAAAGCCCGAAATAGTAATTTACATATCCCAAATCATAAGTTTCAGACAACATTCACCTACGAAATACTAAGAAACCTTAGCTCAGAAAAGTCTGAAATATCCAACTACTCATCCCAAACTCGAAGTTTCAGACAACAAACACCTATGAGTGACTAAGAATCCTAGCTCTGAAAAGTCCAAAAAGCAAACTACACCTCCCAAATCATAATTTTCTGAATGCACACACCTATGAAAGGCTAAGAAATCTAGCTCAGAAAAGTCAAAAATAGCAAATTAACCATCCCAAATCATAGGTTTCAGTCAACACACACCTACGAAAGGCTAAGAAATCCAGCTCAGAAAAGTCAAAAAATAGCAACCCACACATCCCAAATCATAGGTTTCAGACACCACACACCTACGAAAGACTAAGAAATCTGGTTATGAAAAGTCGGAAATAGCAAATTACATATCCTAAATCATAAGTTTCAGACAACACTCACCTACGAAAGGCTAAGAAATCCAGCTCATAAAAGCCTGAAATAGCAAACTACTCCTCCCAAACTATTGGTTTCAGACAACATTCACCTACGAAATACTAGGAAACCTTAGCTCAGAAAAGCCTGAAATAGCAAACTACACATCCCAAATCATAATTTTCTGACAACACACACCTATGAAAGGCTAAGAAACCTAGCTCAGAAAAGTCAAAAATAGCAAATTAACCATCCCAAATCATAGGTTTCAGACAACACTCACCTATGAACGGCTAAGAAATCCAGCTCTGAAAAGTCCAAAAAGCAAACCACTCATCCCAAATCACAGGTTTCAGTCAACACATCCCTACGAAAGGCTATGAAATCCAGCTCAGAAAAGTCAAAAAATAGCAATCCACACAATCCAAATCATAGGTTTCAGACAACACACACCTACGAAAGACTAAGAAATCTGGCTATGAAAAGTCAAAAAATAGCAACCCACACAATCCAAATCATAGGTTTCAGACAACACACACCTACGAAATACTAAGAAATCTGGCTATGAAAAGCCTGAAATAGCAAACTACTCATCCCAAACTATAGGCTTCAGACAACAAACACCTATGAGGGACTAAGAATCCTAGCTCTGAAAAGTCCAAAAAGCAAACTACAAACCCCAAATCATAATTTTCTGACAGCACACACATATGAAAGGCTAAGAAACCTAGCTCAGAAAAGTCAAAAATAGCAAATTAACCATCCCAAATCATAAGTTTCAGACAACACACACCTATGAACGGCTAAGAAATCCAGCTCAGAAAAGTCAAAAATAGCAATCCACCCATCCCAAATCATAGGTTTCAGACAACACACACCAACGAAAGACTAAGAAATCTAGCTTAGAAAAGCCCGAAATAGTAATTTACATATCCCAAATCATAAGTTTCAGACAAGATTCACCTACGAAATACTAGGAAACCTTAGCTCAGAAAAGCCTGAAATAGCAAACTATTCATCCCAAACTAGAAGTTTCAGACAACAAACGCCTATGAGAGACTAAGAATCATAGCTCTGAAAAGTCCAACTTGCAAACTACACATCCCAAATCATAATTTTCTGACAGCACATACCTATGAACGGCTCAGAAATCCAGCTCAGAAAAGTCAAAAATTGCAATCCATCCATCCCAAATCATAGGTTTTAGACAACACACACCAACGAAAGACTAAGAAATCTAGCTCAGAAAAGTCCGAAATAGTAATTTACATATCCCAAATCATAAGTTTCAGACAACACACATCAGCGAAAGACGGGGCTCGGGGAGAGCCTTTGAGGGTCTGTGGGACCCTTGAGGGCCGGGTGGTCTTTTGGGAGCTTGGAGGGACCTTTGAGGACCGGGCGCTTCCTTCGGGGTCGGGGTGGGGGATCGGAACCCTTTGGGGTTGGGGTAGAGGACCTCACGACACTGTTCAAATGGAACTTGTGTATTATAACGACCTCAGAGTTTCACCCTCAAATCCTCTTCTAAAATCTCTTCAAAAATCATCTTTTAAAATGTCTCTAACTGTTTCGCCGAAATAATTCCCTAAAATAATAATTTGTTCTGAAAAGATATAATAAAGCCTTAAAAAAGTATTAAAATGGTGGCTCAGGAGCCTTTGGGGGCGCCGGGGCCCTTTGGGAATCCGGAGAACCTTTGAGGACCGGGGGGTTCCTTCGGGTTTGGGTTGGGGGGATCGGAACCCTTTGGGGTTGTGGTAGGGGACCTCACAACACTGTTCAAATGGAACTTGTGTATTATAACCACCACACTCAAAACCTCTTCTAAAATCATCTTTTAAATCATCTTTTAAAATGTCTCTAACTGTTTCGCCGAAATAATTCCATAACCTGTCTAAAACGGTTTCGCCCAAATAATCCCTAAACGTAATTTCAGCGTGTTCCTTTTGTTTTTGGCATCTCTGCGCTGACACATTTCAAATTTCTAGGAAACCCTTTCCTACGTTAATCTCTTCATCTCATAAATGTTCCTAGCTACACTATTAAGGTTTCGTTAGAATATCAATTTATCTCTCCGACTTAAAGCTCAGTGAAGCCGTATTTAAAAATAGAATTTCTATCTCTTTAGACTCCCGCATAATTCCAAGATAACAAGTGATGTCCTTTATAATTCCTGACACTAAAGATCAACTAAGCCCTATTTAAAAATAGAATATTAATTTTTCTCTCTGACCTAAAGAACGTTTATCCCTCAGACCTAAGATTAAAGAAGCCATAATGTTTGTTTCTTAATTCCCCTTTCGTGAACCAATAATTCCCCCGCAGATTATGTAAATCAAGTTCTCAGGTTAGGTTCGCCTTAAGATCGAAGAAGCCATAATGTTTGTTTCTTAATTCCCCTTTCGTGAACCAATAATTCCCCCGCAGATTATGTAAATCAAGTTCTCAGGTTAGGTTAGCCTAAAGATCAAAGAAGCCATGATTGTTTCTTAATTCCCCCTTTCGTAAATCAATACATTCTTCCCCACCGATTATGTAAATTAATTTCTCAGGTTAGGTTAGCCAAACAATCTCATAACATTCGTGTCGAGCATGTACATTCTCACTGACAACGAACAGACATAAAACAGACATAAATTGCTGTTGACATCCATAAATGTGAGAAAGTTCCTGTTTTTTCATTCTCACTGACAAAAACCATAAAACATCCATAAATTGATGTTGACATCCATGAAAAACATCAAATAAATTGACCAACACCCATAACCGTCCAAGAAACAACCATCAAAGTGAGAAAATTCCTGTTTTTTCAAGTGAGAAAATTCCTGTTTTTTCATTCTCACTGACAAAAACCATAAAAACATGCATAAATTATGTAAAAAAGTTGTAGGTGGCAGCAGGGGTGAATCGTGGGAGTAGCACCCCCCTTTCTACTTATATGAAAGGGGCTTTCCCCTCCTCAACACCTCGCTCTTTACGCTAAAGTTTTTATTGTTTTAAAAAATAAAGTTGCGAGACAGAGTCAAACTTTAGCGTAAAGAGAGAGGTGTTGAGGAGGGGAAATCCCCAGTAGTATCGTATTAATTACTCCGAATTGCACAGTTTCAACAGCACAGTTTCAACAGCACATTTGAAGCGTACATTCAACCCTACAAGAATATGCTCAAAAGTGTAATAGATACGAAGGATACATTGGAATTGTGCAAGGAAAAGCCATGCCTGAGACAGTGTATTTACACGTGAACATTCTAAAAGTTGGCACACTAAAGTCGAGGTTTTTTAAACTTGGCAATGTATAATGTAGTCAAGCATGTTTTGAGAGTTTGGTCGTAATAATATAATTTAAAGCAAACAGTTTTTTTTTCTGTTTTTGTTGTCAATTGCACAATGAATGTACGTCATGAATTCCCGTGTACATTCTAAAAAAAAACAAACTGATATGATATAAAGTAGTCGAACATGTTTTGGGAGCACGCACGAAATTATGTAACTCAACATCCGTTTTTATTCATCCTTGAAACCCCGTATAAAATGGTCATGTATAGGAATTTAATTTTCATTATGTTTTAACACATCAAGCATAGGACACTGCATATTATTAACTTTGAAAACAATGGATATTTCTATTTTCAATGTGAGTACACTTTCATTCTTTATTTCCAAAAAAAAAAATTGTTTTACTAGTAAATTCAAATTTCAGGGGGACTTAGCCCCCCCCCCTCCAACAATACAAAATCTTAAGAATATAATGAGTATATTCGATAGAAACGGCAAAGCACGCTTTTTTCTATTCTGTAAATAAAATCTCTCCTCCACAGCTATGTTTACAAGTTTTAATTGTTTTGAAAAACAGTTCATTTTCATTCAGAAATATCCTTATTCCAATCGTGCGTTTAAAATGTGCTGTCTTTTTCCGGTTTGAATGAGAAGCTTGTGTGTTACAAAGAGAGTGACAGTTTTGGGACTCAAATTTCACATGCTCTTGCTATCACAGAGATTAAAACCATATGTGTTTATAATTACAGAAAAGGGTCCTTTTTGGAACCAAACTTCAACGTATCTGAAAACAAAAAGCTTGGTGATTAAAACGGGCTTTGTCTAATTCTAGCCAAAACTCAGAATTGATAGGGGGCAAGATGGAACGATGCCACATTCTGTGTGTTTTTATCTAAGCCTTTTTAATTATTTCTAAAGTGCTAATAGATACAGAGTGCTAGAAATATCAGAATTGACTTTATAGGTCAAATTATATTATGGGGAAATGTTTTTGAAATCCCCCTTCCCTCCAAACTCAAAATTTTCCAAAATTTTACTTTAAAAGCTTTTCTTTTTAAATATTTCTAAAGTGCTAATAGTTATAGCACTACAAACATCAGAATTGACTTTATAGGTCAAATTATATTATGGGGAGATGTTTTTGAAATCCCCCTTCCCTCCAAACTCAAAATTTTCCAATTTTTACTTTAAATGCTTTTCTTTTTAAATATTTCTAAAGTGCTAATAGTTATAGCACTACAAACATCAGAATTGACTTTATAGGTCAAATTATATTATGGGGAGATGTTTTTGAAATCCCCCTTCCCTCCAAACTCAAAATTCTCCAAATTTTACTTTAAAAGCTTTTCTTTTTAAATATTTTTAAAGTGCTAATAGTTATAGCACTACAAACATCAGAATTGACTTTATAGGTCAAATTATATTATGGGGAGATGTTTTTGAAATCCCCCTTCCCTCCAAACTCAAAATTCTCCAAATTTTACTTTAAAAGCTTTTCTTTTTAAATATTTCTAAAGTGCTAATAGTTATAGCACTACAAACATCAGAATTGACTTTATAGGTCAAATTATATTATGGGGAGATGTTTTTGAAATCCCCCTTCCCTCCAAACTCAAAATTTTCCAAATTTTACTTTAAAAGCTTTTCTTTTTAAATATTTCTAAAGTGCTAATAGTTATAGCACTACAAACATCAGAATTGACTTTATAGGTCAAATTATATTATGGGGAGATGTTTTTGAAATCCCCCTTCCCTCCAAACTCAAAATTTTCCAAAATTTTACTTTAAAAGCTTTTTACTTTTTAAATATTTCTAAAGTGCCCAATACAAGTTCGCTGGACCAGCCAGGAGCCTCTCAAGCCAGTGTCCTCTCTGCACAAACCTCTATGCAACCTGGCAGAAAATTCAAGAGAGAATGGATAGATTCTCATAATGCATCAGTCTCATCTAGTCAAGATCGGAGGGTCACCCCCTATCAAGCATTGCCGGGCCCTTCACGACCAATGCAATGCGAGAATGATGAGGCCCCTACAGCTCTCGACATGCAAGCTGCAAATTTGAATGTGAGTTTTCAAATATTATTTCTCGCTAATGATTCTTTTTCCCAAGTCAATTTGAAGGAGTTTGTGTGTGTGTGAGCGGTACATGTGCCGCTTATTTTTCTGTATACCCGATAATTCGATAACGTCGTAATGATTGTTGTATGTGTGTGTGTGTGTGTGTGTGTGTGTGTGTGAGCGGTGCATGCGCCGCATCTACTCGATAGTATAATGAACATTGCAAATTCAATAACGGCGTAATGTTTGTTGTATGTGTGTGTGTGTGTGCGGTGCATGCGCCGCATCTACTCGATAATTCGTTGAGATAGTATAATGAATATTGCAAATTCAATAACGGCGTAATGATTGTTGTATGTGTGTGTGTGTGTGTGTGTGTGTGTGTGTGTGTGTGTGTGTGTGTGTGTGTGTGTGTGTGTGTGTGTGTGTGTGTGTGTGTGTGATTGGTGCATGCGCCGCATCTACTCGATAATTCATTGAGATAGTATAATGAACATTGCAAATTCAATAACGGCCTAATGTGTGTGTGTGTGTGTGTGTGTGTGTGTGTGTGTGTGTGTGTGTGTGTGCGTGCGGTGCATGCGCCGCGTCTACTCGATAATTCATTGAGATAGTATAATGAATATTGCAAATTCAATAACGGCGTAATGATTGTTGTATGTTTGTGTGTGTGTGGGTGTGTGTGTGTGTGTGTGTGTGTGTGTGGGTGTGTGTGTGTGTGTGTGTGTGGGTGTGTGTGTGTGTGTGTGTGTGCGGTGCATGCGCCCTATCTACTCGATAATTCATTGAGATATTGTAAATTCAATAACAATGTAATGATTTTCACTATTTTATTGTGTGTGTTTGTGTCTATGTTACTAACAAAATTTGTAATTTATTATGCATTTGTTCTGTAAATAATGCTTTAAGCAAAAATTATTTAGTTTAAATAATTCTAGAATGAATTGAGTTTTATGGATGGTATGGAAAAAAAATGAACATGATTTTTCAACTTTATGAAATAATGCTTATTTCACATAGAAAATAAAACCTTTTTTCTACAGATTAATTATATAGCACCACCACCATTGAGTGATGAGACATCAGCATTTACTGGACCAATTCTATCACCACCATCGGAGTTCAGTGATGAACCTACATTAGTTATAGAGAATATGGAATGGCATAGAGGTTTCCTTAATGATGTTTTTGGGGAAATGGCTAGCCTAGACGACTTTACCTGTGATATTGACATGCTTGAGGATCCGGAGTGGGCAGATAGTTTTATGCGTGACCATTTAGGAGATGTTACTAGTGCAACTGAACCGGGTCCTCATAACGAAATTCCAACACAGGACAATACAGGCTGGCTCGATCAATTGTCCCCAAACACCTTGGAATATGTGCTATCAGGCTTAGGGGACCTCATGCCATCTCCAACCAATGTGATTCAACAGACTGGGAGTGGTGGTGTTATTGACAATTCTGTGTCACCCCCCACCATTCCGCCTAATGATATAGCTAGTACTAGTAGTAGTAGTAATACAACAACAACAACACCAGTATCCCCTCTTCCAGATTTTTTTCTGTCCAACTCTGCCTTGCACCACACAAGGGTCTACAGCGCCAATTTCGGTGATCCCTTCAACTCTCTAGTGTCGGGGGATATAATAACAGATCCCTCGGCCATTACACATTCATATACTAATAAGATTCGAGCCATTCTTGAACAACAGATGGGGGTGTGGGGGGTGGGGGTCAGTTTAAAAGCATCAATAGCACTAAAAAATTTTTTTTAAATGAAAATGCGAGCGAGCTGTATTCAAAGTCCTTGCACACAGAGATGTTGGCAATTCGCCCGTATTTATCAAATTATGAGGAGGTTTTTCTGAATTGGGCTAATAGTATTCAAAGTAAGTGGGAAAATTATAACGAGGGGGGAGTGGATCTGCTGTTTTATTTATTGAGAGTTTAAATGTTAATATTTGTAGGTTTAAAAAGGATTTTATTGTAAGAGGTGGTGGGGAGAGGGCTATAGTTTTAAAATATCATTCAGATTTAGAGGGGTGTCAGGGGGTACAACGAATCTGTTTCGATACGAGGCTGCAGTGTTTCAAGTATGCATTTTTAGTTGCAGCATACAGACCACTTCAAAAAGATGCATCTAGGAAAAAGTTGGATAAAATGACAGTTAATGGTAGGGAGGGTTCAAAGTTCCCCAAAGTAGATTTTAATTGTTTAAATGATCAATTTCCCGTGACACTAAAAGGAATAGATATTTTTGAGCGGGCTAATGCACATTTAAAGATTGGTGTCACGGTGTTACAGTATGAAACAGAATTTGAAGAGGGTCAGCGTTCCGATAAGAAGGGTGTATTATTTCCAGTTCGGGCTCCTTCAATTGAATCAGTAGAACATTGGGTGTGGCTTCTATACACCCCACCCACAGACTCCGATTCAATTGGTCATTTCAATCCAATTACGGATATTAGTAGGGTTCTATGTGAGGGTAAAAAGGGGCGTGGGGGTGTATGTTATTACTGTCCAACATGCCTCTCAAGATTTCGCTCTGATTTAAAGTTAAAGCATCACATGAAACACTGTAAACGTCATGGATACCAGGCTGTGGAGACGGTAAGCGGAGATAGAGCGATCTTACGTTTTAAAAATTTTCAAAACACGCTCCTGCAGAGCAATAAGATCGCTTTGGACTGCGAAGCGAAACTGACAGACGTTTGCGATCCGTCAAATTCAAATCGTGTTAAAATATATGAAGCCATAGGGGTCTCTTACGCTCACGCGCAACGAGATTCCAATAATACCATGCAAGTGCTGGATGTAGTTGAGATGTTGGGTGACGGTAAAGACTGCATGCGCTCGGCATTGGTCAGTCTAATCAAAACAGCGAACGGTGCAATTTCGCGCCTTCGTTATACAAACTATCCTATGCTCCTATCACCAGATGACATAGTGGCCATTAAAAATCGTAAAATATGTTGGGTTTGCAAGGGAGAATTTGATGATGGTGTTGGGAATGGGAGGAGGAGGAAGGTGATCGACCATGATCATTTGTGGCAGGAAATTACATCGGGGGGGGGGAGTAACTTTAGAGGGGTAGCCCATCAGTCATGTAATTTAAACGTTAGACAACAATATTTTGTACCTGTTTTTATGCACAATTCCAATTACGACTTAAAGTTTGTTCTTCCGGCGTTGGCCCGCATTGCCAAGAATGGAGTTGTAGATGACGCATGGATAGATGGTTCTTTTTCTTATAATATCATACCCAAATCATCGGAGAAGCTACTGCTGCTAGAATTCATGTGGAAAACAGTTGACAAGGGTAACACGTGCCTGAATAAAATCCGTTTTTTAGACTCTTTCAGCTTCTTCCCCAAATCTTTAAGTCAATTGATTCAGGTACAGAAAAGTGACAATTTGGATAGCTTCCCCCTCCTCAAACAGCGCTTCCCCGATGATGAAATGTATGATTTATTAACGTGTAAGGGTATATATCCATATGATTATTACAACTCTGGCTCGAGGCTAGATGAGGTGTCACTACCGCCCATTGAAGCTTTTTACAATTCTCTTACTGAGAGTGAGTGCACCACTAGCGACTACGAATTTGCTAAGAGGGTTTGGGCAAAGGGTCGATGTAAAAATGGGTGGGATTATTGTAAACTATACTTGGCCAGTGACGTACTCACTCTTCTGGACATTGTGTGCAAAAATACGGATAAAATCTATGGGGAATTTGGGTTGGATTTAGGTTATTATTTTTCCACTCCTCATTTGGTGATGGACTTGATACTTAAAATCAGCAAAGAAGAAATAGGTCTGATCGTCGATGTGGATCAGCATCTGTTTGTAGAGAGATCAATGAGGGGTGGGTATTTTTTTCACGGGGATCGTATTATGAAAACTGATCCGAGTGGACAGCACACCGATGAAAAGTCGGACGCAGTTTTTTTTGGATATGAACTCTCTTTACCCATCGGCAATGTCTCACTACTGTTTGCCGTGTGGCAATTATAAATGGCTTGACAATCCCTGTGCTTCGAATTTCCCCGACATTGCCAGTGTTAAGGAGAATGGGGCACAGGGATGGTTTTTTGAAATTGACGGTGAAATACCCATGGAAATCCATGACTCGGTAAAATACTTTGTTTTTCCGTGCATAAATAGACCGGTGGGTAGGGACTCTCTGAGCCCCTACAATTTATCTTTAGTAGAGGACGGGAGTATGCACTGGGTACTTTCAAAACAAAAACTAATTGCCGACCCCAACCCGAAACAGAATATCGTTGTTCATCACGTGCTATTGAAATGGATGGTGTCCAATGGTTTCAAGGTCACAAAGATTCATAGAGCCCTCCAATTTGATCAAAAGCCTTACATGAAAACGTTTATTGACACCTTTGTCAGTAAGCGTTCACAAGCGAAAACGAAAGTTGAAAAAGTAGTCTATAAACTCATTTTGAACTCAGCTTTCGGTAAAATGTGCGAGAGCGTACGAAACAGAAGTCGATGTGACATTGTAACCAACCCCAAAGATTGTGCTCGAATCATTGCGGATCCAAACTTCACATCGTTCACAATCATAGACTCTGATATGGTGCTCCTATATCGTAAGAAAAGAAAAATTGTTTTAAATAAAAATATTGCAGGCGGAAGTGCAATAACTGAAATATCCAAGAAACTCATGTTGTCATTTTATTATAATGTATGCAAGGTACAGTGGCCGATTGAGGGACAAGTTCAAGTGTATTACGGGGACACTGATTCACTCCTGTTAAAAGTCAAAACTGAAAATCTATGGAATGATTTGGAAAATGGCGAGTACATTAGTTCACGAATGGACTACACTAATTGGGACGAATCCCTCTACCCAGAGCTAGTGAAACGTCAGGCCCCAAATCAAATGTTAATGCTAAAATCTGAAACGGGTAGCGATCTGATGTCCAGTGGTGTGTTTCCTGGTCCGAAGGTATACTGTGTGGAAACGCACGGCAAGGATATCAAACAAGTTTGCAAGGGGGTACCTTCACACTTTGTAAAAAATAATTTCGACATGAGTGTGTATAGAAACTGTGTGGAACGTAGTTTAGTGCCAAGGGCGAAAGTCATGGCGATTCGCTCTTTACAATTTAAAAACTACACAGTTAGAGTTGAGAAAAACGCCACGTCTGCCATATCGGACAAAGTCTATGTACTTGAGGATGGTGTGAAGGTACTGCCACACGGTCATTATTTAATTTCAGACCGAATTGAATGTATAGAGTACAGAAAACAACTCGGTTTAGAAAAATTAACTTAAATTCATTTAAATTCATTTAAAAAAGTATAAATTGGGTGGGAGGGTTTTTTGGGTAATTGGGTGTTTTTTTTTTAAATTCTTTTTAATTCTATATCACAAACAATTTTCAATGTGTGTGTGTGTGTGTGTTTGTGTGTGTGTGTGTGTGTGTGTGTGTGTGTGTGTGTGTGTGTGTGTGTGTGTGTGTGTGTGTGTGTGTGTGCAAGGCAGATCAATTTCCAGTATTTAATGCCAGCCCCGGCCCGGGCCCGCCGCAGCGGGCCCCCGCTTCATGGCCCCGTGGCGCTTCCCGCGGCACTTCCCGGCCCGCCGCAGCGGGCCCCCGGCCGCCGCAGCGGCCGCCCCTGGGGGGAGGGGGATCCCAAAATTTAAAACGCTGTAAATAAAAGTGTGACATTATTATTTCAAGTGCTTTATTCTAATAAATGTTGTATTTTTCTATAAATAAATAAACAAAAAAAGTGTATTTATTTAAGTGTTTTTTCTCTGTGCCTATGTAAATGTTGTATTTTTTATTATAAATAAATTAAAAAAAAGTGTATTTATTTAAGTGTTTTTTTTTCTATGCCTATGTAAATGTTGTATTTTTTATTATAAATAAATTAAAAAGTGTATTTTTTCATGTTTAATGTGCTTTCATGTTCAATGTAATATTTTTTAAAAGTATTGTTAGATTTTTATGTATATAATAAAAGAAAATATGATTCTTTATTCGTCTTCTTCTTCTTATTATTATTATTCTTGAACGGAGTAGTAATAGGGAAATTATTTAGTCATTAGACAGCCATAGTCTACAGTTAGTTGTCTAGGTGAACTGTTGAAGGGAACATGTATCAATTTAAAACACCATTCAGATCGTTTCTGTGTGGACCGTCAATGTCGGGCAAAACAACACTCTTAACTAAAATAATTAAAAATTGCGATAAAATGTTTGTGGAAAAGCCGAAAAAAATCTACTATTGTTACAGTATTTGGCAGGAGTCATACGACAAAATAAAAGCAATTGCTGCCACCACCATGGGATTGGTGCAGATACAATTCATACAGGGACTTGATGTTTTCAGCATTATTGAACCAAACTCTTGGCTGATCATTGACGATCTGGCTGAATCTATTGAACAATGGTCCCAGGAAATGCTACAACTGTTTACTGTTCGCTCTCATCATGAACAGATTTCCGTTACTCTGGTTCTACACAATCTCTTTCATCAGAGCAAATGTATGCGAACACTTGCATTGAACTGCACCTACTATATCATCTACAGAGTTGTTCGTGATTCTAGCTCGCTAATAACTCTCAATAAACAAATCTATCCAGGCGCACCCAAATTTCTGCTCTCAGCATACAATCAGGCAACTAATAAACCCTACGGCTACATCCTATTGGATCTTAATCAAAATACACCCGAGGATCTGCCTGTAGTCACAGATATTTTTGACAATGAAATTACAGTATATCTTCCCGTGAACACTAAAAAGACCTATTAGTTGCTATCATGACACTGAAGAAACTACATGAAAATAGACATCTGTTTTCAGTTCTAAGCACTTCAAAACCCCCGCTTAGGAAAGCCATACTCAAACATGGTATTGACAATGATTTCATTAATCTAATATCTGAACTTTGTTTAAATTTGATCGAGGGTAATGTTCAACTGCCAGAAGTAGTTAAGCAACAGACAAAGCAACATCGTTCCATTGTACGTACATTGGCCTCTAAAAAGAAAGGAAAGAATTTTAAAAAGAAAAGACTTCTTCAGGCGGGCGGTAGCTTTTTCACACTTTTACTGCCAATAATTGCAGGACTTGTAAACAGTTTTCTCTAGAGAGAATGGCAAAACCCTATAAATTGACTCCAATAGAACTCGCTCTCTCACCCGTGGAACACTTTGGGAACAATCTGAGTAAATTCCTTGACAATGAGAATATTGAGGATGATAAAAAACTGCTTTTACTTCAAGATGCATTTCGCCGAGTGGACAAACATAAGCCCTATCATGTGAAGGCCACTGCTGCTGGTATTGATCACAAAAAAAAAATCATCTTCTCAGGATTCTGTTGCTGGAACACAATTAAAGAAGGAGGAATTGGATTCAATTGTAATGAAAATTGGAAATCTAATGCCCCACTCATATCGTGAACAAAGTAAACGACTCCTAACCTATCTCATGGAAAGTGGTCAAGATCATATTCAAGTTGAGAACAATGGGAAAGGGATTATAATTCAGGGCAAGAGCTATAATCTACTTGATTTAATCTATGATGTGGTTACAAATCGTAAAGGACTATTATCATTTGACGCTCATCTATACAACTTTCTAAATACATTAAACTTCCCCAAAAGTCTTATTAGCAATAGACAAATTCTAAAAAAATTAAATGAACATGCATCATTGTCAACACCACCACCACCATTAAAATATGAAGAAGAAGATTTTAAATCAATTTTGGAAAATACTAGCACACCACTGATAGCTAGACAAAAGCGAAGACGTATCAAGTCAACGTCACCACCACCATCCCCACCACCAACCGCCAGTATACAAAAGGGTAGTGGACGTTACACAACGTGTTTACGTTCAAAATGGTTGAAGTTCTGAAAGGTGTTTATGAAAATATTGGTGAGGTGGGGAGTTTAAGTTCACCCACCACTCTTTCCAAGGTCACTGGTGTTCACACTAAAAGTGTACAAGACTATCTACAAAATGAATCAAGTTACACTCTGCATAGAAATCATAGACTTCGTGCTAATCAATATCGAAAAACTAAAGCCTTTTACCCACTGCATATAATGCAAGCAGATCTCCTGACTCTAGATGAGGTTCAACGACGTCACAATACACCGTACAAGTACATTCTACCTGCAATCAGTGTTTTTAGTCGCTATGCATATGCCATTCCATTGCGATCAAAGAGAGGCGTTGAAGTTGCTCAGGCCATTGAAAGTATTCTCGAACAGGATTCATATAAAAAAATTCAAACGGATCGTGGTAGTGAATTTGTTAATCCCCATGTTGCAAAAGTACTAGTAAAATATAGTACACTGCTCTATCATAGTCATAGTCCTATAAAGGCTGCATTGGCCGAACGATTGATGAGAACTATTCGACTTTTAATTTCAAGATATTGTACATTGAAAAATACACCGGCTTTTATTCATGATTTAGATAAAATCATGTTGATTTATAATCAACGACCTCATCGATCATTGTCCAACTCTACGCCAACGGAAGTTCATCATTCTGATCATGATACAATTGACACCTTTCTTAAACAGTATTCCAATGAAACGATTGTCAAGAAGAAAAATAAATTCAATGTTGGTGATACTGTTCGAATTAATAGGACAACTAATGTTTTTGAAAAGGGGAATTACTTGTGGTCCACCGAACTTTTTAAAGTGGCAAAAATCCTAGACACTAAACCCATAACTTATCGTTTGCGCGATACCAAAGATGAAGAGATTCTCGGCGGCTTTTATGACTATGAACTACAAAAAGTTAAAAATAATAGTGAAATCTATCAAATTGAAAAGATATTAAAGACTCGTACTCGCAGGGGTAGGAAACAGTTACTTGTTCGGTGGCTAGGATACAACTCTGATTTTGATTCTTGGATCGGTGTTGAAGATATTGACAATGCCCAATGATTTCTATGTAACTTTTATGTCCAATGTTTCCGATCCTCTCTACAACGACTTGAATAGAACAAGTGATTTTTGGACAAAACTCTCCCCCGCCATCAAATTTGACGGTGCGTATGAAGTGGCTCTTGTCGACTGTATTCTCAAAAATACCTATAAGATCCTGAGAAAGGATCGTAAATATGATATAAAAATTAGACCCTATGATTGGCCACCACCACCACCTTCAGGTGATCAAGAACAAATTCAAAAAATCAATTGGATGGATTATCCATATATTGAATTACCCTACGAGGAACTCACCTGTATGAATGATTTATGTCGTTCTATTAATAAAAGAATTTCCGCTCGTAAAAAAGGAGCTTTTCATTTCAACTATTCAAAGGAGGAGGGCAAAATATACATTGGTTTACCTATTGCCAGCGAAACGGTTATTCTCAATGATAACCTAAAGGATGTTCTTGGCTTTAAGCTCAATATAATCAATGGTAAAAGTGCCGGAAACACTAATTTCATTTTTGCTGACTACCCACCTGCCTTCTCCACAGACACTTGTATATTTCTCTACGCTTCATTTGTGGAAACATCGAGAGTCGGTAATTCAAATGTTCCCCTCCTACGAGTTCTTGAACGAAAAACCAATCAAGAGCATATTCATCACTACAATATAAAGCATCTTCAGTATATTCCCGTAAACACTTCCTATTTGGAACTCTGTCAGTTAACACTAAGAACTGAATTAGGTGATCCTCTAGCAATTTCAAAAGGCTTAGCAGTGATTACATGTCATTTTCGACCCATTGTCGGCGACAGCACAATCACCTAAAATGAACAATTGAAGAATTCCATTTGTCTGCCCCGATATCGATTGCTATGTTGGTGCTTTGAGTCCACGTCAAATAGGCAATGGATTGGACTACTACAAGGGTCGTACTACAATGTCTGACTACGGTCTTGGTAGCTGGTTTGCTAGGCTATTTCGTTCTGCACTACCCCTTGCCAGAAAATATCTTGTACCTGCTGCATCAAATTTTGCTGCCTCCACACTACAGGACTGGGGGTCGGGCAAGAATTTCAAGGAGAGTGTTAAGGAAAATATTAGATCTTCAGCAAGAGCCGTTGGTGAGCAATTAAAATCTCGACAAAATGGGGAGGGAATGAAAAGGATGCGTGCACGTCATTCACTCATCAGTCTCCACCCAGGCGGGAAGCGAAGGACATCAACAAGGACTTTGAGGAATAAAACAAGGAAGACCAATAAGCAGAAGAAGAAACAGAAAAAGATTGTTAGATCAAAGAAGGATTTCTTCTCTTAAGATGACTTATCTCCCCCACAAGGAATCATATCCATCAATTAGTTCCTCATTGAATCTATTCAATGCTGAAAATGTTGATGTTAGTGTCAAGTATGGCTACTATGAAAAATTTCACCCCCAACAACCCCTCTCGAAAAATATACACTTTCAAATATTTTCCAATGAAGACTATTTCATTGATTTGTCATCAACATTTATTGATTTAAATGTTGCGGTGAAGAAAAAGTCAGATAATACAACTCCAAATGCTGGTGATGGTCTCTCCTACGAGAACTGTATTCCACACAACCTATTCAAACAAATTAATGTATTCATTAATGGAACATTGGTGAGCACTAGCAATAATCTATCCATCTATGCAAGCTACATACAATTTATGATGATGACACCAAAGGCATACAAGGAGTTGAGAGGACAATCATTGGGCTATGAATATCGATCAGGTGTTGATACTGACGGCGAGTTGACTACTGCAGTGACCCAAGAGTATCATCTGGTTGGAAAATTAAATCATGAGATATTCAATATATCCCAATGGTTACCCCCCCAATGTCAAGATTGACATAAAGTTACAGATGGCCCCATCGAATTTCATTTTGAGAAAAACACTTCCTGCAGCACCCGATGCAAATGTCATTATCACATCGGCAATTCTCCACGTCCGAAAACAACAGGTTATGAGCTCTGTTGCATTGGCAGTGGAAAAGCTAAGAGCCAATGGTAACAACATTAAACTTCTTTCCCCCCATACGATCACCAATCAACGTCACATTGCCACCGGCTCTCGTAGCTATAGCGATTCATCATTTATCAATGGAGAAATCCCATCAAAATTGGCTTTGGCCTTTGTAAAGAGTGGCAGTGCCGTTGGATCCTGGACTGAATCCCCCCTTGATTTTAATTTTTTCGGTCTATCTAGCCTTGTGTGCAAAGTGAATGGTATTCCACTGTACACTCTATCTTTTGACAAAAAATCCTATAGAACTCTGTACGAGTTGACCATGCAATCCCTAGATCATGACTCTCAACTATTTGAAAATGGAATAACCAATTCAATGTTTTCAAAAAATCATGGGGTAATTGTTTTGGACTTGTCGGGGACTCAGGATATGATAATAGTACGAACAGGGAATGTACGTTTAGAGTGTACATTTGCCGATGCTCTGACTGAGAGTATCACACTAATATCACTGAGTCAATTTGAAACCTATTGGGAAATCACACCCGACGGCAGTGTTCTACTAGACCTAGCACCATGAACACAAACCAAATAATCAACGTATTTAGTATGGATCCATACTTGTCCCAGTACAAGTCCTATTGCATACCTGTGGACTTCATTGAAAAAATTCCAAGTGTTAACAATACCTTAATCATTGTTAATAGCAGTCCATCGACTTTGAAGACCGGCCATTGGCTATGCATCTTTCAAACAACGAAGAATATTGAATTTTTTGATCCTCTTGGCCTATCATATAAATTCTACACGCCATACATCAGCAACTTTATTGAAAGCAGTGGGAAAACCATTATTCAAAATCAACGAAGAATACATGATTTAACAACTAAGACATGTGGCTTTCATGCACTACTCTTTTTCATGTTCAGATGTCGTGGCTACACCTACAAGCAGTTTCTCAACATCTATGTTGACTTACCTCGATTGAACGACTTTCTAGTGGAAAATATACTTACAAGCGTATTTAATATTGATTTTAGTGCCCTACGAATAAAATGTTCTAAAAATGTATGTGAAATTGTTTATTAATAAAAATTTATATACATGATAAAACGACTTTTCTACTCTTTAGATTTCGTCTTCTACTAGGTATAGGCATTTGTCGATAACAACTAATGCAGGTAGATTATCTGAATTCAGAGTATACTGATCCTGATGTACTGCAATGTCAGGGTCACATTTTCTACAATAGAGTGTGACCTCACTCTTGTCATATCTCTTTGTATAGTCAATGATACTATTCTCATTCATTCTATAGAATTCACATGTTTCAATTTGCTTATTTGAAGCAATTTCACAAACAGTGTCTTCAAGTGTCGAATCACATTCCGTCACAGCCAAATAAAAATCAGTGGGCTTATAATCATAACACCCATTGTCTTCACAACGATGACGTAGAAACCATATTCTTTTGCTGTTCCAACAGTTGAATCGCTGACCCGGCTCCTCCTCCCAGAACAATCTAAAACCACGACGATACCAATCTCGTAGCAATAAACTAAAATCACGGTTAGGATTCTTTCCAATCATACCCGGATATGTATTCTCCCACTGATTACATTTATCATAATGGCAATTGGAGCATAGGTGGTCTCTAGGATGAGAGTCACACACCTCTTCAAGACAGGAATTACAACCTTTAATTTGTACAGCATACCTTTATGCAATTTACACGGGTTGCATAATCTACACTTTTCATTATACTCATCAATCATTGTGCAATTCTCACATGATGACCAGCTGCCCAGTGTGTACATACATAGGGGACATGTATGGAACATTTTTTCATGTGTTGACACTCTCACTGCCACAATGAAACTGAGCTAGCAACAAAAAAATTGTCTGAGATAGAGAGAGGAGTAAATCATCCTTGAGCACCATCTTTCTCATGAAAAAAAGTCCTAAATTTCTAAACTAATGTTTAAAAGCATATCCATAATATCATTTTGCCGTGTCGTGATCAATATATCAGTAAATTGTGTAAATGCATTTGGACCACGATGTAGAAGCTTCATACAATAGTCTAATGATGGAGAATCAGTTTTCATTATATCAACAAGCATCCCCCGAGAAAATATCTTCCTTTGAATAGACAGCTCTAGAAAATCGTCATCTAGAATCAAATGTTTTTCCATAAACACTAGATTCCCCAAGATTCGCTCTTTCTCAAATCTATCCTTTTTTTAGAGTCCTAACACTCTCACAACCAACTTCAGACTAACCAGAATTTCTTTTTGTACTCTAGAAAATATACGCTAATCTACCATAGAAAGAAAAATACCTTTGATTTAGAAACAATTTTATTGAACATAATTACAATAATAATATTCACTGATGCATTTTGTTCCCATCAATATATTTTGATAGGACATCTAATGCTGACCGAAGTTTATTTATCTGGAGAATATTCACTTTTCCAGCAAAACATAGTTGCTCCTCCTGCTTAAACCTGCTTAATGATATCACGTATCTAGCATACATACTGTCCCATTCAAGGCATAGTCTACAGCCAGCGGTTATTTCCACAGTCACATTGGGTACTCGTATATTGTTGCTGCTGCTGCTGTCGGTTCCATCATTAATCTCCAATAATGTAAATGCACCACTCATTTTTTCTCCACTAATATCCTCTCAAATAAACTATTCTCTCTGAATTCAATTCTCTTACTAATATGAATTGTAGTGAAAACCATTTCTTTTATTCAAATCCCAACCACAAATCAAGTTATCGTATATTGAACAACCTCTGATTGGCTCATAAAAAATGCCCACGTCAAACGATACATTCATTGTGCAATTCATATCAAAAACAAAAAGCTTGGCAGCTTTTCAAAATGTTCGCATGTAAATACACTGTCTCAGGCATGGCTTTTCCTTGCACAATTCCAATGTATCCTTCGTATCTATTACACTTTTGAGCATATTCTTGTGTAATTCCATGTGCAATTCTGAGTAATTAATACGATACTACTAGCCCCTTTCATATACGGAATAATTTCTGTTCGTTTTAAGTTTTAATGTCGCTCCTTACTTTCAGTTAAAAAAACTTGTTTTTTTTTAGTTAATCTAGAATAAGGATCAATCGTAGATTCGGCTGATGTGTATACTGTAATGTAAACTAGATTTTTTAGAGTTCTATTTCAAACTGTTCGTGGTAACGAACTGTAAGTAAGGAGCGACCCGGCTCAATGGTAACCGAAACTCTAGAAAACGGTATTTTGATACAAATAGATACATCAAAAGAATTAGATTTTAATGCTGATTTCAAATATACAATTTTCATCAAGTTTAGTCCTACCCATCAAAAGTTACACGCCTGAGAAAATTTGGCCAATTTTCAGAAAAAGAGGGAAAGACCCACTAAAGGTTATAGAACCTTAATGAAAATCACACCATCATATTCAGCGTATCAGAGAACCCTACTGTAGAGGTTTCAAGCTCTTATCTACAAAAATGTGGAATTTTGCATTTTTTGCCAGAAGAAAGATCACGGGTGCGTGTTTATTTTTTTTTTATTTTTTTTTCTTTTGCCTAGGGGTGATCGTATCGACCCAGTGGTCCTAGAATATCGTGGGAGGGCTCATTGGAATGGAAATTAAAAGTTCTAGTGCCCTTTTTAAGTGACCAAAAATATGGAGGGCAGCTAGGCCCCCTCCTTGCTCATTTTTTTTTCCCAAAGTCACCCGATCAAAATTTTGAGATAGCCATTTTGTTCAGCATGTTCGAAAATATTATAAGTATGTCTTTTAGGATGACTTAATACCCCGAAGTTCCGGGGGGAGGGCCGAATGTTATGAACTTTACCCAATGTTAACATATAGTATTGGTTATTGGGAAGTATACAGACGTTTTCAGGGGATATTTGTTCTGGTAGGGGGGGGGGGTTGGTCGGGGGTTATGTGGGAGGATCTTTCCATGAAGGAAGTTTTCATGGGGGAAGGGACATTGCTATGAAGGGGACGCCGGACTTCCCAGCATTATTTAAAAAAAGAGCAGAAATTAAATATAAAAAAAACAAGTTTTTCAGCTGCAACAGCAGCAACATCAAAACTTTAAGCGAACAGAAAATATTACATATATGATTGGGTTCACCCCCTAGTGAATACCTCGCTCTTTAAGCCAAAGATTTTTTTAGTACTTTCATAAGAGCTATTTATTCTAATCGACGGCCTCTTTGATTCAGGGGTTTGTGATTCGGATAAAATTCGAACCTTAGTGTAAAGAGCGAGGTATTGACTAGGGAGCGAACTCCCTAATATACGTAATAAAAACATACGAATATAGAAATTCGTTACGTAAGTTAATTCGTAAGTTACGTCAGAACAAAATTTCGAGAAAGCCAATTAGCCAAAAAAAAGGAAAATTAATATGCGAATTTCGTTTTAATTATTCATGTACGGTGAGCCAAAATCAAAGCTGCATTAATTCAAAAACGTTCAGGAATTAACTAAAAAAAACAAGTTTTTTTTAACTAAAAGTAAGGAGCGACATTAAAACTTAAAACGAACAGAAATTATTCCGTATATGAAAGGGGCTTTCCCCTCCTCAACACCTCGCTCTTTACGCTAAAGTTTTTATTGTTTTAAAAATAAAGTTGCGAGACAGAGTCAAACTTTAGCGTAAAGAGAGAAGTGTTGAGGAGGGGAAAGCCCCTTTCATATACTGAATAATTTCTGTTCGTTTTAAGTTTTAATGTCGCTCCTTACTTTCAGTTAAAAAAAACTTGTTTTTTTTAGTTAATTTAGAATAAGGATCAATCGTAGATTCGGCTGATGTGTATATTGTAATGTAGACTAGATTTTTTAGAGTTCTATTTCAAACAGTTCGTGGTAACGAACTGTAAGTAAGGAGCGACCCGGCTCAATGGTAACCAAAACTCTAGAAAACGATATTTTGATACAAATAGATACATCAAAAGAATTAGATTTTAATGTTGATCTCAAATATATAATTTTCATCAAGTTTAGTCCTACCCATCAAAAGTTACGCGTCTGAGAAAATTTGGCTAATTTTCGAAAAAAGGGGGAAAGACCCCCTAAAAGCTTAACGAAAATCACACCATCATATTCAGCGTATCAGAGATTCCTACTGTAGAGGTTTCAAGCTCTTATCTACAAAAATGTGGAATTTTGCATTTTTTGCCAGAAGTAAGATCATGGGTGCGTGTTTATTTTTTTATTTTTTTTTCTTTTGCCCAGGGGTGACCGTATCGACCCAGTGGTCCTAGAATATCGTGGGGGGGCTCATTGGAATGGAAATTAAAAGTTCTAGTGCCCTTTTTAAGTGACCAAAAAATGGAGGGCAGCTAGGCCTCCTCCCACGCTCATTTTTTTTCCCAAAGTCACCCGATCAAAATTTTGAGATAGCCATTTTGTTCAGCATGTTCGAAAATATATAAGTATGTCTTTTAGGATGACTTAATACCCCGAAGTTCCCGGGGGGAGGGCTGAAAGTTATGAACTTTACCCAATGTTAACATATAGTATTGGTTATTGGGAAGTATACAGACGTTTTCAGGGGATTTTTTTTCTGGTAGGGGGGGGGGCTGGTCGGGGGTTATGTGGGAGGATCTTTCCATGAAGGAAGTTTTCATGGGGGAAGGGAAATTGCTATGAAGGGGACGCCAGACTTCCCAGCATTATTTAAAAAAAAGATCAGAAATTAAATATAAAAAAACAAGTTTTTCAGCTGCAACAGCAGCAACATCAAAACTTTAAACGAACAGAAAATATTACACATATGATTGGGTTCACCCCCTAGTCAATACCTCACTCTTTAAGCCAAAGATTTTTTAGTACTTTCATAAGAGCTATTTATTCTAATTAACGGCCTTTTTGATTAAGCGGTCATTTTTAAAGAATTGGAACGAAATTCGAACTTTAGCTTAAAGAGCAAGGTATTGACTAGGGGGTGAACCCCCTAATATACGTATTAAAAATATATGAATATAGAAGAATTCGTAAGTTACGTATATTTATTACTAATAAAAACGTTCGTAAATATAATTAAACAAGTTTCGAGAAAGCCATTTAACCAACTAAAAGTAAATTAATATGCGAATTTTGTTTTAATTATCAAGTAAGTAACTTCTGATTTCAAATATATAAGTTTCATCAAGTTTAATATTACCCATCAAAAGTTACGCGCCTTAGAAAATTTGGCTGATTTTCGAAAAAAGGGGGAAAGACCCCCTAAAATTTATAGAACCTTAATGAAAATCACACCATCATATTCAGCGTATCCGAGAACCCTACTGTAGAGGTTTCAAGTTCCTATCTACAAAAATGTGGAATTTTCCGTTTTTTGCCAGAAGAAAGATCACGGATGCGTGTTTATTTGTTTTTTTTGTTGTTTTTTTTTCCCAGGGGTAATCGTATTGACCCAGTGGTCCTATAATATCTTAGGAGGGCTCATTGGAACGGAAATTAAAAGTTCTAGTTCCCTTTTTAAGTGACTAAAAAAATGGAGGGCAACTAGGCCCCCTCCCGTGCTCATTTTTTTCTCAAAGTCACCCAATTAAAATTTTGAGATAGCCGTTTTGTTCAGCATAGTCTAAAATCTAATAAATATGTCTTTTAGGATGACTTAATCCCCCACAGTTTCCAGGGGAAGGGCTGCAAGCTATGAACTTTGCCCATTGCTTACATATTGTATTGGTTATTGGGAAGTATACAGACATTTTCAGGAAGGATTTTTTTCTGGCGGGGGGGGGGGGGGGGCTGGAGGAGAGGGTTACTCGGGAGAATGTTTCCGTGGAGGATGTTTCTTTGGGGTAAGGGACATTTCTATGAAGGGGGCGCCGGATTTCCAAGCATTATTTAAAAAACCATCAGAAATTAAATTTAAAAAAAACAAGTTTTTTCAACTGAAAGTAAGAAGCAACATTAGAACTTAAAACGAACAGAAACTATTACGTATATGAGGGGGTTCTCCCCCAATTCAATACCTCGCTCTTTATTCTACAATTTTTTTTAGTGCTTTCAAAAGAGCTATCTATTCTAATTAAACGGCCTTTGTGATTCAGGGGTTTGTGAATTAAAATTTTTTTTAACTTTTAACGTAAAGAGCGTGGTATTGACTAAGGGGAGGACCCCCTCATATACGTAATAACATATACGTAATAAAAAAATAACAATAAAAAAAACAAGCGATACGGCTCAATAGTAATCGAAACTTTAAAAACGGAATTTTGATGTAAATAAATGTATCAAAAGAATGGGCTTATAATGCTGATTCTAAAAATGTAAATTTTATTAAGTTTAGTATTACTCATCAAAGGCCTGAGAAAATTTACCTGATTTTTTAAAGAGGGGGGAAACATCCCCTACAAGTGAAAGAATTTTAATGAAAATTACACCGTCAGATTCAGCGTATCAGAAAACCCTATTTCATAGGTTTCAAGCTCATATCTGCGAAAATTCGCAACTTTGTATTTTTTGCCAGAATAAAAATATACGAATATAGAAGTTAGTTACGTAAGTTAATTTTTAAATTACATCAGAACCAAATTTAGAGACAGCCATTTAGCAAAAGAAGAGTAAAATTTCTGTGCAAATTTTGTTTACTTATTCAATGACGGTGAGCCAAAATAAAAGCTGCATTAACTAAAAAAACGATCAGAAATTAAATAAAAAAAAACAAGTTTTTTAAACTGAAAGTAAGGAGCGACATTATAACTTAAAACGAACAGAAATTATTCGGTATATGAAAGGGGCTGTCCCCTCCTCAACGCCTCGCTCTTTACGCTAAAGTTTGACTCTGTCTCACAACCTTATTTTTTAGAACAATAACAAACTTTAGCGCAAAGAGCGAGGCGTTGAGGAGGGGACAGCCCCTTTCATATATGGAATAATTTCTGTTCGGTTTAAGTTTTAATGTCGCTCCTTACTTTCAGTCTAAAAAACTTGTTTTTTTATTTAATTAAGATGTAGAAGTAAACTTGACATTTCTATTTCATTGCAAAACATAAGGAAGCTAAATTAAAAACATTGGTGATAAGGTATGAAAATTTTGAGTAATTTGAATAATTTGAAAGTCAGCATAGACACTGTTTTAGTTAAAAAAAAAAAAAAAAACAAAGACGTCCAGGATAATAACAAATAACCTTTTTCAGTTGCCTGCTTTTTGGAAAAAAGAAACAGGAGAAGACTGCCATGCTGAGAACTGGCAACATGTTTATATAAAAGAAAAAAGTTTTCATGCTTTTTGCAGCATTGAAATTGAGCATGCAGGATGTATACCTTCACCCCCCCCCCCCTCTTTATAGTTTCATATAGTTCTAAATAACATATCTGGGTATCAGTTGAGGGGTGAACCACTTCTAAAGCATACTAAAAATTTAAAAGGAATCCCATTAGATTTCTTATTTTAAGTTCTTTCCAGATATCATTGTTGCTTTTCTGACAATACCTCTTTTATTTTAGTTTGTTTCTTTTCCTTTAGAGAAACAAATGCAGCCAAAACTAGTAACTTGTCGCCAATGTTTATGCACTTTGCATCTTGCAATAAAAACTATCTGTATAAACAAAGGAGTGAGATTTGAAAAGGAGTGAGTCAGTCATTATTTTAGATGCTATGGTTGAAAGCCCTTCTAAATGTACTTAACCTAGGGTACATTTTCATTCCTATTTGCACTATACAGCACTAATATATAAACATCATTTTTAGATTTACTATGGATGAAGTTGCAGGACAGATTTGTTCTAGTGGTCCTGGCGAGTATTTGGTAGAAGCAGTCCAAGTAAATGAGGGGACCAAACCGAGGTTTACACTCAACACTTTTTTTTTGTAATTGGCTAGTTGTAATTACATAGCTTCATAGGATAATGCATATTCAAGGCAATTTTAGTATGTCAAGATGTAGAAGTCAACATACATTTTTCTGTCTTTGCAAAGCGGAGGCGAAGGAAAGCTGAATCAAAAGGCTAATAACAAGGTGTGAAGAGGGAATAATTCAAATAATTTGAAAGTTGGCATTTACACTGTTTTGATAAAAAACAAAACAAAAACAACAACATCAAGTATAAAACAAATAATTTTTTTGGTTGCCTGTTTTTTGAAAAAAATAGATAGGAGAAGACAGCCATGCTGAGAACCGGCAACACGTTTCTATAAAAGAAAAAAATGTTTTCATGGTTTTTACAGATTTTGAAATCAAGCAAACAGGATATATACCCCCCCCCCCGCTTGATCGTCACAAATAGTCCTAAATAATATGCTTTGGTATTAGTTTAGTGGTTGACCACTTCTAAAGCATACTAATAATGTAAAAGTAGCACCATTAGATTTCTTATTTTGAGCTCTTTCTAGATATCATGTTATTTTTCTGACAATACCTTTTTTACTTTACTTTTTTTTCACTTCTGCTTCATTTACTTTACAGGGTTAAAAACTTTTCTCAGGTATTTGGGACAACGTGCTTTTTTCTGTCGTTCTGCTAAGTTTTGAATAAGTTTGTAAAGTTTCAAACATAAATTTGAATTCAAATATAAAAGAGCAATGGCGTAATTTCATCAAAATCCTGGAGGGGAGGGATAGTGGCAAATTTGGAGCCAATTTTTCAAAATCAAGTGAAAATGACAGTGAAAACTGAAAAACGATCCACATATTACAACAAAGGCAAAGATTTACTAATGAAAACTGACCTGTTTCTCTGGATACTTGAATCGTGCAGGCTTATCTTAGTTTTCACAAGATTTTTTTGCAGAAACTAAATTTCAGCTGGAGGGGAGGGGGGCAAAATTGGGTTTAGAGGGGGCAGTTGAGCCACCCACGCCCCTGCTCCATAGTAAATTACGCCCCTGTACAAGAGATTTAGTCTATAATAGTACTTCAAATGCAGAACAAGCTAATTTTAATGAAAATTTAAAAAAGTACGGGAAAATACAAAAAACATTGCTTAAGAATATATAATTAAGAAAAAGCATAACAATATATACCAAGTCAGGTTTCTGATGGCCTATGTTCACGAGGTGTATACAACCAAATTAGTTCTAAGAACAAGCTTACTTATAAGAGAATAAGCAAGAATTCTAGAATAAACTTCTGGAATTTTAGACTAAACTAGAATAAGCTTCCAAACCTTCTTCAGCTGAAAGGAGTGGTCTACAATAGGGTTATAAGCCATGTATTTTTTCCTTGGGCAAGTCCTGAGGTGATAGATAGTACAAAATCAATCAGTCAATTTATTAATATAAACTTTCAGAATGAATAGCAAATGTCCTTGTTGTCTGTTGAGTAATCAGAATAAAATAGCTTGGGTAAGTAAGTCTATCTAACCTGTTTCAGTTTTGGAAAAAACCCAAAAGAAGAATCCAACCAAGATCAATGAGGTTGTTCCTGTTTTTTCCTCTTTTCATAGGCAGCGCAATAGCGCTGCCTAAGTAAAGAACGATGTTGGCACAATGTATTATTATTTTTTTTTCTTCTTCTATACCAGGGCACTTCGTATCGAAGGAGTTGTCGTAGAAACTTCAAAAAGGGCTCATTCGATTGGACATTGGAATGGCTAGTGCCCTTTTTAATAGTCGAAAGTGATTGGAAAGCAACTAACACCCCTTCCACGCCCACCATCTATCCAAACACGTCCAATCAAAATTTTGAGATAACCATTTTGTTCAGCGTAGTTGGTTTCCCGATAGAAATTATGTTTTTGAGGAGGACACCCTGAGGGGAGGACAACCCTCAGGGCAAGGGTTGTAAGTTTTGCCTTGGGGGCATATAAGAATGATGTTGGCACAATGTATTATTTATTATATTTTTCCTTTAGACCAGGGCACTTCGTATCGAAGTTGTCGTAGAAACTTCGAAAAGGGCTCATTCGATTGGAAATTGAAATGGCTAGTGCCCTTTTTAATAGTCAAAAGTGATTGGAAGGCAACTAACACCCCTTCCACGCCCACCATTTCCCGAAACATATCCAATCAAAATTTTGAGATAGCCATTTTGTTCAGCGTAGTTAATTTTCAGATAGAAATTATGTTTTTGAGGAGGACACTCCCCCGCAGCCCTCAGGGCAAGGGTTGTAAGTTATGCCCTGGGGGCATATAAGGTTCTTATAGAAAGCGTTACCGTAGAAACTTCAAAAAGGGCTCATTCGATTGGAAATTGAAATGGCTAGTGCCCTTTTTAATAGTCAAAAGTGATTGGAAGGCAACTAACACCCCTTCCACGCTCACCATTTCCCCAAACATATCCAATCAAAATTTTGAGATAACCATTTTGTTCAACGTAGTTGAAAGTTCTGGAAATTATACCTTTGAGCAGGACACTCCCCCCACAGTCTTCAGGGCAAGGGTTATAAATTGTGCCCTGGGGTATATAAGGTTTTTATTGAAACCTTTGTTGTAGAAATTTGAAAAAGAGCTCATTCGATTGGAAATTCAAAGGGCTAGTGCCCTTTTTAATTGTTGAAAGTTATTGTTGGGCAACTAATCCCCCTCTCACACCCACCTTTTCCCCAAACACATCGAATCAAATTTTTTAGATAGCCATTTAATTCAACGTAGTTGAAAGTTTTGGAAATTAAGTCTTTAAGGCTGACACCCCCCCCCCCCCACATCCCTCAGGGCAAAGGTTGTAAGTTATGCCCTGGGGACATATAAGGTTTTTTATAGAAAGTGATGTTGTAGAATCTTCAAAAAGGGCTAATTCAATTGGAAATTGAATGGGCTAGTGTCCTTTTTAATTGTTGAATGTGATTGAAGGGCAACTACCCCCCCCCCCTCTCACGCCAGTAGTAATCTAAGTTATACTTTGCCAACGCCCCTAGGAATTTCTACGTTATTCTATAGAAGCTCTACACCTTTTCAAAGAGAGTGACTATCCCCATGCATATAGGTAATACTTCTACAGGGCATTACACCTTTTCAAAGAGAGTGAGTATAACTTGATTTGTGGTTGGGATTTGAATAAAAGAAATGGTTTTCACTACAATTCATATTAGTAAGAGAATTGAATTCAGAGAGAATAGTTTATTTGAGAGGATATTAGTGGAGAAAAAATGAGTGGTGCATTTACATTATTGGAGATTAATGATGGAGCTGACAACAGCAGCAACGATATACGAGTACCCAATGTGGCTGTGGAAATAACCACTGGTTGTAGACTATGTCTTGAATGGGACACTATGTATGCCAGATACATGATATCATTCAGCAAATTTAAGCAGGAGGAGCAGCTATGTTTTGCTGGAAAAGTGAATATTCTCCATATAAATAAACTTCGGTCAGCATTAGATGTCCTATCGAAATATATTGATGAGAACAAAATGCATCAGTGATTATTATTATTATTGTAATTATGTTCAATAAAATTGTTTCTAAATCAATGGTATTTTTTTTCTTTCTATAGTAGACTAGCGTATATTTTTTAGAGTAGAAAAAATTCTGGTTAGTCTGGAGTTGGTTGTGAGAGAGTTAGGACTCTAAAAAATGGATAGGTTCGAGAAAGAGCGAATCATGAGGAATCTAGTTCTTTTGGAAAAACATTTGATTCTAGATGACAATTTTCTAGAGCTGTCTATTCAAAGGAAGATATTTTCTCGGGGAATGCTTGTCGATATAATGAAAAATGATTCTCCATCATTAGACTATTGTATGAAGCTTCTACATCGAGGTCCAAATGCATTTACACAATTTATTGTGATCAATATTGATCACAACACGGCAAAATGATATTGTGGATATGCTTTTAAACATTAGTTTAGAAATTTAGGACTTTTTTTTTCATGAGAAAGATGGTGCTCAAGGATGATTTACTCCTCTCTCTCTCTACCTCAGACAATTTTTGTTGTTGCTAGCTCAGTTTCATTGTGACAGTGAGAGTGTCAACACATGACAAAATGTTCCATACATGTCCACTATGTATGTACACACTGGGCAGCTGGTCATCATGTGAGAATTGCACAATGATTGATGAGTATGATGAAAAGTGTAGATTATGCAACCCGTGTAAATTGCATAGAGGATATGCTGTACAAATTAAAGGTTGTAATTCCTGTCTTGAAGAGGTGTGTGACTCTCATCCTAGAGGTCATCTATGTTCCAATTGTCATTATGATAAATGTAAGCAGTGGGAGAGTACATATCCTGGTATGATTGGAAAGAATCCTAACCGTGATTTTAGTTTATTGCTACGAGATTGGTATCGTCGTGGTTTTAGATTGTTCTGGGAGGAGGAACCAGGTCAGCGATTCAACTGTTGGAACAACAAAAGAATATGGTTTCTCGTCATTGTTGTGAAGACAATGGGTGTTATGATTATAAGCCCACTGATTTTTATTTGGCTGTGACGGAATGTGATTCGACACTTGAGGACACTGTTTGTGAAATTGCTTCAAATAAGCAAATTGAAACATGTGAATTCTATAGAATGAATGAGAATAGTATCATTGACTATACAAAGAGATATGACAAGAGTGAAGTCACACTCTACTGTTGAAAATGTGACCCTGACATTGCAGTACATCAGGATCAGTACACTATGAATTCAGATAATCTACCTGCACTAGTTTTTGTCGACAAATACCTAGTAGTGGATGAAATCTAAAGAGTAGAAAAGTGGTTTTATCATGTATATAATTTTTTTTTATTAATAAACAATTTCACATACATTTTTAGAACATTTTATTCTTAGGGCACTAAAATCAATATTAAATACACTTGTAAGTATATTCTCCACTAGAAAGTCGTTCAATCGAGGTAAGTCAACGTAGATGTTGAGAAACTGCTTGTAGGTGTAGCCACGACATCTGAACATGAAAAAGAGTAGTGCATGAAAGCTACATGTCTTAGTCGTTAAATCCTGTACTCTTCGTTGATTTTGAATAATGGTTTTCCCACTGCTTTCAATAAAGTTGCTGATGTATGGAGCGTAGAATTTATACGATAGGCCAAGAGGATCAAAGAATTCAATATTCTTCGCTGTTTGAAAGAGGCATAGCCAATAACCGGTCTTCAAAGTCGATGGACTGCTATTAACAATGATTAGGGTATTGTTAACACTTGGAATTTTTTCAATGAAGTCCGAAGGTATGCAATAGGACTTGTACTGGGACATGTATGGATCCATACTAAATTCATTGATTATTTGGTTTGTGTTCATAGTGCTAGGTCTAGTAGAACACTGCCGTCGGGTGTGATTTCCCAATAGGTTTCAAATTGACTCAGTGATATTAGCGTGATACTCTCAATCAGAGCATCGGCAAATGTACACTCTAAACGTACATTCCCTGTTCGTACTATACTCATATCCTGTGTGCCTGACAAGTCCAAAACAATAATCCCATGATTTTTTGAAAATATTGAATCGGTTATTCCATTTTCAAATAGTTGAGAGTCATGGTCTAGGGATTGCATAGTCAACTCGTACAGAGTTCTATAGGATTTTTTGTCAAATGATAGAGTGTACAGTGGAATACCATTCACTTTGCACACAAGGCTAGATAGACCGAAAAATTAAAATCATGGGGGGATTCAGTCCAGGATCCAACGGCACTGCCACTCTTCACAAAGGCCAAAGCCAATTTTGATGGGATTTCTCCATTGATAAATGATGAATCGCTATAGCTACGAGAACCGGCGGCAATGTGACGTTGATTGGTTATTGTATGGGGGACAAGAAGTTTAATGTTGTTACCATTGGCTCTTAGCTTTTCCACTGCCAATGCAACAGAGCTCATAACCTGTTGTTTTCGGACGTGGAGAATTGCCGATGTGATAATGACATTTGCATCGGGTGCTGCAGGAAGTGTTTTTCTCAAAATGAAATTCGATGGGGCCATCTGTAACTTTATGTCAATCTTGACATTGGGGGGTAGCCATTGGGATATATTGAATATCTCATGATTTAATTTTCCAACTAGATGATACTCCTGGGTCACTGCAGTAGTCAACTCACCGTCAGTATCAACACCTGGTCGATATTCATAGCCCAATGATTGTCCTCTCATCTCCTTGTACGCCTTTGGCGTCATCATCATAAATTGTATGTAGCTTGCATAGTTTGATAAATTATTGCTAGTGCTCACCAATGTTCCATTAATAAATACATTAATTTGTTTGAATAGCTTGTGTAGAATACAGTTTTCATAGGAGAGACCATCGCCGGCATTTGGAGTTGTATTATCTGACTTTTTCTTCACCACAACATTTAAATCAATAAATGTTGATGACAAATCAATGAAATAGTCTTCATTGGAAAATATTTGAAAGTGTATATTTTCCGAGAGGGGTTGTTGGGGATGAAATTGTTCATAGTAGCCATACTTGACACTGAAATCAACATTTTCAGCATTGAATAGATTCAATGAGGAACTGATTGATGGATATGATTCCCTGTGGGGGAGATAAGTCATCTTAAGAGAAGAAATCCTTCTTTGATCTAAAAATCTTTTTCTTTTTCTTCTTCTGCTTATTGGCCTTCCTTGTTTTATTCCCCAAAGTCCTTGTTGATGTCCTTTGCTTCCTGCCTGGGTGGAGGCTGATGAGTGAATGACGCGAACGCATCCTTTTCAATCCCTCCTCATTTTGTCGAGATTTTAGTTGCTCTCCAACGGCTCTTGCTGAAGATCTAATATTTTCCTTAACACTCTCCTTGAAATTCTTGCCCGACCCCCAGTTCTGTAGTGTGGAGGCAGCAAAATTTGATGCAGCAGGTACAAGATATTTTCTGGCAAGGGGTAGTGCAGAACGAAATAGCCTAGCAAACCAGCTACCAAGACCATAGCCAGACATTGTAGTACGCCCCTTGTAGTAGTCCAATCCATTGCCTATTTGACGTGGACTCAAAGCACCAACATAACAATCAATATCGGGACAGACAAATGGAATTCTTCTATTGTTCATTTTAGGTGATTGAGCACTTTTTATGGCTCTAACAATTGTACTCTATGCTTGCCCAGAGACACAATGTGGCTTTCCCGTTATTGGTCTATGGCCAGTTATCGACACTACCTAGTTTATTGTATGTATTAAATCAGTATCTTTTAGACGGTGGAACGATAAACACGTAACTAATATCTCTAAAAAAGTGAAGATGAAGCATTTTAAGAAAGTGTGTTCACATGATAGTGTTATTGTAGCATTGAATGCTGACAAGGAGAAGTATTTAAACTATGAAACAAGTACAAGTGGTAGCACTATCGGAAACATATGCGTGCATTGTCATGACAGTAAGGAATTGAATTTCTTTGGAGTACCAAAAAAATTCAATTCTTATGATGGTGGATATGCGAGATTGAAATCTCCGAGATGATTGCACTCAAAGAGAATGCCAACATAAAAATAGTAGTTGATAAAGAGGGGTATCTTCTTGCTAGTGCTTGTGGTAACATGTTACCCTGTGTTAAACCATATCGTCAGCTTTCGGGTATTAGCATTCAAATGAAAGCAAAGACGAAAAGAAAGGCCTACTCTTCTACTAATATCATAAACCATATCCTGTCTAAATGCCGGGAGTGTTACCTGTGTAAAAATAGTGTGATAATAGACAGTGAAATTGCTAGAAAATAAAAAGGGCATTGGCAGAAAATATCACTAAGGAATATAAAGATGAATCGATGAAAAACAAAGTACCAGCAAACGTTACTGCCATTGATCAAACAGTCAATGGATCAAATAATACCAAAGACGAAAAGCATATTGACCCTGTCGATGACACACCTATAAAAATTGTGTATGAGTCAAAATGGAATAATGATTATTCTACTGATTACGAACTAAGAGAAGACAATAGCTATAGTATCAAGAGAGAACATGGTGAACCATTTTATGGAACAGATTCAAAATGTCCAAAGTTGTTCATTGATATTAATAATGTATAATAATATATATTTTTTGTATTAATATTCTACATGACATTATTTCATTAAAAATATATTATGCCTTACATTGTTATGTATTCATTATTTTTAGAGTAAGCTAGCATATCGAACGTTTAGAATGTCTATTACAACATCGGAGATGTAAGAAAAGGAATTTACATACATCATATATCGGATAGATAGGTTAACATAGAGAAAATCTAAGTATAAGAATGAATAAATTCTCTATCAACATCTATTGACAGATACTTGGGATAGCATTGACAAAATCAAAGTATCGTAAGTAGCAAACTCTTTCTTGAATTCAACTCATGGGATTTCTCGAATTAAATATCAAAACAATAAAGAGTTTATTACTTACTTGCGATTTTATCATGATTTCTCGAATTAAATATCTGTATTGTGTCCAGGAAGCAAATTCAAGAAAGCGATTGTTACTTACAATTTCTTCACAATTTAATGAAAAGAATAGAACTATTCTAAAGAATAAAGACGGGTTAAGCTTAAAGATATTTATTGCTTAAACGTATTAACAGATTTTTTTTTTGAGAAAAAAAAACAAAAACACAACAACAAATGTTTACATAAAAATAGTACTTAGAGTTCACTCTTAAACATCCACAAACGATGGTCCCATGATATAGAATAGTTTTTACCATGTCTCATGGATTTGTCACGATCAGGTATGTTCTTAGGTATCCACTGTGCGAAGAACCTAACCTCGTCTTCAGGACGATGATAACCCCCGTCAAATTTAGGACACTTAAACTCTTCTAGATTGAAAAGTGGAATCCTAGGATCACTCTTTTGAATTAAAACTTTATCTGTAGGTACATTGCCCTTTACGTAGAGTGCTTCAACCCCGAAAAAGCTGCAAATTTCACTGACTTCCTCCTGAACATTTCTCAGTTCCTGACCAGCATTATTAAGTGGTGTAATCACTCTATCGTAGAATCCCAGTCTGTTTATATGACGTAATGTAGTACTCCACAAGCTTTTATCATACTCAAACATGTTATAGTTCACTATCCAATGATAACAGTCAATTTCTTCGAGTTCCATAGACAATAATAAAAATGCACATTCAAATATAACACCACAAGATGATTTTTTCAAACTGATAAATTCTGTGTCATACAGTCCTATCATCTTGGAAGTTATTAATGTAGTTGTTAAGTAGAAAAATACTTCATCAAACTTTTATACCTTCGCTCAAGGTTGAATGGAGTTATGGCTAGGGGGATGAGTCCTAAAACCATCTGAATTCATTGAGGGGAGGAGTCATAAAAACCCTTGGAAGTCATTGCGGGGAGGAGTCATTGAACTCTCGGTATCTATTGCATGTAAATGAAGTCTGGAAATTTCAATAACAGAACAATTCTTTTTTTTTCTCTTTATCACAAACAATTTTCACTTAGCTACACGATGTAGAAATTTAATTCAAGAAATTATGAAAAAATTCTCAGTAAGTAACAATGCAAAAAAGTGAGCAGTACGAAAACTCCACGTTTTCAACCAGACTGGTTTTTTAGACAACACCCATTTTTTAGGGACCAATCAGAGACAGCGGAGGTTGCTCAATATACAATAACTTGATTGGTGATTGGTTACACACCGCGACGGCGCATACATAGTGAGAGAGACATGCAAAGTCGACATAGCTTTATTTCATTTTTTTAAGGTTAATTTAGACGAGGTTACGTGTGTTTTGTTTCTCTTTATCACAAACAATTTTCACTTAGCTACACGATGTAGAAATTTAATTCAAGAAATTATGAAAAAATTCTCAGTAAGTAACAATGCAAAAAAGTGAGCAGTACGAAAACTCCACGTTTTCAACCAGACTGGTTTTTTAGACAACACCCATTTTTTAGGGACCAATCAGAGACAGCGGAGGTTGCTCAATATACAATAACTTGATTGGTGATTGGTTACACACCGCGACGGCGCATACATAGTGAGAGAGACATGCAAAGTCGACATAGCTTTATTTCATTTTTTTAAGGTTAATTTGGACGAGGTTACGTGCGCGCACGTGTAGCTAAGTGAAAATTGTTTGTGATAAAGAGAAAAAAAACACACGTAACCTCGTCTAAATTAACCTTAAAAAAAAATTTTCGGGGTTGAAGCACTCTACGTAAAGGGCAATGTACCTACAGATAAAGTTTTAATTCAAAAGTGTGATCCTAGGATTCCACTTTTCAATCTAGAAGAGTTTAAGTGTCCTAAATTTGACGGGGGTTATCACCGTCCTGAAGACGAGGTTAGGTTCTTCGCACACTGGATACCTAAGAACATACCTGATCGTGACAAATCCATAAGACATGGTAAAAACTATTCTATATCATGGGACCATCGTTTGTGGATGTTTAAGAGTGAACCCTAAGTACTATTTTTATGTAAACATTTGTTGTTGTGTTTTTGTTTTTTTTCTCAAAAAAAAATCTGTTAATACGTTTAAGCAATAAATATCTTTAAGCTTAACCCGTCTTTATTCTTTAGAATAGTTCTATTCTTTTCATTAAGTTGTGAAGAAATTGTAAGTAACAATCGCTTTCTTGAATTTGCTTCCTGGACACAATACAGATATTTAATTCGAGAAATCATGATAAAATCGCAAGTAAGTAATAAACTCTTTATTGTTTTGATATTTAATTCGAGAAATCCCATGAGTTGAATTCAAGAAAGAGTTTGCTACTTACGATACTTTGATTTTGTCAATGCTATCCCAAGTATCTGTCAATAGATGTTGATAGAGAATTTATTCATTCTTATACTTAGATTTTCTCTATGTTAACCTATCTATCCGATATATGATGTATGTAAATTCCTTTTCTTACATCTCCGATGTTGTAATAGACATTCTAAACGTTCGATATGCTAGCTTACTCTAAAAATAATGAATACATAACAATTTAAGGCATAATATATTTTTAATGAAATAATGTCATGTAGAATATTAATACAAATAATATATATTATTATACATTATTAATATCAATGAACAACTTTGGACATTTTGAATCTGTTCCATAAAATGGTTCACCATGTTCTCTCTTGACACTATAGCTATTGTCTTCTCTTAGTTCGTAATCAGTAGAATAATCATTATTCCATTTTGGCTCATACACAATTTTTATAGGTGTGTCATCGACAGGGTCAATATGCTTTTCGTCTTTGGTATTATTTGATTCATTGACTGTTTGATCAATGGCAGTAACGTTTGCTGGTACTTTGTTTTTCATCGATTCATCTTTACATTCCTTAGTGATATTTTCTGCCAATGCCCTTTTTATTTTCTAGCAATTTCACTGTCTATTATCACACTATTTTTACACAGGTAACAGTTCCGGCATGTAGACAGGATATGGTTTATGATATTAGTAGAAGAGTAGGCCTTTCTTTTCGTCTTTGCTTTCATTTGAATGCTAATACCCGAAAGCTGACGATATGGTTTAACACAGGGTAACATGTTACCACAAGCACTAGCAAGAAGATACCCCTCTTTATCAACTACTATTTTTATGTTGGCATTCTCTTTGAGTGCAATCATCTCCGGAGATCTCAATCTCGCATATCCACCATCATAAGAGTTGAATTTTTTTGGTACTCCAAAGAAATTCAATTCCTTACTGTCATGACAATGCACGCATATGTTTCCGATAGCGCTACCACTTGCACTTGTTTCATAGTTTAAATACTTCTCCTTGTCGGCATTCAATGCTACAATAACACTATCATGTGAACACACTTTCTTAAAATGCTTCATCTTCACTTTTTTAGAGATATTAGTTACGTGTTTATCGTTCCACTGTGTAAAAAATACTGATCTAATACATACAATAAACCAGGTAGTGTCGATAACTGGCCATAGAGCAATAACGGGAAAGCCACATTGTGTCTCTGGGCAAGCATAGAGTACAATTGTTAGAGCCATAAAAAATGCACAATCACCTAAAATGAACAATAGAAGAATTCCATTTGTCTGTCCCGATATTGATTGTTATGTTGGTGCTTTGAGTCCACGTCAAATAGGCAATGGATTGGACTACTACAAGGGGCGTACTACAATGTCTGGCTATGGTCTTGGTAGCTGGTTTGCTAGGCTATTTCGTTCTGCACTACCCCTTGCCAGAAAATATCTTGTACCTGCTGCATCAAATTTTGCTGCCTCCACACTACAGGACTGGGGGTCGGGCAAGAATTTCAAGGAGAGTGTTAAGGAAAATATTATATCATCAGCAAGAGCCGTTGGAGAGCAACTAAAATCTCGACAAAATGGGGAGGGATTGAAAAGGATGCGTTCGCGTCATTCACTCATCAGTCTCCACCCAGGCAGGAAGCAAAGGACATCAACAAGGACTTTGGGGAATAAAACAAGGAAGGCCAATAAGCAGAAGAAGAAAAAGAAAAAGATTGTTAGATCAAAGAAGGATTTCTTTTCTTAAGATGACTTATCTCCCCCACAGGGAATCATATCCATCAATCAGTTCCTCATTGAATCTATTCAATGCTGAAAATGTTGATGTCAGTGTCAAGCATGGCTACTATGAACAATTTCATCCCCAACAACCCCTCTCGGAAAATATACACTTTCAAATATTTTCCAATGAAGACTATTTCATTGATTTGTCATCAACATTTATTGATTTAAATGTTGTGGTGAAGAAAAAGTCAGATAATACAACTCCAAATGCCGGCGATGGTCTCTCCTATGAAAACTGTATTCTACACAACCTATTCAAACAAATTAATGTATTTATTAATGGAACATTGGTGAGCACTAGCAATAATTTATCCAACTATGCAAGCTACATACAATTTATGATGATGACGCCAAAGGCGTACAAGGAGATGAGAGGACAATCATTGGGCTATGAATATCAATCAGGTGTTGATACTGACGGTGAATTGACTACTGCAGTGACCCAGGAGTATCATCTAGTTGGAAAATTAAATCATGAGATATTCAATATATCCCAATGGCTACCCCCCAATGTCAAGATTGACATAAAGTTACAGATGGCCCCATCGAATTTCATTTTGAGAAAAACACTTCCTGCAGCACCCGATGCAAATGTCATTATCACATCGGCAATTCTCCACGTCCGAAAACAACAGGTTATGAGCTCTGTTGCATTGGCAGTGGAAAAGCTAAGAGCCAATGGTCACAACATTAAACTTCTTGTCCCCCATACAATCACCAATCAACGTCACATTGCCGCCGGTTCTCGTAGCTATAGCGATTCATCATTTATCAATGGAGAAATCCCATCAAAATTGGCTTTGGCCTTTGTGAAGAGTGGCAGTGGCGTTGGATCCTGGACTGAATCCCCCCATGATTTGAATTTTTTTGGTCTATCTAGCCTTGTGTGCAAAGTGATTGGTATTCCACTGTACACTCTATCATTTGACAAAAAATCCTATAGAACTCTGTACGAGTTGACTATGCAATCCCTAGATCATGACTCTCAACTATTTGAAAATGGAATAACCGATTCAATGTTTTCAAAAAATCATGGGGTTATTGTTTTGGACTTGTCAGGCACACAGGATATGAGTATAGTACGAACAGGGAATGTACGTTTAGAGTGTACATTTGCCGATGCTCTGACTGAGAGTATCACGCTAATATCACTGAGTCAATTTGAAACCTATTGGGAAATCACACCCGACGGCAGTGCTCTACTAGACCTAGCACCATGAACACAAACCAAATAATCAATGTATTTAGTATGGATCCATACATGTCCCAGTACAAGTCCTATTGCATACCTTCGGACTTCATTGAAAAAATTCCAAGTGTTAACAATACCCTAATCATTGTTAATAGCAGTCCATCGACTTTGAAGACCGGTCATTGGCTATGCATCTTTCAAACAGCGAAGAATATTGAATTTTTTGATCCTCTTGGCCTATCGTATAAATTCTACGCTCCATACATCAGCAACTTTATTGAAAGCAGTGGGAAAACCATTATTCAAAATCAACGAAGAGTACAGGATTTAACGACTAAGACATGTGGCTTTCATGCACTACTCTTTTTCATGTTCAGATGTTGTGGCTACACCTACAAGCAGTTTCTCAATATCTACGTTGACTTACCTCGATTGAACGACTTTCTAGTGGAGAATATACTTACAAGTGTATTTAATATTGATTTTAATGCCCTAAGAATAAAATGTTCTAAAAATGTATGTGAAATTGTTTATTAATAAAAAAAAATTTATATACATGATAAAGCGACTTTTCTACTCTTTAGATTTCATCCACTACTAGGTATTTGTCGACAACAACTAGTGCAGGTAGATTATCTGAATTCACAGTGTACTGATCCTGATGTACTGCAATGTCAGGGTCACATTTTCTACAGTAGAGTGTGACTTCACTCTTGTCATATCTCTTTGTATAGTCAATGATACTATTCTCATTCATTCTATAGAATTCACATGTTTCAATTTGCTTATTTGAAGCAATTTCACAAACAGTGTCCTCAAGTGTCGAATCACATTCCGTCACAGCCAAATAAAAATCAGTGGGCTTATAATCATAACACCCATTGTCTTCACAACAATGACGTAGAAACCATATTCTTTTGTTGTTCCAACAGTTGAATCGCTGACCTGGTTCCTCCTCCCAGAACAATCTAAAACCACGACGATACCAATCTCGTAGCAATAAACTAAAATCACGGTTAGGATTCTTTCCAATCATACCAGGATATGTACTCTCCCACTGCTTACATTTATCATAATGACAATTGGAACATAGATGACCTCTAGGATGAGAGTCACACACCTCTTCAAGACAGGAATTACAACCTTTAATTTGTACAGCATATCCTCTATGCAATTTACATGGGTTGCATAATCTACACTTTTCATCATACTCATCAATTATTGTGCAATTCTCACATGATGACCAGCTGCCCAGTGTGTACATACATAGTGGACATGTATGGAACATTTTGTCATGTGTTGACACTCTCACTGTCACAATGAAACTGAGCTAGCAACAACAAAAATTGTCTGAGATAGAGAGAGAGGAGTAAATCATCCTTGAGCACCATCTTTCTCATGAAAAAAAAAGTCCTAAATTTCTAAACTAATGTTTAAAAGCATATCCACAATATCATTTTGCCGTGTTGTGATCAATATATCAATAAATTGTGCAAATGCATTTGGACCACGATGTAGAAGCTTCATACAATAGTCTAATGATGGAGAATCAGTTTTCATTATATCGACAAGCATTCCCCGAGAAAATATCTTCCTTTGAATAGACAGCTCTAGAAAATTGTCATCTAGAATCAAATGTTTTTCCATAAGAACTAGATTCCTCATGATTCGCTCTTTCTCGAATCTATCCATTTTTTAGAGTCCTAACTCTCTCATAACCAACTTCAGACTAACCAGAATTTTTTCTACTCTAAAAAATATACGCTAGTCTACTATAGAAAGAAAAAAATACCATTGATTTAGAAACAATTTTATTGAACATAATTACAATAATAATAATAATCACTGATGCATTTTGTTCTCATCAATATATTTCGATAGGACATCTAATGCTGACCGAAGTTTATTTATATGGAGAATATTCACTTTTCCAGCAAAACATAGCTGCTCCTCCTGCTTAAATTTGCTTAATGATATCATGTATCTGGCATACATAGTGTCCCCTTCAAGACATAGTCTACAGCCAGCGGTTATTTCCACAGCCACATTGGGTACTCGTATATCGTTGCTGCTGTTGTCAGCTCCATCATTAATCTCCAATAATGTAAATGCACCACTCATTTTTTCTCCACTAATATCCTCTCAAATAAACTATTCTCTCTGAATTCAATTCTCTTACTAATATGAATTGTAGTGAAAACCATTTCTTTTATTCAAATCCCAACCACAAATCAAGTTATACTTACTCTCTTTGAAAAGGTGTAATGCCCTGTAGAAGTATTACCTATATGCATGGGGATAGTCACTCTCTTTGAAAAGGTGTAGAGCTTCTATAGAATAACGTAGAAATTCCTAGGAGCGTTGGCAAAGTATAACTTAGATTACTACTCACGCCCACCATATCCAATCAAAATTTTGAAATATGCATTTTGTTCAACGGAATGAAAGTTCTGGAAATTAGGTCTTTTAGGATGATAACCTCCTCAGAGCCCTCAGTGCAAGGGTTGTAAGTTATGCCCTGGGGGCATATAAGGTTATATAGAAAGTTGTTTTAGAAATTTCATAAAGGGCTTATTTGGTTGGAAATTGAAAGGGCTAGTGCCCTTTTTAATAGTCGAAAGTGAGTGGAGAGTAATTAAACCCCCTCTCACGCCCACCATTTCCCCAAACACATTCAATCAAAGTTTAGAGATAGCCATTTTGTTCAACGTAGTTGAAAGTTCTGGAAATTATTTATTTGAGGATGCCAAACCCTAGAGCCCCCAGGGCAAAGGTTGTAAGTTATGCCCTGGGAGCATATAAAGTTTTTATACATATTGTTGTTGTAAAAATTTCAAAAGGGGCTCTTGCAATTGGAAATTGAGAGGGCTAGTGGCCTTTTTAATAGTCGAAAGTGATAGGAAGGGAACTAACCCCCCTCTCACGCCCACCATTCCCCCAAACACATCCAATCATAATTTTCAGATAGCCATTTTGTTCAACGTAGTAGAAAGTTCTGGAAATTTGGTCTTTGAGGATGACACCCCTCCCCCCAGCCCTCAGGGCAAGGGTTGTAAGTTATGCCCTGGGTGCATATAAGGTTTTATTGAAAGCGTTGTCGTTGAAACTTTAAAAGGGCTCGTTTGATTGGGAATTGAAAGAGCTAGTGCCTTTTTAATAGTTGAAAGTGATTGGAGAGTAACTAACGCCCCACTTACGCCCACCATTTCCCCAAACACATCCAATCAACATTTTGAGATAGCCATTTTGTTTAACGTAGTTGAAAGTTCTGGAAATTAGGTCTTTGATGATAACAACCCTCCTAACAGCCTTTAGGGTAAGGGTTGTAATTTATGCCCTGGGGGCATATAAGGTGTTTATAGAAAGCGTTGTCGTAGAAACACAAAAAGGGCTCATTCGATTGGAAATCGAAAGGCCTAGTTCCCTTTTTAATAGTCGAAAGTGATTGGAAGGCTTGACATTTTTATACTAAAGATCGATGTGGGTACATTGTATTATTTTTTTGTTGTTGTTGTTTAGACCAGGGATGTTCGTATCGAAGGAGTTGTCGTAGGAGCTTCGAAAAGGGCTCATTCGATTGAAAATTGAAAGGGCTGATGCCTTTCTTAATAGTCGAAAGTAATTGGAGGACAACCAATCCCCCTCCCACGCCCACCCTCCCATTTGCCCATAATGTTTAAAAACTAAATGTTGCCTTAAGATTATTATCCAAGCTATCAAAGATTATTATCCAAGCTATCAAAGAAAGTAAACAGATTTTTTTTGCGAATGGTATCAAGTTTTCCATTTCAGGTCAACTAGAGGAGGTATGAGACTAAATTAAACACTACTATTTGTGTCCAGATTTTTAAAAGGGTGTATGTGGTTAAAAATTGCTGAAAATTTTTCAGGCCAAGCAGGCCAGACTATAAAGTCTTAAAAAACGAAAAGATTTAAAGTATTATTTTCTTTTTCCCTTAAAAGACTATTTCAATATAAAACAAACAGAAATTAATTAAAAAAACTTTTTCCACAAAATAAGTTTTTCAAAGAAAAGTAAAGAACTCCATTAAACCAAAAATCAGCAAAAATGAAACCCAAAACGAACAGAAATTACAATAAATAACCGAGTCAAACTCAAAACGAGCAGAAATTAACACGAGTTGTGCTCATAAACCCTTTGCCCTCCCAAGGCCAGAACATAATTTGCACTTTACTGAAAAAAATACAAATGAATGTGCATTGTCAGTTTAATATACATATAGGCTACTGATATTTAGTAATCAAAATGTTAATGTTATTTGATTTATTAAAGTCATAAAAGTAAAAAACATTTATATTTTTTCAGTAAAGTGCAACAACGAATTATTTGAAACACGAATAAAACTCAGCACAAAGCTTCGTGAATAGCGCTGTTACCTGAAGCGAACCGGTGTCAAAGTTGAAACTCTCGCAGCTGCTTCTCTGGGGAGTCAGTTGGAAAGGGAGGTGGGAGGAAGTTCTTTTAGTTCGGATGGAGAAGGAAAAGAGTTAAATTTCATGCACGGTTTCTCACTACGGATATAAAGAGGATCAAGTTTAAATGCTTCTAGATAAAAAGAGTAAGGCAATGGTAAACTTCCATAGATAATGTGTGGTAATCTCTTCAGAACCTGTTCAGTATCTTCACTTTCTTCTTTTGCTAGAGCAGTGGTTTCCAACCTTTTTCAAATCACGTACCCTATAGGAAAGTATATCATCATTGAGTACCTCCTTCCACGTAGTCTATTAACTGTCTATAATACTTAAAAGAGATTAGTTGAATTTTCTCTATCATCTTAATAAGGGCCGAGCTTTAAAGGCAAAAAATAAACGCACAACATTAAGAAAACTGAGAATATTCAGTATAATTTATAAAATAACAAAATAACTGACTATATGACGAACGTAATCTACGTTTCAACCCTGCCAAGATTTTGATTCCGCCATTACTGATATTTCAAGCGTACTCCCTCACAGGCTTACGCATACCCCTGGGGGCACGCGTATTACAAGTTGGCAACTACTGTGTTTGAGTGAAATGGTGAAACCGGACAGCATTTTCTGAAAATGGATGGGTAAACATGGAGAAAATTATTTTAGTTTATCCTTTGGAACTTGAAATTTCTTTAGGGTTTTCAACATTTGGATAGCACCGTTTGCCTGATTTACAGTCAATATAGTATATTCCTACCCTGCAAGGTCAGGAGAGATCACTACCCCTAATAAGGTAGTACTGTTCACTAGGAGGTTTGGGTCTATAGGTGGTTAAAATTCAAGGTGGCTTTTTGTAAGACATGAAACTGTCATTACTGAACATTTATCTTTATTTATCGTCACATTCAGTTTTACTTGTTTCGAGGTAACTCGTCCAATGTAAATAAAAGTTTGGCTTTTACCCGATCCAGATACTACATCAGTTTAAGAAAGATCATCCACTTATTTCCTTCTTTCGTCTAGCCTGGCAGCTATTTCATTGATCTTGAGGAGGAAGCATAAAGACCCTTCACTGATCCTTGTGGGACTCCACAGAAAACCGTTAAAAAGAGGAAAAATTATTTTTATATTTTACAATGTGTTCTCTGTTTGCTAGTGAACTTTTTACAATATTCATAAGATATTCAGGAATGTTTTTCTCCCTCATCTTTTCCAGTAAAATATTCTGATAAACAAGAGCGAGGTTTTTTTTATTATTGTAATTAAATTATTCTGTAGTGAACAGTTGAACATGTTACCCAATTGCTTCTTACCAATTACTACCAATTACTATCGCAAGGGAACAAAATTTTCATAAACTTGGCTGAAGATCGATGTAAGAGTGGTCGACCTCCTGCTCCTTCTTTCGGAATAGAAGTGATAAATCAGGTTTTCCACTTTTGTGAAAAATGTCCTGTTTTAGTGATACCATTGTAAATAATATGAGGGAGAACCATAATTTTTTCGCAAACGGTTACTGGAATATCAAAGAGTGTCACTAATGTTCTTATTAACAAAGAAAGATTCTTTATATTTTCTGAAATTTACATTTTGAGTATTAGATTAGACTTTACATTTGAATCTTCTTGCGAATTTTTGGGATGTTGCTTCAGTTGAAAATGAAAGGGGATGTTCAGGAGGTAGCGATGGATATGGGTGTATTGCAGAAGCAAAATGAAAGTTTAGGTCGTTCCCTGTTTTCTCTGGTTGTTCCTCCTTCACGAAATCAACTGGCCGCGGACCTCTTTCAGTGAGGTATTTAATTTTACTGAAGAATTGTGAAGGTTTGGTTTCGAGGAGGCTATCTTTTTTCTATTTTGTTTTTTAACTTCTTTACCTTTTCTTCATTTCTGTTTCCAATTAAGTGTATTTTATGTCTGATAATTTGTTTAATCTCCAAATTTACATATGATTTGTCAGTTTTACCGACCTTGGCCTTTTTTCGGAAATAATTCACAAAAATTTTCATTTAGTTTACTGTTAAAATTCTCCACCTGTGAATCCTAATCCTCAGCAGTCGAGACTCTGGCTCAGTTTTCTTTCTTTATCTATTCCCCAAACTTCAGTAGTTGGTACTTCAGTAACTTAAGTCCCCGATCAGTAGTTGACCTTGAAGTTATTTGAGTTACTGAGTAATTGACTTTATCTTTCCCAAAGGGCTTCCAGTGCAACGTAAAATGATAGCTGCCACAAAGTGGTGCAGTTTTACTTGAGTTTTGATAGTAATTGTGAAGACTCGTCATTATTTTATCCAGAGAATATTAAATCCATCTTTGGCTGTTCGGAAATCAACGAAATTCTTGCTGCTGAGTGACCTGCCCAGAGATTTACTGCTTAGTTCATTGGCATCTCCTTGCATAGCTGTGCCAAAAAAAGGATTTGTTCCCTGGATATAATCTGTCGTTTCCTGAAGCTCTTCTCCTAACGCCTTTCTTGCAGCAGGTTGACCGGGCAAATAATAGAAAACATACACTGCCACTAAAGAAAGGTCTAGGGATTTGGTTTGGCTGTAATTCAACCCATAAATTTTACCGTAATCATTAATAGAGGGCAAATTCGTAAGTTGAGCTCTAGGCTCTCGCGAACAAGGGTCATAACCCCTCCTTTAGTTCTTCTTAAAGTTCTTGCTCCGCAACGCTGCCAGCGTAGAGGGAATGAGAAAGCAGTACTGTTAGTTGTTTCCAGAGTGTTCCGTCTGGGTGAGGGTTGGAGCTTCTTTAAGGTCGATGTTCCTAGTAGTGAGTCCAACGTGGATTATGTCTGCTCATCTTGTGTGTGGCCTACCTCTGGGGTGTTTCCAGCTGTTTGCAGTTGGATTGAAGTCGGAGGTGAGTTGGGCGGGTGTTTGAGTGGGCAGGGGAAGTAGGTGACCGCACCAACACAGCGAGCGAGACTCAAGCTGCTCAGATAGGGGTGGTAATTTAAAGGACCAGAGGATCTCCAACAAACCATCTAACGCATTCAATTTTGTGGAGGTGCTCTGTCTGGACAGCATCTGCCTTCATCTTCTGAGTCATGGGCCAAGTTACTGACGAGTACAGCATAATGCGAGCTACTGAGACAGAGTACGCTCGAGACTGCTGATCTAGGGCATGAAATATTGTTCTCAGAAGACAACCGAAGACGGTAGTTGCCTTTGCTACCCTTTTGTCCATCTCTGTATCTAGATTTCCATTTGAGCAGACAGTTGAACCAAGGTAGGAACTGCTTGACATTCTTAACATTATGGCCACACTTCTATAGATGTCATAGGGATGGATGATCCATTGCCCACAGGCATTAGTTTGTACACAGTAAATTGGTCTCTGACCTGTTTACTCTGAAGCCAAGTTTTCCTGCCGCAGACGCTGTATACTTCAGTTGCACAAATAGAACAAAGCCTTTGGGCTGTATTCTCAAGCTCTTACAATTTTGCCAAATTTAGACTTTCTGCGTTACAGTAAAGACAGAAATACATAATGTTTTTCATTAAATTTGCGTAGAAACAGCTTTCTTTTTGAGGCTTTAAACCTTAAATAAGAGTTGCAAGGGGGTTTGGAGTGGGAGGCAGGGAAAGGGGTGTGGCCGTTGCTAGTTCAACTCGAGTTGATCAAGCCGAGAAGGTAGTAACATAGGAGGGCCATTTCGTTGAAAAAAAAGGAACACTAAAAGTAAGAGAGTCATTTAAGGCAGCAAACCAATTTTCGTGATTCGTATGCCTGGTAAAAATCGTCGAGCCTCAGTGTATAAATTGCTGTGGTGGTGAATGAAGTCGAACTTCATTTGGCTGGCGATTATTTTGACTAGAACAACTGATATGAAACAAGATTTTATTCTGCCACTAGGAGGAAAAATAGGAGGAAATATATATATATATATATATATATATATATACATATATATATATATATATATTATATATATATATATATATATATATATATATATATATATATATATATATATATATATATATATATATTATATATATATATATATATATATATATATATATATATATATATATGTATATGTATATATATATATATATAGGCCTATATCTGTTTTATATCCTTCTTCTGTTTTATATATATAAAACAGAAGAAGGTTTATTAAGCCAGAAGAAAAACACCCATGGTTATGTGATTCTTGCAGGTGGCCTTATACTTATAATAATATAAGGGCTGAAGCCTGATTTCATGCTCACACATGGCGGAGAAATAAATTTATTAATTATATTGAACGATAAGATTCACCAACAATAATAAAAAAACATAATGTCTTTCTGTTTCCTTTTTTTATCTTTAAAATAGAAGCAGATTTTGTAAGCTAAAAAACTTCTAAACGACTGAAACCTGATTTCCTGCTGGTATGTAGAGGACAAGAATAATTTATTTGATAAAATAAACAAATATAGGTTAACTGCCAGGATTAACATAGGCAATGTCTTTCTATTTTCTATTTCTGTTTTTTTTTTTTTTTTTTTTTTTTTTTTTTTTTTTTTTTTTTTTTTTTTTTTTTTTTTTTTTTTTTTTTTTTTTAGCAGAACCAGACCTAGTGAACCAAAAAAAAGCAACTTTGATGCTTACTTGATTCCTGCTAGTACCCTTACACTTGTAATAATATCAAGGCTAAACCAGAAATATGAAGTCCCATTGTGGCAAAAAATTAATTTATCTGATAAAACAAAGAGATATGACTTTACTGCCAGGTTAATTAATGGTTATGTTGTTCTAAATCTGTATAGAAGGCCAACGTTCACTTTTTCTCATTAGTGGGATTTGGAACTCTATATTCGTCTTTTCTTACACCCAATAATTTTTGACGGAAATGTTTATAACACTAGCTTAGTATCGAATGTCAAAATCCTTTGGTTTCTGTTTTTTGGTTTTCCGTTTGTATTTTATTTGTTTTAGTTTGACATTCTTTTTTCTTTAACGAAACGCAGAAAAAAGCCGCAGATGCTTACTTGATTACTACAGGTGCCGTTACACCGCTGATAATATCAGGGCTTAGCATGGATGTGCGTAGATTTTGTTTAGTTGGTACATTTGAAGTGGGTGGACTAGGTATTTTGGGTATTTTAATGAGAGTCTTTGTGGGTCCTCTGCCCCCCTCTCAATATGCTAAATATTTGTTCAGTTGTGAATTCTTCTTTTATTTTCATGCTACTAGTACCTTTTTGCAACTGGAATGCAGAAGTTTATTTTTTTTAGATATACTGTGGTTGACGTTGGAATTGAAGCTAAGGTTAGCCTCTCTGATGACTGTTTGTTCGATGCACCCGCAACAGATGAGCGGGTTGAACAAAGGTTGGAAATCAATATTTTTCTGATGATTTAAATATCTCAAAAATGCTCCTCAAAAATGTAAAATAATAAGCTCTACAGCAATTTCTTGGATGTTCCAATGTTCTTATCCTGTCGCTTTTTTGCCCTTTCTACCCTTTTCCTTAAAGCTATAAAAATAAATGTATAATTGATGCTGTCGAACGCAATTCATGGCAAGCTGGCTGTGATTGTGTAAAAGGTTTTGTGTCATATTTTTGTTTACCTGAGATTTATATTGTATCCCTCTGTGCTAAACATGTACTATTGATTGAGCGAGGCCATTTGGCTCAATCTTATTTTTTTTTCCAGATCCTTAGAAGGTTCTTTTTCCGAAGTAGGATACATACTGATTTTTCACTTGCAGGAATAGTTGGAAATTATAATTATTATGACAAAACTAATGTCACTGCATCTTGGGCGAATAAGAAATCTTAATTGTACAATGCCTATTCAGGAGAAAAAAAGAGTTTTAGCAATTAGAAAGACTAGTCAAATGGGCTTTTTTTTGTACCAGACCAAAGTTTTCAACATGTTAATAGCTCCAGAAAGTATTCTGACTAAAATTCAGAGGGAATCCAAAATTAAACATATGGTCGAAGTTTGAAGGATTTGTATTTTAATTCATGCTTTGTGACTTCTTCTGGAACCCGCTCAGAAACAGTTGTAATGTATGATAAAAGGTTTCTAAAATAGTTTACCTGTCCGCCTCACTTAACTGTTAAAGGACTCTTACTCGTTTTTTTTATTAGATGCCAGCCTTGCTCTTCAAATGTGCAGTCATAAAATAAATACCCAGATGTGGAGTACTCCACACCTAATGGGCATTGTTGCCCCCAGTTAAGGACCAATACACTAGACTCTTTCTTCAAAAAAATTGTTTGATCTTCTTCGAAAAGTGTCTTCCCCGAATGGACTGGGAAAAGGTCATAAGTAAGCATTCAAGGGAAATTTTAAATTCTTGGAAGGGTGTAAAGAGAGAAGCTTTGAGTATATGGGATGACGGAGGAGGTTGCGTAGCCTTGTTGGGTTCAGGCTGCTTGGTGCTGTAGTGGGTTGTTCGTAGTAGTAGTATTCTGGTTTTTTATATTTTTCCAAAATATAGCACACAAAAATTAATGCTTTCAGTACCTAGTGCTAACTGAATAGTTTATTGTTGAACCGGGAGTTATCCATATTCTTGCCAGAATGATCTTGTTTAATGGGTTTATCTATTGTAATGGGTTTATATGGGTTTAATGGGTTTATATATGTAATGTTATGCCTGACTACCTATGCATCAATGTCAGAAAAACAAAAGTACGAACCCATTAACAGTCTACGCAATTACCTTGCCAAAAAGCATATTTTTTGCCATATACCATACCACCCTTCATCATTAAAGCATTTTCAACTTCCTCAGACTGCTTGTCATTCTGCCTGGAATATTTTAATTCTGTTGGTGTATTTTTGTGACTTTTTTTTTATATGTCAATCATAGTATTCCTTAAGCGCATGTATGAAAATGAAGCCATATAAACCCGGTTTTTTAACCAACCGTTGTGTGGGTTAAAATTCTTAACGCCAACCTGTTTAAACATTCACACTTCGCTCGCTATCATAGAAAAAATCTTTAGTCATTACGTCAAATTTAATTACATCAAATTGGATCAAATTTAATACATCATCTGCTTGACCCCAATCTCTTTCGAATAAAGAATCTTTTGAGTATCACTTCCTACCCATCTGAAGGTAACATGCTTTCCGTTTGGCCCCAGTGGATAGCCATAAAGCACTGGTGGATCCCTCTCCCCAAGATTGTTTTTTCTGGCATTCCTTGTTTATTTTTCTATTCTTCACTCTTTTCTTAGAATGAATTTGTCAATTTATTGGCGCCCTTGTCACATCGGCCCCCTTCCAAGATTTTGCTTATTGGTGCCCTTGCCACATTGCCCCCCTCCCCAATATTTTGCTCGAGATCCGCCCCTGACATAAAACAATATTCTTTGCCATATACATCCTTCATCGGTTAAAGCATTTTCTACTTCCCCTGACTGCTTGTCATTCTGCCTAGAAAACTTTATCTGAATTGGCTAGAAACGGTCATACGTTTGGTGCCTTTAAAGGAATCGTAAAAGCATTTTTGATCTCTGGATAAATTTTTCTTTTTGTTAATTTCTTTTTCTGTATATATTTGTTTTTCTTTTATATCTCTACGACCACGTATGGTTGATTTCTCTGGCCTATGTTGTTATTTTGTGTTCTTTTGCTTTTTGGGTAAAGCCTCGTCTCCATTGACATCATTAACCCTGCCAGCAGCATTTTTGGAGGTGGATCATTTTTGGACAGCCGGCTAAGAATTGATTGCCTTAAAATAATTTGAAACTATGATTGGCCGTCCAATCAAAGCCGGCCCTGCTGCTGGCAGGGTGAATGATGTGAATCAAGACGAGACTTAAGGACTTAATCAAAGACGGCTTGGTTTTCGGCGAACAGTCAGTTGACACGTGATTGGTATTTTCCTTTTTAGTTTGTGTTTTGTTTCTGTTCTTTTTTTGCATTTGTCTTCTCTGGGTTTTCTTTCTCCCTGCATTCCCATCTATAGAGTCTTTCGGGGGGGGGGGGGGGGGGGCAGTGGCTTGATTTTTGGCGAACAGTCAGTTGACACGTGATTGGTATTTTCCTTTTTAGTTTGTGTTTTGTTTCTGTTATTTTTTTGCATTTGTCTTCTCTGGGTTTTCTTTCTCCCTGCATTCCCATCTATAGAGTCTTTCGGGGGGGGGGGGGGGGCAGTGGCTTGATTTTTGGCGAACAGTCAGTTGACACGTGATTGGTATTTTCCTTTTTAGTTTGTGTTTTGTTTCTGTTCTATTTTTGCATTTGTCTTATCTGGATTTTCTTTCTCCCTGCATTCCCATCTATAGAGTCTTTCGGGGGGGGGGGGGGGCAGTGGCTTGATTTTTGGCGAACAGTCAGTTGACACGTGATTGGTATTTTCCTTTTTAGTTTGTGTTTTGTTTCTGTTCTTTTTTTGCATTTGTCTTCTCTGGGCTTTCTTTCTCCCTGCATTCCCATCTATAGAGTCTTTTTTTTTGGGGGGGGGGCAGTGGCTTGATTTTTGGCGAACAGTCAGTTGACACGTGATTGGTATTTTCCTTTTTAGTTTGTGTTTTGTTTCTGTTCTTTTTTTGCATTTGTCTTCTCTGGGTTTTCTTTCTCCCTGCATTCCCATCTATAGAGTCTTTCGGGGGGGGGGGGCAGTGGCTTGATTTTTGGCGAACAGTCAGTTGACACGTGATTGGTATTTTCCTTTTTAGTTTGTGTTTTGTTTCTGTTCTTTTTTTGCATTTGTCTTCTCTGGGTTTTCTTTCTCCTTGCATTCCCATCTATAGAGTCTTTCGGGGGGGGGGGGCAGTGGCTTGATTTTTGGCGAACAGTCAGTTGACATGTGATTGGTATTTTCCTTATTTTCCTTTTTAGTTTGTATTTTGTTTCTGTTCTTTTTTTGCATTTGTCTTCTCTGGGTTTTCTTTCTCCCCGCATTCCCATCTATAGAGTCTTTCGGGGGGGGGGGGGGGGCAGTGGCTTGATTTTTGGCGAACAGTCAGTTGACACGTGATTGGTATTTTCCTTTTTAGTTTGTGTTTTGTTTCTGTTCTTTTTTTGCATTTGTCTTCTCTGGGTTTTCTTTCTCCCTGCATTTCCATCTATAGAGTCTTTCGGGGGGGGGGGGGGGGGGGGGCAGTGGCTTGATTTTTGGCGAACAGTCAGTTGACACGTGATTGGTATTTTCCTTTTTAGTTTGTGTTTTGTTTCTGTTCTTTTTTTGCATTTGTCTTCTCTGGGTTTTCTTTCTCCCTGCATTCCCATCTATAGAGTCTTTCGGGGGGGGGGGGGCAGTGGCTTGATTTTTGGCGAACAGTCAGTTGACACGTGATTGGTATTTTCCTTTTTAGTTTGTGTTTTGTTTCTGTTCTTTTTTGCATTTGTCTTCTCTGGGTTTTCTTTCTCCCTGCATTCCCATCTATAGGGTCTTTCGGGGGGGGGGGGGGCAGTGGCTTGATTTTTGGCGAACAGTCAGTTGACACGTGATTGGTATTTTCCTTTTTAGTTTGTGTTTTGTTTCTGTTCTGTTTTTGCATTTGTCTTCTCTGGGTTTTCTTTCTCCCTGCATTCCCATCTATAGAGTCTTTCGGGGGGGGGGGGGGGCAGTGGCTTGATTTTTGGCGAATAGTCAGTTGGCGCGTGATTGGTATTTTCCTTTTTAGTGTCTTTTGTTTTTGTCATTATTTTTGCATTTGTCTTCTGTTTGTTTTCTTTCTCCCTGAATTCCCGTCTATAGAGCCTTTCGAGGGGGGGGGGGGGGGGGTCAGTGGATTGGTTTTCGGCGAATAGTCAGTTGGCGCGTGATTGGTATTTTCCATTTTAGTGTCTGTTTTGTTTTTGTCTTTTTTTTGCATTTGTCTTCTGTTTGTTTTCTTTCTCCCTGCATTCCTATCTATAGAGTCTTTCGGGGGGGGGGCAGTGGCTTGATTTTTGGCGAATAGTCAGTTGGCGCGTGATTGGTATTTTCCTTTTTAGTGTCCTTTGTTTTTGTCTTTATTTTTGCATTTGTCTTCTGTTTGTTTTCTTTCTCCCTGAATTCCCGTCTATAGAGCCTTTCGAGGGGGGGGGGGGTCAGTGGATTGGTTTTCGGCGAACAGTCAGTTGGCGCGTGATTGGTATTTTCCTTTTTAGTGTGTGTTTTGTTTTTTTCTTTTTTTTGCATTTGTCTTCTGTTTGTTTTCTTTCTCCCTGAATTCCCGTCTATAGAGCCTTGCGGGGGAGGGGGGGGGGCGGATGTTGGATTGATAAATCTTGTCTTATTTTTAGTGTTTGAGCGTCCTTAAACTCGAATCCCATTCCTGGAGACTTACGTCTGACAGTAATGAAATTAACCCCAGTTTGAAATTTAAATTTAGCTATGAATATTTGCAAAAGAATATTCTGAAAGAAAAAAACTATTTTTGTGCTAGTGTTCACTGGTATTTTCAGTTTGTAAACTTTTTCGTTTATTTTCCTCTACCAATATAATTAGATAGCTATTATACTCTCATAATGGAAAACGTTAGTAGATGACTGATAGTGCTGTTTTTAAAATTTCGATTATACTTTACTTGCTCATTATATTGTATCTTTGGGTATATGTCCAGTGAATTTGCAGTTCCTTCTATAGTTATTTGCGCGAGGCCAAAGATGTATTCGTACCTATTGTATTTGGCCGACGGCGTTTACCCCCTGGAAAATACCCCCTCCCCCCCCCGTAGAAAATAGGGTTTTCCAAATTTCATAATTTTACTTGAGTTGTGTTTTTTAGTTTCGTTGAGAAGTGCTAAGGAAAGGGAAAAAGAGGAATTTACACACCATAAGTATCTTAAAAACTTAAAAAAAAACCCACAAATCCATTTTTGTTGAAAATACTTCCATGTGAACTTGTGTAATTTTTGGCAGTAGCGGGCGCCACATTAAAAAAAATGAAAAAAAATAGGCGAAAAATTATCAAAATTAAGCTAAAAACATATGGTACCAGAAAGTTTAAGAAGGATTATCTTTGGGTATATGTCCAGGGAATTTGCAGTTCCTTCTATAGCTGTTTGCGTGAGACCAAAGTTGTATTCATACCCATTGTATTTACACCATTTGGCTAACGATTCCATGTTTATACTCCAAAGACATGATATTAGATCTTGGAATTCTAAAGAATTACTTGTGGGCTGCTCTTAAGAGACTTAGTCAAAAGCAAAAATTGAGGCCAAGGAATTGATTGGGCATTCTGTAGCTACAGTATAGCCAACAGACTCGTAAAAAATGACCCAACTTGAAACTACCAAGGTTTGCAAATTTTACTAAAAAAGTATCAAGATAACGAGCTAGGGAACACCACTTTCAGGTGATGTTGTAGTTTTGTTTGCTCAAACCCATCTAGTCTGGTGAAATCTATCGAATGAGCCCTCCTTTAAATCTGAAACATTTGGAAGAGCTGTCAAACACTGTGAAGCTTTTTTTAACCCTTTCCTCTATTGTTTTCTTTAATGATTCATATTTTGGCCTAATGGGCTGATCATCTAGTTTTACTTGCTATGTTATTTTCAGGGTTCAATTCCTGGTAACTTTCAACAAGAGAGTTTTCCAAATTTTATTTTTATTTACTTTTTTGTTCTTGTTGCCAAAATCAGTTTCTTTGACTGTCTTAGATTCTAAACTATGTAACAGTTTATGAGTGGGGGTCCCAAATTTTGGAGACATCGCCGTGCTTTCTAAAAGGATAATTTGAACCCTCAAAATTCCAGTTTGCATTTGAACCCTAAAAATTCCAGTTTGCATAAGCAATTTTTATAAGTCTTCGACTTATAAAAATTGGATTTTAGGGAATCTGCATCGAATGCTTTTTTATCTAAGAAGAATGTCGAAGATAAAGGAAAAGACTGTATATCAAAGAACCAAAGAAAGTAAATACCCGAAAAAAGATTGAAAAACAGAAGAACTAGCTAATAGATGAAAGAAAAAACAAAGGAATTTTGGGACCAAAAAATGTATCTCATATTAATACAAATTGGTACATCAAAATTTTGTTGCAATATCAAACAGTTTGCGGTAGTGAACTGTAAGTAAGGAGCGACTCGGCTCAATGGTAACCAAAACTCTAAAACATGGAATTTTAATATCAATAGATAAATCAAAAGAATCAGCTTTTTATGCTGATTAATTAAAAAAACTTTTTCCTCAAAATAAGTTTTTCAAAGAAAAGTAAAGAACTCCATTAAACAGAAAATGAGCAAAAATAAAATCAAATAGTCTACCAAGCGTGAAACTACCACAAATCAGCATCGATAAATAAATGAAACCCAAAACGAACAGAAATTACAATAAATAACCGAGTCAAACTCAAAACGAGCAGAAATTAACATAAGTTGGGCTCAAAACCCCTATGCCTTCCCAAAGCCAGAACATAATTTGCACTTTACATAAAAAAAATTTAAATGTTTTTACTTTTATAACTTTAATAAATCAAATAATATTAAGATTTTGATTACTAAATATCAGTATATGTATATTAAACTGACAATGCACATTCATTTGTATTTTTTTTTCAGTAAAGTGCGAATTATGTTCTGGCTTTGGGAAGGCGTAGGGGTTTTGAGCCCAACTTATGTTAATTTCTGCTCGTTTGGAGTTTGACTCGGTTATTTATTGTAATTTTCTGTTCTTTTTGAGTTTCATTTATTTATCGATGCTGATTTGTGGTAGTTTCACGCTTGGTCGATTATTTTATTTTATTTTTGCTCGTTTTTTGTTTAATGGAGTTCTTTACTTTTCTTTGAAAAAATTATTTTGTGCAAAAAGTTTTTTTTAATTAATTTCTGTTCGTTTTATATTGACATACTCTTTTCAGAGAAAAAGAAAATAATGCTTTAAATCTTTTCGTTTTTTTAAAGATTTATAGTTTGGCCTGCTGTTTGTATGCTGGAGAAAAATTTTCAGCAATTTTTAACTACATTCACCCTCTTAAAAATCTGGACACAAATAGAAGTGTTTAATTTAGTTTCATACCTCGTCTAGTTGACCTGAAATGGAAAACTTGATACCATTCGCAAAAAAATCTGTTTACTTTCTTTGATAGCTTGGATACACTTACGCTATTTTGATTTGGTTAAATTTTAAGAGCAGAAGCAGCCCCAAAAGTTGGAACATAAAACCCTCAGTCGTTCTTGGGATACTGCTGGGTTTCCTTATTGACAATTAGCACTAACACAGCGCATTTTGATTTAATCTTATGGCAAAATTTAGTTTTTAAACATAAAGTCAAATGGGAGGGTGGGCGTGGGAGGGGGATTAGTTTTCCTCCAATCACTTTCAACTATTAAAAAGGGCATCAGCCCTTTCTATTTCCAATCGAATGAGCCCTTTTCGAAGTTCCTACGACAACTCCTTCGATACAAAGTGCCCTGGTCTAAACAACAACAAAAACAAAAAAAATAATACATTATACCCACATCGATCTTTACTATAAAATTGTCAAGCCTTTCAATCACTTTCGACTATTAAAAAGGGCACTAGGCCTTTCGATTTCCAATCGAATGAACCCTTTTTGAGTTTCTACGACAACACTTCCTATAAACACCTTATATGCCCCCAGGGCATAAATTACAACTCTTACCCTAAGGGCTGTGAGGGTGGTTGTCATCCTCTAAGACCTAATTTCCAGAACTTTCAACTGCGTTAAACGAAATGGCTATCTCAAAATTTTGATTGGATGTGTCTGGGAAAATAGTGGGCGTGAGAGGGGCGTTAGTCTTTCTCCAATAACTTTCAACTATTAAAAAAGGCACTAGCCCTTTCAATTTCCAGTCAAAGGAGCCCTTTTGAAGTTTCTGTGACAACGCTTTCAATAAAAACCTTATATGCCCCCAGGGGATAACTTACAAACCTCGCCCTGAGGGCTGGGGAGGGGGGGGGGTTGTCATCCTCACAGACCTAATTTCCAGAACTTTCTACTACGTTGAACAAAAGGCTATCTAAAAATTTTGATTTGATGTGTTTGGGAGAATGGTGGGCGTGAGAGAGGGGTTTGTTACCGTCCAATCACTTTCAACTATTAAAAAGGGCACAAGCCCTCTCAATTTCCACTGAAAGAGCTGAATGAGCCCCTTTTGAAGCTTTTACGAGAACTCTATCATTAAAAACCTTATATGCCCCCAGGGCATAACTTACAACCTTCGCCCTGGGGACTCTGGGGGGTTTGTCATCCTTAAATACATAATTTCCAGAACTGTCAACTACGTTAAACAAAATGGCTATCTATAAACTTTGATTGAATGTGTTTGGGGAAATGAAGGGCCTAAGAGGGGTGTTAATTACTCTCCACTCACTTTCGAGTATTAAAAAGGGCAATTTCATTTTCTAATCAAATGAGCCCCTTTTGAAATTTCTAAAACAACTTTCTATATAAACCTTATATGCCCCCAGGGAATAACTTACAACCCTTGCACTGTAAGCTCTGATGGGTCATCATCCTAAAAGACCTAATTTCCAGAACTTTCAAATACGTTGAACAAAATGGATATCTCAAAATTTTGATAGGATGTGTTTGGGGAAATGTTGGGTGTGAGAAGGGGGTAAGTTGCCCTTCAATCACTTTCGACTATTAAAGGGGCAATAGCCCTTTCAATTTTCAATTGAATGAGCCCTTTTGGATGTTTTCACAACATCAATTTCAATAAAAACCTTAAATGCTCCCAGGGCATAACTTAAAACTCTTTCCCTGAGGGCTGTGGAGGGGGTGGGTTGTCATCCTTAAAGACCTAATTTCCAAAACTTTCAACTGCGTTGAATAAAATGGCTATCTAAAAATTTGATTGGATGTGTTTGTGGAAAAGGTGGGCGTGAGAGGGGGGTTAGTTGCTCTCAAATCACTTTCGACTATTAAAAGGGCACTAGCCCTTTGAATCTCCAATCGAATGAGCCCTTTTTTCAAGTTTCTACGACAAACATTTAAAACAAAACCTTATTTGCCCCCAGGGCATAAATTATAACCCTTGCCCTGAAGACTTTGAGGAGAGTGTCCTGCTCAAAGGTATAATTTCCTGAACTTTAAACTGCGTGGAACAAAATGGCTATCTAAAAATTTTGATTGGGTATGTTTGGGGAAATGGTGGGCGTGGAAGGGGTGTTAGTTGCCTTCCAATCGCTTTCGACTATTAAAAAGGGCACTAGCCCTTTGAATTTCCAATCGAATGAGCCCTTTTTGAAGTTTCTACGACGACGCGTTCAGTAAAAGTGGCTGTGGCTGTGGGGGAGTGTCCTCCTCAAAAACATAATTTCTATCTGGAAATCCACAACACTGAACAAAATGGCTATCTAAAAGTTTTGAATGGATGTGTTTGAGGAAAAGGTGGGCGAGAGAGGGGGGCTAGTTGCCCTCAAATCACTTTCAACTATTAAAAATGGCACCAGACCTTTGAATTTCCAATCGAATGAGCCCTTTTTCCATTTTCTACGACAAAGATTTCAATAAAAACTTATATGCCCCTAGGGCTAACTTATAACCCTTGGTCTGAAGACTGTGAGGGGAGTGTCCTCCTCAAAGGTATAATTTCCTGAACTTCAACTGCGTGAAACAAAATGGCTATTTCAAAATTTTGATTGGATGTGTTTGGGGAAATAGTGGGCGTGGAAGGGGTGTCAGTTGCCTTCCAATCGCTTTCGACTATTAAAAAGGGCACTAGCCATTTCAATTTCCAATCGAATGAGCCCTTTTGAAGTTTCTACGACAACGCTTTCTATAAAAAATTTATATGCACCCAGGGCATAACTTACAATCCTTTTCCTGAGGGCTGCGAGGGGGTTGTCATCCTCAAAGACCTAATTTCCAGAACTTTAAACTACGTTGAACAAAATGGCTATCTCAAAATTTTGATTGGATGTGTTTGGGGAAAAGGTGGGCGTGAGAGGGGGGTTAGTTACCGTCCAATCACTTTCAACTATTAAAAAGGGCACTAACCCTTTGAATTTCCAATCGAATGAGACTTTTTGTAGTTGCTATGACAACGCCTTATATTAAAACCTTATATGCCCCCAGGGCATAGCTAATAACCCTTGCCCCGAGGGTTGTGCGGGAGTGTCCTCCTCAAAAACATATTTTCTATCTTGAAATCAACTACGCTGAACAAAATGGCTATCTCAAAATTTTGATTGGATGTGTTTAGGGGAATGATGGGTGCGGAGGGGGGGGGGGGGGTAGTTGCCCTCCAATCACTTTCGACTATTAAAAAGGTCACTAGCCCTTTGAATTTCCAATCGAATGAGCCTTTCTTGAAGTTTCTACAACAACGTCTTCTATAAAAACCTTATATGCCCCAGGGCATAAGTTAAAACCCTTGCCCCGAGGCTTGTAGCGGAGTGTCCTCCTCAAAAAGATATTTTCTACCTGGAAATCAACTACGCTGAACAAAATGGCTATCTCAAAATTTTGATTGGATGTGTTTGGGGAAATGATGGGCGTGGGGGGGCTAGTTGCCCTTCAATCACTTTCGACTATTAAAAAGGGCACTAGACCTTTGAATTTCCAATCGAATGAGCCTTTTTTGAAGTTTCTACGACAACGCCTTCTATAAAAACCTTATATGCCCCCAGGGTATAACTCAAAACCCTTGCCCCGAGGGTTTTGCAGGAGTGTCCTCCTCAAAAAGATATTTTCTATCTGGAAATCAACTACGCTGAACAAAATGGCTATCTCAAAATTTTGTTTGGATGTGTTTGGGGGAATGACGGGCGTGGGGGGGGGCTAGTTGCCCTCTAATCACTTTCGACTATTAAAAAGGGCACTAGCCACTCCAATTTGCAATCGAATGAGCCATTTTCGAATTTTCTTACGACAACTCCTTCGATACGAAGTGCCCGGGTATGTGGGAAAAAAAAAACAAACACATTGTGCCCACATCGTTCTTTAGCGCTAGCGCTAGCGCGCTGTCTATGATTCCAAATATATAAGATTCATCAAGTTCAGTGTTACCCATCAAAAGTTACGAGCCTGAGAAAAATTATCGGGATTTTTGAACTAGGGGAAACACCCACTAAAATTCAAGAACTCTTAATGGAAATCACGTTATCATATTAAGAATACCAGATAACCCTACTTTAAAAGTTTCAAGCTTCTATCTACAAAAATGTGGAATTTTGCTATTTTTGCCAGGAGGACAGATCACGGATGCGTGTTTATTTATTTATTTATTTTTTTCCAGGGGTGACCGTATTGAAATAATTGTCCTAGAAGATCGGGAGAAGGTGCATTTGAACGGAAATTAAAAGTTCTAGTGTTTTTTTTAAGTGACTAAAAAGATTGGAGGGTAACTGGGCCCGCTCCCACGCCCATTTCTTAAAGTCACCTGATCAAAATTTTAAGATAGCCATTTTGTTCAGTATAGTTTAAAAATCAAGTAACTATGTCTTTAGGTTTATATTAACCCCTGACAGTCCGTGGGGAGAGGCCTGTAAGTTATGGAATTTGCCCATGTTTACGTGTAGTATTTGTTATTGGGAAGTATATAGACATTTTTTTTGGGGGGGATGTGTGTGCTTGGGGTGTAATTCTATAAGGAGAATCTTTCTTGGGGAGGGAAATTCTGGGGGGGGGGGTGAACTTTCCAGGGGAAATGTTACACGGGGGGATTTGACAGAATTACTTACGAAATTCTTTTCATTTGTTTTACATTCTCTTGCCAAATTTTTCATGTGAATATGTTCCGGGGGAATTGTCCAGGGGCTATTTCCGCGTGTTTTTTTCCGGGAAATAATTTCCACGGAAGGGGGCATTTCTGGAGTGATCGAGAAACCCATTAGAGATTAAAGTCTTATCCAAGTGAAAGAATGCTAAGGAGAATTTTTCAGGCTGAATCGTCCACAAGCAATTTTACAAGGAGAGAGGATTTTCAGCGAAGAAGGAACTTTCTGTAAGGAATTTGACGGGGGGGGGGGGTACACTTTACGTTGGATGAAATTTCTACGGAGGGGTTTTCCGTAAGGGGAAAACTATATATTCCGTCAGGGGAAAACTGTATATTTCATAGAGGGTGAGCCAGATTTACCGGCATTATTTGAAAAACAAGCAAAAATTATTCCATATATGAAGGGTTGTCCCCTCCTCACTACCTTGCTCTTTACACTAAAGTTTGACTGTTTGTCCCAGTTTATTAACAGCGGCTACTGAAACACGGGGGCCTTTTAATTAGAATAGGAAGCTTTTTAAAAGTTCTAACAGCTTTAGCGTAAAGAGCAAGGTATTGAGGAGGGGGCAACCCTTCATATGCAGACTAAATCCGCCAAAATTAATATCCAAATTTTAATATCTAAATTGTTTTAATTTTTCATATACGGTGAGCCAAATTCGAACCTGCATTATTTGAAAAACGTTCAGAAAAAAAAACAAGTTTTTTTTAACTGAAAGTAAGGAGCGATATTAAAATTACAACGAACAGAAATTATTCCGTATATGAAATGGGCTGTCTCCTCCTCAACGCCTCGCTCTTTACGCTAAAGTTTGACTCTTTGTAACAACTCTACTTTTTAAAACAATAAAAACTTAGCGTAAAGACGAGGCGTTGAGGAGAGGACAGCCCCTTTCATATACTGAATAATTTCTGTTCATTTTAAGTTTTAATGTTGCTCCTTACTTTCAGTTTAAAAAAAAACTTGTTTTTTTGTCATTTAGTTAAAATAAAGAAATTGTAAGGTTTTGCAAATTGTGTTAAATTTTGTAATACGATGGCTAGAAAGTGCAAAATGAGATTATGTTTTTTTTAAAGAAAAGAAATATGAACAAGTAACTTGCAGTTCACTTTCATCAAAATTTCGTGACTAGATCAATTATTCTAGGTCTTATAAGGTAAGGCCAGGGGGGTGGGGAAAGCGTGGCTTGTCAACTGTTTCTCCTGTTGATACCCGAGGGACCGGCATACGCTCCCTACCCCTCCTAATTTGCTGAAGCTACATGTGCGTATCTTATGTTTTTTCTCTAGTTATATGCCCTTTTCTACTACTCTAATGTATAATTTCTTTTTTAGATGTACCATGGATGATGTTGGATTTGAAACTATTGTTAGTGCTCCGGAAAACCGTTTATTGGAAGTAACAACAACAGATGAGCTACTTGAGCAAAGGTTAATAATGACTAATTTTCTGATTTTTGATTGGTGAAGAACTACATGAATGCATCATAGAAAAAGTTAAAAATTAAACTTTGAGCCTTGAATGATGAATTGTGACGTAAAATAATTATAAATAAAACATTTTGTTGAAGAAGCATATATTGAATATGCTTTGAGTTTGTATTGAATATGCTTTGAGTATTGAATATGCATTTTATGCTCTGAGTTTGACTGCTTGCGAAATGGTCGAACACCCAGTCGGGAATATCCAAGTTAATAATGTCTTTTACATCTTTGGTCAATATCATAATGAAGTGCCGTTAATTGTTGATAATAAGAAAACAAATTTTTATATCTATTTTACAATTTTGGAAGATTTGGAAACTGAGAACATTCTCCTCTTTCCAAGTTTTGTTTTTAGCAAAGGCAAATGTTTTGCATCAAAGGCAGATATTAACTTTTTGTTTTGATTAAATTTAATCACTTTGTCATTTCAAATTAAGCTCGTTAAATCAGGAAACTAAGTCAGTCATAAAAGCGGTGTTATATTTTTTAGATAATTAAATCGTGCTGCAAAGCGGCTTTATTCTCCAGGAATTCCGACGTAGAATCAAAAAGCAAATAGAAGCAATCCAAACAGGCACTTTTAGATAACCAACACAGTTCTGTGTTACGTGTTACGTGTAAAGAGGACATCCCTCCTCCCCCATTTTAGAGAAGATTTCCATTTAGAGGCGGCAGTTACCCAATTGGCGCTGCTGGCTCTGTCCATACTTTTGTATCTTGTCTTTTTTTTTCTCGAGATACTTGAAAGCTTTTCTTCATTAATATGCCCTTTTCATTCATTGAAATAACCGGAAATTGTAGCTGTGTAAATCAAAAGTGATTTTGACTGCGTTTTTAATAAATAAGAAACGTTCCTTGGAAAATGCGGCTAAGATGAAAAATACTGTTTGTTTTTGTTTCTCTGCTCTATGTAAAATTGTTGCCTTGTAACATTTGGCAACTATGTAATATTTTATGTCAAGCCAAAGAGTTTGAATAACTTACAAGAGTGGGAGCTGGTGCTAGTCTCGATAAAAAAAGACCCTCAGTGCCATCTGGCGTTTGGCGACACTTGCCATTTCTTCCCGATAATAATAAGAATATTTCATTTAGTTTGTGTAGTTAGTAAAATTAGTGTAGTAATAAGTGTCTGATCTCAGTTCCTGACAAAAAATGAGCTTGAACAACGCCAAATATCGCCAAACGCTAGATGGCGTTGATGTTTTTCCGACACTACCACCAGTTTTCACTCTTATAAGTAATCCAATCTTTTTGTGTCAATCATTGTGCTTAACGTTGCCTTTGCTAGTAAATTATTGTAATATATTTGCCATATAATGGTCCTGTTGCACTATGCCGTAGAACCTTTCACACCAGCGTAATTTTTACGTTTGGCTATGTAATCTTAGGGAGTAAATTTGTCCGTAACCCAGGCAGTACCAAGTTGATTTAAGTTTAAAGCTGTACAGAGAATGTTACATTACGTAAGTTTATGTTACGTTAAGTTAAAGTCAACATAGCAGCAACAAAAAGGAATTTCTGGATGAGTAGTTAATAAATTTTGAAAAAGATTTTTAAACTTCGATAGAAATCTTTCACGCTTCATCAGAGCTTGAATCCTCATCTCTATTTCACATTCTTAGTTTTTGGATGTTTTGGTTATGAGGATTGCGATGATTTTAGGTAATGATTATGATGGTTTTATGGATTTTTATGCTAGCCTATTGGAAAAGGCTTTTTTCAGGTGTGAAAGAAGTACAACGCAATTTAACCACTTTGCTTAGAATAATAGGCGTTATGTTAGGCCTATTAAACTATCTACATAGTTTAATAGGCGCCTAACATTTGTATGCAGTTTTGCCAGAGTGGGTTTAAATTATAAATAGGGTAACTTTGTTAAATTTTTGTGATGGAAAATAAATGCAATGAATTTTTGCAGGATATTAATTCCCTGAAATTATTCCAACCGTATGATATTAAAAGGTAAAATGTAATTTATAAGTATAGAAACTAAAATAATAGGATGTGATTTGTTTTCGAAATCGCCTGCATTTAATGTATTTGGAGTTAGAATAAATAAAAAAGGGAATATTCAATGCCAAAAAGGGTCTATAAACATAAAACTATGCGAAATGCAGGGAATGTGTGTTTATTCTGGACTGTTGAATGTATCAAGAATGTTGTTTGTTTCAAAATTGACTTTATTCGTCTCAAATTTCAGTTGATTTCAATTTACTTCAACGTTTATTCCAGTCTGTTTTGAATCAATATCAACATGAATTTTCAATGTTGTGCTTTTATTTTGGTCTATTTCAACAGTTTTGTTTGTCTCTAAATCCACTTGTTACTGTTGTCTGTTTTTTTTTTTTTTTTTTTTTTTTTTTTTTTTTTTTTTTTTTTTTTTTTTTTTTTGTACTTAAATAGTAATCTGTATATTAATTCCCTGTCCTGTGATTGGACGGCGGACAAATATTCTGATCGGCAATAAGGTGGCCAAGGGATCGAATGCCACTATAACAAGGTCGGACGACAAACAGCTTCTCCCTCTAAAAAATGCCCAGCGACTGAAATGTCAATTTGACGCGCTATGTACCAGCAATGACTCTGAGGGTCTTTCTCTTTTGCCTCCTTAGTACCCTTCTGTAACCGTATGGGGAGAAATACATGCAAAGCAGATAGACTGTAGGATTGAATATTTCCTTGATTATATTACCTTTCGATTTAAAAAGCTTTGAACATAAGAGCTAAATATAAGAAACAGTATGACTTCATAAATGAGATATACATACTCACATCCAAATAATTAAGTCCTAGAATCAGGATTCCAGCAAAAAAGAAAAGGGCAGTAAGAGAAGGAGTATCCTTTAAGCACTATCCGCGACTGTATGTATCAGTAATTGTAAAATGGTAGGGAAAATTTCCTCTCCTTAGAATTTTCTTATTAATATATCTTAAGGCCTTATATCCTCTCCCCCTGGAAGATTTTTGAGGCATAAGAATTTATTCATACACACTTTTCTAGATATACCACAGATGAAATCACAGTTCAACCCCTTGTTGGTGTTTCTGACAACCATCTGTTAGAGGAAGTTTCAGAGCTAGTTGAAGAAAGGCTGCCAGGTTTGAGCAATGAAGATGAAATATGGAATTCCTTTCTATCAAATAGCTGGACATCAGTGGGAGTGACTAAGCAATGGAAAACGATACCGAAAGGATGTAGATTTGCACCTGATGGATCCTGTGTAATATCTGCAGGAGAAGATAATGTTTTAAGATGTTTTAATACTCCTCAGGTGCTGTGGACCCGTCCTCAGAGCCAATCTGCAGATATTGATCTAAATGAAGTGGTGACCTTGAAAGAAGGAGGTACTGTATATGACTACCAATGGTACCCTTTACTAAATTCCTGGGAACCTGAAACCTGTTGTCTCTTAACGACTATCAAACAAGGTCCAGTACATATGTGGAACGTTGATTCAAATGAGCTTGTGGCTTCTTATAGAATATTCAACCATCTTGATGAGCTGGATTCAGCATATAGTGTCGCCTTCAATCCTCAAGGTGACAAATTATATTGTGGAACTGATGGTATTATCTATGTGTTTGATACCTCACGGCCGGGCAGAGATTGTGAAAAAAGAGATTTACGAAAAACGGGGTTTAAAGGAATATTTTCAACAATAGCAGTAAATCCTGCAATGCCATCTGTATATGCAGTAGGTTCGTATTTGCAAACTGTCTCTGTGAATAGTGAGCCAGACGGCATGCCCCTGTGTATTCTTGAAGGTCACGTGGGAGGAGTCACTCAAGTCGCTTTTCACCAGGATGGTCATCTCCTCGCCAGTGGTGGCAGAAAGGATGACATTATTAATATCTGGGATTTAAGATATCCAGGCAAAACTTACCTTGTTTTAAACAGGGAAGTTAGGACTCATCAAAAAATCCAGTTTAATTTTTGTAACAAATATTTAATTTCCGGAAATACGAACGGAAATGTTACGTGCTTTGATTTAGTAACTGGTGCTGCACAAGAAAGAAATTTCAGTGTTGATTGTGTTAATGGTGTAAGCATCAATCCTAAGTTGCCATTAATTGCTATATCTTGTGGTCAGCGGCACTTTTATGTTGAAGATATCGAAGCAGAAAAAGAGTATAAATTGAAAAACGAAGATTTGTCATTGCAGTTAGTTTGGAGTGGCCAATGGGAATAGTGGCTTTGTTCATTTTTTCCTTTCCAGTCATTTGGGTCCACTGTGCAGGACATTTAGTCTTTTCATTCCCTTAATAAGACTATTATTCCTATCTGTAATGGATCGCACCTAAAAAGTAGATGAGGATGAGGGCTGTCTCTCTGTTGATTATTTTGAATAAAAAAGTTTGTATTCAAAAAGAATGAATTCATTTCAAGGAAAAAGTTTATAATCATAGGCAGCACAATAGTTTGCCTATGTCAAGAACAGTATGGGCTCAATGTATTTTTTTTTTTTTTTTTCACCAGCCCACTTTGCATGGAAAGAGTTGTCGCTGAGATTTCGGAGAGGGCTTATTCGATTGGAAATTGAAGGCTCTAGTGCCCATTTTAAAAATCAAAATTGACAGGAAAGCGTCCAACCCCCCTCCCACGCTCCAAGTTTGCTGCCCTCCCTCCGAAGACGTACGATCAAAATTTTGAGATAGCTATTTTTTCAGCACAGTTGAAAGGTCCAGTAGCTATGTCTCTGGTGATGACATGACCCTCACATATCTCGGAGCAATGGCTTTGAGCTATGCGATTTGCCCATTGTGATCATATAGGATTTTTTGTTGGGAAAGGGGGATATGTTTGATCCTGTATCTCCAAAAAGGCTAAGCATATTAAAATAAAGCTTTTTAGGAAATGTTGAACTCAACCAAAAGACTATTTGCATACAGGTTGTCGAAAGGGCGTTAATCTCACCTCTATCTCAGGAAAGGCTTAGGGTGTCAAGTTGAACGTTTTAAGGCATGTTGAGGGGGATGATGAGCTAACCAAAAGGTAGTATGTGCACACTACGCTACACACTTGTTTCCAGACAATTCTTCGAGCTTATTTTTGTAGTAGGTTCTAGCAGATCTTTGAATTTTTTATTTTAGATTGCTTTATATTGTACAAAAAGAGAGGTTCAATCCCGCTTTTTAGGGCTATAATGAGAAAAAGGTAGAGATGGCTAGGGCACGTTCTTCGGATGAAGGATGATAGATAACCAAAGATCGTCCTTTTCGGCCGACCGTTTAGGGCTAAACGGAAAACAGGTCGTCAACAATTGGGGTGGGTGGACCTCGTAAAGAAAAATCTACATTTGAATTTACATTGTAAATAAAAAATTTACATTCTCTTTCTTACATTCAAAAATTTACAAGTGACTTAGTCTTCCTAACATAAATTTTCAAACCAATTCTAGCACCCTGAACTCGCAGAACCTCTAAAACTTCATTCATTTTGCTCACATTTTCATCTAGGATGCTTAAATCATCAGCATAATCTAAGTCCAGGAAAGTTCTCCCATTTCCATTCCTGTGCTCCTTAAGACAAAGTCCATCAAAATGATCCATATAAAGGGGAATAGAACACAACCCTGCTTAACTCCTGATTTAATACAAAACCAGCTGCTAACCTCATTTCCTACCTTAACCGCAGCAGTGTTATTCTCGTACATAGCATTAATCACTTTAATGTATTTGTCTGGTATGCCATACGAGGATAAAACCTTTGCTAAAGCTCTTCTATCAACAGAATCGAACGCTTACTAATAATTTAGGAAATTAAAGACTTGGAAAAATGGCAGTTGATGGGGTTGCGTATTTCCTTGGAGGGATTTCAATCTTGTGCGTTGAATCCTCTGACAGGTATGGCTGAGTCATCTAGGTTGTTGAAAAGTGGGGGAAAGGACAAGGAACAATCAGGAAGGTAATTTTGGTTTCCAGTTGACAATAAGGGAGAACAAGTAGTGTTTACTATAGGATGATATGTACATGAAAGATCTCTCAAACCGAAGTCACATTGATAGGGTAACGAGGAAGGATACTATGACAACCCCTTGCACGGAAAATATGTTTCCTAAAATACACTCCCCCTCCAGATTCCAATCGCAATGTTTGGCGAGCATCTTGGATTCAACCACGATCTTGATGATGCCGATGAAAGTATGTCTATGCACAATTTCTAGCTTCGTTACTAACAGACTAAGGACTCTGTCGAATATACCAATCGATGCGAACATATAACCATTGATCTGCCACAAATTATTCTAATTTTTTGAAAAAGTGAACACGTTTATGGATAAGAGCATGAATTTAGTAAATAAGAACTAACCTGGTTCACATGTGTTTAATAGCCATCAAGTATCGGGTCACGGTCGTGACCCGTGGTTTGTAGCTACATTGCCTATTCATTTCGGATATTTTTATATTGTCTGGACATTATTCATATTAACATGTTAATATGTTAGCTCTTAATACATGAAGGAACAAATTTTATTTCCAACTAAAAAACATATCTTCAGTTGTGGAGTTATATAAAAACAAAACGAACAAAAAATAACCAGACACTAATATTGCAAAGTATCCTGCAATTCATTTCCCGCTAAACTCTTGTATATGTGTTTTCTGAGTTTTAATGCCCTTTGATAACCTTTTATCTGTATTGAATCTCCCCCACATCCTGGTCAGACTTTAATACCGCTGTGCTCAATGAGGAAACTATATGGGCAAGATCTTGAATTTAGAAACGTGGATCTAAATCTCTGCACTCATCCCTAGTAACTTATAAGCCATTTCGGGATATATCCTACTCTATTCACATGTAATCTTAGGGCAATACTGAAGAAAGCTACCTTGATGGACAGTATTTATTACTTCCAGTACAATTTTGGAACTCAAGAAATAAAAGCATCCACTCAATTATATTTTTTCCTAAAAAAGAGGGGAGACGTTGTCTCCAAATAAATCATCATCATTCTTATATACATTCTCCCATCCGAGTTTGATCTGCTATGGCCAGCCTTTATCTTTCCCCTTTACGGCCTGATTAGCAAAACTATTTTAAGTATAAAGTGTGTTAATTTTAGCGATTTGTCCAAGCTACTGAAGCTATTCTCATAATACACATAGTAGCTGGAATTGAACCATTCTGTTGAGTGGAAGTAGAACCGGCTTTTACACTACGTACGTAATTTTCCATGCTAAGTAGTCAAGGTTTAAGCACGAATTTTCTCACTTTAGTATTTCTTTTCACACTAGGATAACGTTAATACTCATGAAAAGATCATAATCAGCCTAAGCAAACTATCGAAAATTAGAAAATGGGGACCGGATAAAATGCCGCGACCTCATGTTCAGACTGCTTTCGATTTAGGGATCTAATAAGTGATTCAGATACTTTGGTGTTTATTGACTTCGACTCTATTCGCCGTAGAACCATGTGGAAGATTTGCCTGCACTAGCTGTAAAATCAGGTGTGGGGCACGGTTGCATTCTGTTGCTGCTACTAATTACCATAATTATAGACTGTAGTCTCCTTGGATGCAAACACAATGGGGGGTGGGGGGGGGGGTCAGCTAAACCCAATGAGAGAACTAACTGATGGTGACTTTGCCGATTGCATTGCTCTTCTCACCCATTATCGAGAACACATGCAACAGAGTATAAACGAAGTTGAACGTGTTACCAATGCTGTGTGACGTCAAATCAACGCCAACAAGACAAGTCAAGGAGGCACACTTGTGCCTCTATAAAGAGGCGACCCACCACAATGTTAAGCGATTTCAGGTCCTAGAGGTCGCAGAGAGACGGCGGTAATCGCATTTTGTAGCCCAAGCTCAAACTAAGAAACTTGCAAAATTTCATCCTCCTCCGACTTTATCTTCATGGGGTAAACTGGGCCGGAAGTTTGGACCCTCCCACCACAACCCCCCTTTAACGTTGTCCGATTGGGCTGAAATTTAGAGGTTAAGCTTTCCTAGGGCCCGGGAGCTTATCCTCGAAATTTCAGCTCAATCCGATCACTCCTTCCCTGTTTTCAAAAAACCAAATATAGCCACTTAAAATTCATCATCTCTTTTTTTTTCTTAGCCACGCCTACAGGCCACAGTTGGCAACGGATCCGGTTGAATGAGGACTCATTCGAAGCAGAATTCGACCTGTTAGGGCCTTTTGATATTTTCAGACCGAAAAAATTATCCCCCGAATTTACACTTACGAAAAACCTCGTTTTCCTATATTAGCCCATGTTAATTTTTCCCACCACAACCCCCCTTTAACGTTGTCTGATCGGGCTGAAATTTAGAAGATAAGCTTTCCTGGGGCCTGGGAGCTTATCCTTGAAATTTCAGCTCAATCTGATCACTCCTTCCCTGCTTTCCAAAAACCAAATATCAAGTTTTTTGGGAATTTGCTTGCGTCGAAAATAGCTTCCATATACTAAAAAACAATTACCATTGTATCTGTATAGTCCAGCGGTTGATACTTCAGACTTTCAGGCGGAAAACTCGGGTTCGATTCACCATCAGAGCAAATTTTTATATACTGAATTTAGACTTTGAAAAGAAACTCAGTTTTTTTTTTAAATTATTTAAAAAAAATTACGTTTTCTAAAGAGTTAAAGAGGCTGAGTCACAAGTTCGAACCTTAAAACGTACAGGGATTAGGAGGCACCCTGTACGACGTGATTTGAGTATTCAGGAATTAAAAGCCTTAACACAAGAATGTTCAAGAGCGGGGGGTTTGGGGGGCGGCAGCCCCCCAACTTTAACTCCTGACACGATCAGCTAACAGTTAGTCAAGCAATAATAAGTAATAAACTGTACAAAAACGTGCAGAAATTATTTGAAAAAAACTACGTTTTCTAAAGAGTTAAAGAGGCTGAGTTACAAGGTCGAACCTTAAAACGTACAGGGATTAGGAGGCACAGTTGGGGGGCTACCGCCCCCCAAACTCCCCGCTTTCGCAGCCTTTAAATATAAAAAAAATTTCTTTAAACTGAAAGTAAGGAGCGACATTAAAACTTAAAACGAACAGAAATTATTCCGTATATGAAAGAGGTTGTGCCCTCCTCAACGCCTCGCTCTTTACGCTAAAGTTTTTATTGTTTAAAAAAAGAGTTGTGAGAAAGTCAAACTTTAGCGTAAAGAGCGAGGCGTTGAGGAGGGCACAACCTCTTTCATATACGGAATAATTTCTGTTCGTTTTAAGTTTTAATGTCGCTCCTTACTTTCAGTTTAAAGAATTTTTTTTTATATTTAAAGGCTGCGAAAGCGGGGGGTTTGGGGGGCGGTAGCCCCCCAACTGTGCCTCCTAATCCCTGTACGTTTTAAGGTTCGACCTTGTAACTCAGCCTCTTTAACTCTTTAGAAAACGTAGTTTTTTTCAAATAATCTATATTAAACTCGGTCATTCCCGATATTGGAAAAGGAATTCTGGTTAATGGTGAAAAAATCGAATTGGCGACAGAGCTTAAATTTCTCGGTAGTATCATTTTCAAGATGTGAATTGGGAACGAGAAACTTCATGTCGAATACCCCTGGCCGGTCCTACCTTTAGTCACCTCAGAAATGTTGGCATGTCAAGCTGGTGATCTAATGTTGCACCTCTATTGTTGCGCCTCCAGGCACAGGAGAACCCAAGTCTAAGGAGTAAGATGGGGCCCTGATTAAAAAAGAAAGGATTTCTAAAACAGTTTATTAATTTTTTTTACAAAATTTATTAATTGCTCGTCCAGAAATTGCATTTTGTTTCTGCTATACCATATAGGGTTTTTTTTTATAAAGTAACATAAAACTTACGTAATGCATAATGCTTAGTAGAGGTCGAGTTTATTTAGCACTGACTATGCTACGGATAAATTTTGGTCCGTAAGATTACATAACATAAAGTGCCAAGTTATGCTAGCGTGAAATGTTCTACGGCATAGTGTGAATGAGCCATAAGTGCCCGTTCTTCTGTTGAGATTCCTTCTTAGACAGTTTTTTTCTGAAGAACGTTTAGCATAACTTTTGCTTCTTTCTTAAATGGCTTTCAAATTACTTACGTAATTTTCTATTTTAAGCGGTTAAGTTATGATAAATTAATCCTAACCACTTTAAACACTCCTTTAACACTTTAACAACTTTAACAATTCCTTTCACACCAGACCAACACTATTATCCATGAAACCTTTATAATCGTTGTCTAAAATCACGGCTCATCATAAGCCAAATATTCAGAAATGAAAATAAAGGGTTAAAGTGAAGATGCCGGCTCTGATGAGGTGGGAAATGCTTTATAGGAAAAGTTTTTAAATGTCCGTGCTTCAGTTTAGATTTTGTTTTACACGGTTTTATTTTGAAGATTGTACATCATAACTTGCCCTTATTTCCAAGAGTACTCACATTTGAGTCGTACTCGTCTTTTTACCTCTCATGGAAAATGAAAAGAGTAAGAACCTCAAAGGACCTTACAAATATATATAGTGAAAAACTAAAAAGCTATTGATCCGTAAATATTTAGTATAGAATGAGATCAAAAAATGTAAAAATTTGGCACTCATTACGTGGTGCTTTCACAACAAATACTGTGCTTTCATAAATGGATCCAGTGACTTCTATCTACAGCTTGCCATTGTTAAAGCCATCTTTTTCAGAAATGTTCAATGTCTAGTTTTCTCCATTCAGCCAGTATGTTGTAACCTTTCCTTTGCCCTGTAAAACAAAAATTACATTTGGAAAAAAATTAAGTTCAGGAGCGTTTTAATCAACGCTCTAATCCAATTCTCACTAGCGCAACTATTGAGATGTGCAAAAAATGGATGATGGACCACAATATAATTAAAGACTGAGTACAATAAATGTGCTAGTGCCTATGCATCAAGGAAGAAAAAGGCTTTCAGAGATCCGGTGGCAGTTTCTAGAACTTTGCTAAATGTTACCACATAAATTATTTTTATATAACATATATTTTACATTATATACATATATATAAAATATAGTACCGGAAGCCCAGTGGCTTCGCCGTCGGGGGCCGGCACTCGGCACGATTGCGGGCTTCTATATATGGATTATCATCGTCGCTTGTCTTCTAATCGCAGGCAATTTGAGACAATTTGCTGTCTTTTCATACTAAAGTCTTGTCAAAGATATGTGATTATTACAGCAAGTCCGATTTGTAAAAATGATATCTACTAAGCTTCAAACTTTTGGTGCCCTCCAATTTTTTGGGTTCCTTAAAAAGGGCACTAGAACTTTTAATTTTATTTACGAACGTTTTTATTAGTAATAAATATACGTTACTTACGAATTTTCTCCCGATTCTTTAAGAACGACTTTTGAAGCACTATCTTCGTTTAATTGGAACAATGAGAAGCTTTTTCATTATAATGCTGAATCAGCATTATAAGCCCATTTTTTTTTTATTTATGTTTATTGACATCAAAATTCCGGTTTTTAAAGTTTCGATTACTATTGAGCCGTATCGCTTGTCTTTTTTTATTGTTTTTTTTTTTTTTTTTTTTTTTTTTTTTTTTTTTTACTACGTATATGTTATTACGTATATGAGGGGATTCGCCCCCTAGTCAATACTTCGCTCTTTACGCAAACGTTCGAATTTTGTTCGAATCATGAACCCCTGAATCACAAAGGCTATTTAAATAGAATAGATAGCTCTTTTGAAAGTACTAAGAAAACTTTAGCGTAAAGAGCGAGGTATTGACTAGGGGGCGAACTCCCCTCATATACGTAATAATGTTTGTCGTTTTAAGTTTTAATGTTGCTCCTTACTTTCATTTGAAAAAAACTTTGTTTTTTTATTTAATTTCTTATCGTTTTTTAAATAATCCTGGGAAATCCGGCGCCCCCTTCATAGAAATGTTCCTTCCCCCAAGAAAAAAATTCTCCATGGAAAGATCGTCCCACTTAACTCCCTCCTCCGACCCCTCCTCACCAGAAAAAATAACACCTGAAAACGTCTGTATACTTCTCAATAACCAATACTATATGTAAACAATGGGCAAAGTTTATAACTTGCAGCCCTTACCCCGGGAACTGTGGGGGATTAAGTCATCTTCAAAGACATATTTATTAGATTTTCGACTATGCTGAACAAAATATCTATCTCAAAATTTTGATCGAGTGACTGGGAAAAAAAGGAGCATGGAAGGGGGCCTAGCTGCCCTCCAATTTTTTTGGTCACTTAAAAAGGGAACTAGAACTTTTAATTTTCGTTCGAATGAGCCCTTTCATGATATTCTATGACCACTGAGTCGCTACGATCACCCTTGAAAAAAAAAAAAAAAAAAAAAAAAAAAAAAAAAAAAAAAAAAAAAAAAAAAAAAAAAAAAAAACACGTATCCATGATCTTTCTTCTGGTAAAAAATATAAAATTCCCCATTTTTACAGATAGGAGCTTCAAACTTCTATAGTAGGGTTCTCTGATACGCTGAATCTTTTCATTAAAGTTAAATTACTTTTAGGGGTGTTTCCCCCTTTTTTGAAAATACGGCAAATTTTCTCAGGCGCTTGACTTTTGATGGGTAAGACTAAACTTAATGAAACTTATATATTAGAAATCAGCAAAAAATCTGATTCTCTTGATGTATCTGTTGGTATCAAAATTCCGTCTTTTAGAGTTTTGGTTACTATTGAGCTGGGTCGCTCCTTACTTACAGTTCTTTACCACGAACTGTTTGATAGTTGTTTTCAGGAGTCAACAGATTGTATATGTTTAAAGTTTTAATAACGAAAAGCTTTGTCAAATTTAACTAATTAGTTTTATTTATTTTTTTCACGATTTTATGTGACAACACTGACGTAAAATGTGGTACTAGCCTTATAACATCCTAAACTTTTCAAACAACCGAAAGAAAAATCTTAGAAAATGACTGCTTTTCAGGTAAAAATAGACCCAAGACAGTTCAAGGGCAAAAAAAGGTTTTATTTGGATATTCTTAGTATCAGATGGATCCAGGGCAAAAGATGTTTTTATTTGGACTTATTACTTTAATCAACAACACAAAGTAAATGAAGTTTTTGCAGTTTTTTAGTTAATGAAAGTAATGCAGTTTTTAGGTTTTTTGAACAAGTTATGCTAAAAAATAGACTCTTTATAGCATAAAACCCTAATGGTGTCTTTTGATTTAATTTATCACCCTCTCTACATTCCCTGAATCTTTCACCCTTATAGCCTTATTAGCGTAGTATTAGCAGCAGCAGTAACAATAGCAGTGGTAGTAGCAGTAGCAGCAGTAGCAGCAGTATTAGAAGAACTAGTTGTATTAGTAACAGCAGTAACAGTAGTATGCATATACTGTCTTTGGTCTGCTTAACATTCCCTTCAACATGCCCTGAAAGTTTCGACTTAGTACCCTAAGCCATTCCTTAGATATTGCTGAGACGCCATTTTTACAACCTGCATGCACATGGTGTATTTTGATTTATTTTGACACCCACCTTAAAGTTCCCCTAACAAATTCCCCCTGATAGCCTTAGCCTTCGATAGTAGTAGCAGCTGTAGTAGTAGTAGTATGCACATAATGACATTTTTAGTTCAAATCTCCCTCAGCATGCCTTGAAAGTTCCAACTTAATACTCTTAGCCGTTCCTGAGATATTGTTGTTACGTCCTTCTGACAACCTGCATGTATGTAGTATGTTTTTATTCAATTCAAGATCCTCCTCAACATTTCCTGAAAGTTTTGCCTTAATACCCATAGTCTTAGAAGTAGTGTTTGCAGCAGCTGCAATAGTTGTAGTAGTGCTTAGCTATGTTCCTTTTGTAATGTTGCATGCGTCATAGATCCTCAAAACGATACGATTACTCCTGGGGGGGGGGGGGGAGATGATATAATATTCTCTTGAAACGGGCTCAAAAATGTGACGTCACTCATATGATTTTTTCCGAAGTTAAAGCACTAAACGAATTTGATCAAACTCGTGAAGTATGTAGATAGTTTTTGCAGGCTGGAAAATCCCTGGATGTCAATTTTCCGAAAAAAAATATGGAGTCGTTTTCGAGAAAAAATAAATAAATACATTAATACACAATTATTTCTCGTTTAAACAGAGTAGATACATATGCTGCCCCAAATTAGGGTATATGAGTATCAAAACAGAACTAGATCATCTCTCTATCACTGTCTCATTAAAATCAAATTAGCTAGGAAGTTTCCACGTGGCTATTTAGGCACGTTTTCGGTTGTCTTTCGTCTTATTAAGTTGGTCCACCTTTTGTAAATCTTGCTTTGAAAGGACCAAAAAGCATTCTCTTCTGGGAGTGTTTAAGTCAGGAGCAGAATTCCTCTCGTTCAACAAAATATGCATACAGCCCTTCAGAAGCTTATGAATAAACATTGTGAAATACAAAAAAGAGAGACACGTGTAAGAAAGACTTGGCCCTTCTCGAATGAGTAATTTCCTTTTCGACAAATCTTACTTGTGGAAGAATTAAGAATAGTTTGAGATAACGTAATGACCCTTCATGGGCACATATACAGATATTTCTTTGTGATGGGGATGGGGGGCTTCGAGAAGGAACAAAAAAAAATATACAGAAACTACCATAATAATATCACGAATTTGTTGCGGAGAATAAGGTAGCATGGGCGAGAAGTCCCCACTTCACGCATAACTAGCCCCTCGTTTATGAATCAATGCTAAAAAAGTGAAAATCAAATGTTTTATTTTCATTTAACCAAGATTAAAAAAATACCATATCTAAAATACAGTGCATCAAACTAACAAAACATTCTAGGCATGATTTCAGTTCTATATTTTTCGTTCCTTTTCAGTTTTACTTTTGGATTTTGGTTACATCCAAGTGTTAATTTAGTTCAAAAATTAGTTTTAGCTTGTTTAGAATTTTGATCAGTCTGCTGGGAAGGACTGCACAATTGGGTCTGGTCAGTATTTCTACTTTTAATTCTAAAAAAAACTCCAGAGACTACCTTGGAATACTATACTTGACCTGAAATCTGAGATAATATAGAACCAAAGTTTTAATACTTTATTTACAAACAAAAATCCACACATATACTAATGTTATAAATATTAGATATTTAGGGATAGGAGATCACATGGCTCATGACGATGATCGAAGATAGATGATACTTTCAATATTTTTACTTTTGACAGGAGCTAGATGGTGAACAGCCCTGCATGGCGCTTAAGGACCTCGGTTTGAAAATTGACGACCATTTTGGCTGTGGCTTCATCGGTTGCGTTATTACCAGCGTTCTTTAGCAAGTCAATGCCCCTTCCCCGACCATGTCTATAAAAACTAACCCCATGGCCCCGAATCTTCTTTGAATTCTGGCTAGAGGTTTTTCTGTTGTTCTTCTGGTTTCTCGTTTCCACGAGGAAGTCGGCTCTCGAACAAGGACGCCGTGACATGTCGTGATAGGTGATAGGAGATTTTAGCGTCAGCTAAAAACTTGTAAATCGACAACAAAAGTTTTAGAATTGGAAATGCTGCGGGCGCAGGTAGTTTTAATTATCGGATATTCTCTTCTGTTCGGTTTCTATTTTTATCTTCTCTACCCTCTCTGAAAACCCTTGGACTGACTTCCTTCTTTTCCAAATATCCTTCTATATTTACCTACTCTTCGTTACTACGTTAAGTGACTAGGTTCAAAGGGAACACACTTAGATTTTCTTCTGCATCACAGATTATACGCTGGACTTATTACTTCTTTTCCAGCCTCTTTTTTTTATTTCGCTTAATTATGAAATTTAATTTGGACTTTACTTCTTTGTTTTTCCAATAATTCTTCAATTTTTCTTGTGGCATCAAGAAAAACAGTGGTGAAAGAGTTTCCTCACTATTCCATAGAATTTTCTCATTACTATTTGTGCCTCCATACGTATGGGGGGATATGAGTTTTTTACCGTACATGGAGCACCATACTGTGGGGCCTGGTAAAGTTGAGTTTCCGAGGGGAGGGGAAAGGCAATATGAAGCCCTAGAAAATAGCTGAAATTCACACTGATAAACAGGTAAACATGTATGAGCCCTATATAATTGAGATCAAACAACCTGTTTCAACAATAATTTTTGAAAATAACTTTTGCTGGTAACATTTTTTAATTTTTAGTATTATGTAAGGAGAAGAGGCTCCCCCCTCTCCTCTGTTAGAATTCTTGAAAAAAGTTTTTCAAACCATTTTCACCAAGTAATATTTCAATCATATATAAATCATTTCGTTGAAATACTCTGCAATCAAGTAAAGACATGTGCTATCACCGTCTGTGAGCCAAATCACAAATCATAAAGACATCGCTGTACATTTTAAGAAGAAGCATATTTAAATTCCATATTTATAGCCCGAAAGTAATTTTAAATAAAAATACATATTTCATGTCATTGAAAACAAAGCTTAAAGACGGCATTTAATGTCAATTCCTGATGCAAGAAAATCCGTTGGGACAGATGCATTATCTATTTTCCAGTGCCCAGTAGGTGTTGTAGTCTGAGAAAACTCAAAGACATTTGAGCTGCACCAGTGACCCCTGCCTTTTCTCATTCCGTTTGACCTCCATCTAGTCTTCTATTACTTTGTATTTCAAAGTCACGAAAATCACTCTTTTCTCATCAAGAGAGATCAGGGGGATTCTATTTATTTTTTATCCCGCAGGTCTTTGCAAAGGTGACTGCTGTCGTTTGTCTCATATAAACACTTGAGCTGTGTTTTCAGGCATCGGGTTTCAGGCGGGTTTTGAACGGGTCCGATAAAAACAGTTTTCAGGTTCCCCGAGTTCAACCCTGCAGAACTTTAAAACGTTTTCATCTTGCGGGTTCCAAGAGTGTTGGACACGCCTCCCTCAAAATTATAACGCGCCAGAATAGCATGGTTCAACACGGGTTCTGAGTAGCTATTGCCATGTTGAGCACGGCACTCAAAACGATAATCTGCACAACCCGTGTCGAGCTCCGTGTTGGACATGGATGGCCTGAAAACAAGGCTTTGGTTTATATCTATGAAAACCGAAAGATTAAAGACACAAATTACTGTCCTTCATGATCCAAGAAAAATTGATGAAAACATATTGACTGTTTAATAAGCAATTATATTCATTCCTAGATGCCCAAGCAAATTCGGATTTATTAACGATATAAAAGAGAAACTGAAAATTTAAGTATGTTTTGTTTTCAATCAAGCGCTATTGACGCTCTGAGCCTTAGAAATATTAGGGGGTCTGGGCCCTAGACCTTTCTGTGATAATGTTTGTTCATTTTAGGTCTCATTTGTTCATTAATAATGATTTCTGTTAATTTAATTCTGAAATATTGTCTGACTTCATTTCTGCTTGTCTTCGGTTTAGTATCGTACTTTATTTTTCTTTGAAATTCTCTTTTTTTGCAAAAAAATTCTTTAAATTAGTTTCTTATTATTTGTATTTACCATTAGTTCAATCTTACAGTGCTGCCTATGATGAAAATTAATATTGTTTTAATTTATTTTCTCGACGTTTTATTTGAAACCAAAAGTTGGTTATTGGCATTTGTATGTGAACCAAACGGTTCTTGGTAACGAACTGTAAGTAAGGAGCGATGGGACTCAATAGTAACCGAAACTGTAAGAAACAGAGTCTTGATAATAATTGATGCATCAAAAGAATCGAATTTTGATGCTTAATCCAAATATATAAAATTGATCAAGTTTAATGTTACCCATCCAAAGTTACGAGCCTGAGAAAACTTGCCTAATTTTTGAAAAAGGGGGGAAACACCCCTAAAAGATCAAGTGAACTTAATGAAAATCACACCATGAGATTCAGAATATGACAGAACACTACTGTAGAGGTTTCAAGCTCCAACATACAAAAATGTGGAATTTTGAATTTTTTGGCAGAAGCAAAATCACGGATACGTGTTTATTTAATTTATTTTTATTTTCTTCGCACGGGTGATCATATTGAACCAGTAATCCTAGAAGATCGAGAGAGGGCTCATTTGATTGGAAATCAAAAGTTCTAGTGCCCCTTTTAAGTGACCAAAAGTACTGGAGGGCAGCTAGCCCCCCTCCCACCCCAATTTTTTATCCAAAATTGTCTGATCAAAGTTTTGAGATTGCCATTTTCTTCAGCATGGTCGAAAGATCTAATAACTATGTCTTTGTGGATGACTTGGGGTGGGGGGGGGGCTGGTGGTGCTTACCTGGGAGTATCTTTCCATGGAGGAGTTTTCGTAGGGGAAGGGAATTTTCTATGGGAGGGGAGCTGTATTTCCCAGCATTAATTAAAAAACTATCAGAAATTAAATAAAAAAACAAATTTTTTCAACTGAAAGTAAGAAGCAACATTAAAACTTAAAACAAACAGAAATTATTACGTATATGAGGGGGTTGTCCCCTACTGAGTACCTCGCTCTTTACGCTAAGTGTTTTTTGAATTTGTAAAGTGCTTGTTATTCTAATCAAACGGTCCTTGTGTATCAGAAGTAATTCTTAAATAATTGAAACAAAAAGTCAAATTTTAGCGTAAAGATCGAGGTACTGAGGAGGGGGCAACCTCATGCTAGACGTAACAGTTTCTGTTCGTTTTAAGTTTTAATGTTCCTCCTTACTTTCAGTTGAAAAAACTTGTTTTTTTTTTTATTTAATGCATATGAAAGACACCTTATTTTCACTATATATTTACTAAAAAAAATCTTTTCGCATGCTGACCAATGGTCGGCGTTGCGCAGGTACCGATTTCCTGATTCAGTGACTTTGACCGGAGTGTAGTGCGTGGTTGGGGACAAGTCATCCGACGCTTCCCGTGTTTCCCCCCAGGATTTTTCCAGGTACCCATTTTGAGCTGGGTTGACTCTGGCTGACCTTACAGAGTCACACCATTGACCCCTGTTCCGAAACAAATAACCAGCGACACAAGGACTCGAACCCCTGTTCTCAAGATTTCTCTATATGCAGGCATATTAGAATTGGTTATTTCTATCTTTTTTTTCTCTCTCTCTCATTCTTTTCCCCCATTCTCGTCTCTTTCTGTCTTCTAATTTATGTTCTAATATCTATTCCAAATCGTTTCTGAAAGCATTAAAGAAAGTATATAGCTACTTGTTCTTGCGAGAATATTCTTCTCCCCAAGATCAGTTTACCGAATTAGGAAAGAATAGATAAACAGGAATATTGCTCTTCAACAATTCTTTTTATTCTGGGACTATCTTGTTCTTTTAGGCCTCACATTTTGTTTCCATGTACCTCGGCTATACTGGTTCAAAAGGTGCTATGTTACAAGACAAAGGAAATTGCGAAAAAGTGAAAAACTAAAATAATTTTCAGACATTCTCACTGTTTATTAATGCATTTTCTGCTTTATCTAGAATATTTTTTTAAGGATTTTGAGACATGGTTTTAGCAAAATGATTAAAAAAGCTTGATTTTTCAGCTATTTTTATAAATGAGGAGGACAATGTATTTTCTGTAAGTCTGAAAATTTTAGATATCTCAGTAGAATACCAAATTATTAGAAAAGAGCTCAAAACAATTTGTTTCATACAATTATCTTGGGGATTTACAAAAAATTCAGGACTTACAAAACGTTTCACCAAATACGTTTTGAATTAGTAGAAACAACCTGCCTTCACCTACGTCAAAGATTATATCTAGTGTCTTGAAATTCTACAGTCTTAACACACCTTCTTCAGCTCATATCATACCTTCGAATACGCTTTTCATTGAATTCCGTAATGGCAGTTACATTCTTGAAGTCTTTTATTTTATCGACTGAACGTTCTTTCTATTTAAAAATTACGTTTACAGCTATTTTTTACATATACTACTTTCTGCAAATATATTAATTCCATTACAAGTCCCTGAAACTTAGGTAACGTTTTGGCTATCATCTTCAACAAATATGCACATTCTAAAGCAAGCAACGATTTATTAAATTTATTTTATACTTTCAAAATGGTTTTCCAGAAAATGTCTACCAACTTTTCGAAGCAAACTTATTTTTCTCCAAATAAAGTTTCTATTGAGCTGCTTGAGCCATTGGCTTGGGAGTAGGAGGGGGTGAACCTGGAATCAACTGCTCGAAGTTACAGTAGTACATTACACTCATTGTAAAATTAAATTTTAAGGGTTGTAATGTATTAAACAGCCGTAAGAAAAGGACTGCCTATAAGGAGGGGTTTAATATTCAAGTGCAACTTTATGAAAATTTAAGAGACTAAAATTAAACCCCATACATTTAGTTAGAATTAAGTAAGGTCATTATATAAATGCAAGACCAGTTCTCCATGAAAAGCATTATAACTTTCTGGGAAACGCTGACAGCAATAAACAAAAACAAAGCCAGGGGATTCGTTGTATTGTTGCTAAGAAAAGGATTAATTTTTTTTAAAAGTGCTTCAACAATTCCTGAGACATCTCTACAATTATATTGGCTAATGGTTAGAAACCAATTTTAAATCTTGCTGAAAAATATCCAGCTTTCAGATAAACCATTCTTGAATTCAAAATCTCAAAGCATTGCCTCCATCCAATTTAATATTAAAGGTCCTTATTTAGCTCCTTTTCAAAATATTCTTAATATATATAGTAGGGGGCTAGGAAGGGTGGATTCCAAAAACATTTATTTGATTAACGCACATGGTTATTCAAATCATAAAAAAATCTAAATGTTTTATTTTTGATTCCGAAATTATGGAGTTGAAGGCACAGAAAAAAAAAAAAAAAAATATACCTTCTGGCCTATACTTCCGTGCAAATAGTGTCCCTTAATTTAATTGGTTTATTTTTATGACGTATTTTCGCAACCCAATCACATCATTCCTTATTGTCGGAAAGAAGAAAAGCTCTCTAAACTTGTTTGAGCTAACTAAGGAAGAAAGGAAAATCTAGAGAGATACCGAAAATGCAACAACATCTGGAGAGAAATACATCTCACCTCCTTCAAACCTGATTAATTCTTTTATGAGATTAAACAAAAAAAAAAACAAGTTTTTCAACTTAAAGTAACGAGCAACATTGAAACTTAAACGAACAGAAATAATTATGTTTATGAGGAGGTTTCCCCCTCCTCAATACCTCGCTCTCTACGCTAAAGTTAGACTTTTTGTCCCAATTCTACAAGAACAACTCCTGAAACACAAGAGTGATTAGCCTTTCTAGAAGTTCTAAAAAAAAGCTTTAGCCTAAAGAGCGAGGTATTAAGAGGAGGCAACCCCCTCATATATGTCAAAATTTCTGTTCGTTTTAAGTTTTAATAGTGCTCCTTACTTTCAGTTGAAAAAACTTGTTTTTTTATTTAATTTCTGAAAGTTTTCGAAATAATGCCGGAAAATGTTGCTCCTCCCACATGGAAAATCACCTTTCCCCACGAAAAATTTCTTCGTGAAAATAATCTTCCACGTTACCCCCCCCCCCCCCCCCAGAAAAATCTCACCAAAAATTGTTTATATATTTCCCAATAACCAATACTATATATAAACAATGGGCAAAGTTCATAGCTTTCAGCTCTTCTCTCGGGGGCTGTAGGGGTTCAAATCTTTCTCGAAGAAACATTTATTAGATCTTTCGACTATGCTGAACAAAATGGCTATCTAAAAGTTTTGATTGTGTGACTTTGGGGGAAAAGGGGCGTTGGAAGGGGATAGTTGCCCTCCAGTATTTTTGGTCACTTAAAAAGAGCACTAGAACTTTTGATTTCCGGTCAAATGTGTCCTCTCCCGATCTTTTAGGATAATTAGTTCGATACAATCGCCCCTGGGAAAAATAAAATAAAAAACACACATCCGTGATCTTTCTTCTGGTAAAATAAATTACAAAATTCCACATTTTCAAACAGTTCATGGTAACGAACTGTAAGTAAGGAGTGACCCGGCTCAATAGTAATCGAAACTCTAAAAAACGAAATGTTGATACCAACAATCAACTTGTCAGTGGAAATTATATACTGGGGGAATTTACCAGAATTCTTATACATTTTTTTTTTTTATGTCTTGCTTTTCTTTTCCGTCTCAATTTTACGCGCGTAGTGGTTAAGAGTAATTGTCTGGGGTAAATTTTCACCGGGGTCGAATTGTCTAGAGGATATTTCCGTGGGAAGGGGATTTCTCCGTGGAGGTGGGGCCAGATATCCTGGCATTATTTAAAAAACGATCAGAAATTAAATAAAAAAAACAAGTTTTTTCAACTGAAAGTAAGGAGCAACATTAAAACTTAAAACGAACAGAAATTATTACGTATGTAAAGGGAGTTGCCCCCTCCTCAACCCCTCGCTCTTCACGCTAAAGTTTGAATTTTGCCCCAATTCTTTAAGAATGACTCCTGAAACACAAGGGTCGTTTAATTATAGCAATAAGACGCTTTTTCAAAAGTACCAAAAAACTTTAGCGTAAAGAGCGACGTGTTGAGGAGGGGGCAATCCCTTTTATATACGTAATAACTTTTGTTCGTTCTAAGTTTTAATGTTGCTCCTTACTTTCAGTTGAAAAAAATTGTTTTTTTATTTAATTTGCATATAGGAGCCTGAAAACTCTACAGTAGAGCTATCTGATATGCTGCATATAATGGTGTGATTTTCATCAAGATCACTTGATGTTTTGGGGGAGTTTCCCCATTTTTCCAAAAATTGGGCAAATTTTTCTCAGGCTCGTAGCTTTCGACGGGTACACTAAACTTGATGAATTTTATATATTTTGAATAAGCATCAAAATTCGATTCTTTTGATGTATATATTGTTATCAAGGCTCTGTTTCTTAGAGTTTGGTTACTATTGGGCCGCTTCGCTTCTTACTTATAGTTTGTTACTACGAACTGTTTGAAATATCAATCGAGTAGAAATTATCGACAATTTTTGAAGTTATGAGATTAATAAAATGTCCATGCAACACGCGCACTTTGGCGAAACGGTTAATGCACTCCTGGCTTATCTTGGAATTGCCCTTCACGTCAAAAAGTGGATGAACAAAGCCGTCCTAGCTTACTCGATTGGTGCGCTGGATATAGGATTCTTTGACTGAGAGAGCGAGGGTTCAAATCCTAGATCCAGTTGGGACGGGGGTCAGCGGTGAGACTCTGTAAGCTCAGCCAGAGTCGACCCAGCTCTAAATGGGTACCTGGAGAAATCTGGGGAAGGTAAACAGGAAGCGTATGCGAAAGCACAGGAAGGTTGGCCCCTAACCCCCCATTGCACTTCCTGGCTGAAGGGCCAAGAAACAGAGATCAGCAACGCCGGTAGAGACTGTAAAGTCCAATGCCGTATTCTTTACCTTTTTTTTTTTACCATGGAACTTTGGAAATAAGAATGCAATATTTTTGAGACGTAAGTTTAATTCTAAAGTACCAAGGACAATGAAAATGAAATGGCTAAGAAGAAAGTTACACAACCATATATACTTTGCTGAATTTTTTTTCACAGACCCCACTGCCTTTCCTTGACGAGACGAATAAGAGTTTCAACAGGGATAAGTCCTTTATTAGACAGCGAAAAACGGATACAAAAGTTCTGAATATTTTGAAGACATAGTCAGTCTTCATCATCAGCAGAAATACGCAGATGATGAAGACTGACTATGTTTTCAAATTTCAGAACTTTTGTATTTGTTTTTCCCTGCCTCATAAAGGACTTATCCCTATTGAAACTCTTATTCGTTTTATATATTTTGCGAAAATTAGGAAAAATCGAGGAGTCAATTTTTAATGGAAAAGACCTCAGTATGCAATTAGACAGTTTTAGTAGTAGCAGGGTCCAAATTAAAAATACGTCGGTGAAAATCAGTGAAACACCAGCAAAAACACCAGCTAAAACATATGACCCCTAACAGCGTAAGGAGATATAACTTTCCTTTAATAGTGAGCTTGTCTTGGAGAATCATAATTATTGTTAATGTTTGAATTTTTACATACAAACGGACGGAAAGCATTGTCAAATTTAAGTAATAAGTTTTACTTATTTATTCTCGCTGTTAACGTAGCAACATCGATGAAAACGTCATATTTTCCTCAAAAATCTTAAATTTTGAAAATAAAAATAACATTGATGAAAATGTGATATTTCCCTCAAAAATCTTAAATTTTGAAAAATAAAAATAAAAATCTCCGAAAAGCGAGAGCCGTGAGTAGATCTAAGACCCAAGGATAACAATAGGGATTAGCCAAATAATTTTGATGTCCTTAGTGTTTCAAAAATTTTAGCATTTGACTCGACAGTTCAGATTATGCTTCATTTCCACGGAATTTCAGATAAGTATAGTAATCGATTAGCCAACTGAAAATATTAAATTATTCATGGAGTTTTCTCTTTCTGACTTTTCTAGGAAGACATTGAAAAATATTACATGATAGAAATGTAAGGATTGAATTCTGATGGAAAAGTTTAGTTTCATATTGTTTTTATTTCTTTGTAATACTTTTATAGCCACTATTGTGGTAACCAAATTATTTTAATAACGGGAATTATCATTGTAATCGTTTTTTTTCCTGGAGAATCTGGTTTATTGATTGTTGTTATTGTTTATTTAACATTTTTATTTAATTGTAGTTATTGTTAGGACTTATGGAAATTTTGTCTGAAGGAGGGGTCAATTCCAAAATTTAGTAAGAGGGGAAGGGGGAGGTTCCAAAGACTGCATAATTTTGGTTTTATCTCTTAAATATTTTTCGATAATAAGTCACTCCATCTGTATAAATACACATTTAAAGATAGGAAAATTTTTCTTTAGTATTTGACACATTTATCTCTTTTTGCAAAACTCGAGTCCTTAAGGGGGGTTGATCCCTAAGGTCATTCCTTGTATGTACACCCTGTTTGTATCTGGCTAATATAGGGGCTATCAACACAATCTTTTGATACAGAAATAATAAAAAAATCTATTTTGCGTAAAAAAACAAATTTCTGCGGATCATCAGCTGAGAAACCTCTGACAATATTTTCTTTTTCCCCAAGAAACAACAGTTAACGTATACAAATTCAGTTTTTATTTACTACATCAAACTTGATAAGGATATATAATAATATTAGTAAAAAAATGAGTGTTACGTGATACAAAATTTTGGGTTCATGGCATAAATCGGCGTTTCCCGTGTGTGAGCAGCTGCTGGGCTGTCTATCTTTAGCGACAAATCAGCAGTCCGGCATCGTGACTGCGTCCCACCTTCCCTGATTCCTCTCCTTTATTCGGCTTATGTCCAGATGAAACCTTTCTCCTTGCTTGACAATCATCGCCCCAAAGTTTTCATGAAACTTCTCCATGTGTGAGAACAGGAAGTGTATCTTTATACTCATCAGGCACTCGAGTTTTTGGAAGGCCGAGTTTTTGGTGGTTTGCTTCCTTCGTGTTCCCAAGGAAATTGTTCACCACCTGCGCAACCAATTTCCACGCAGCGGACTTTACCGTGTTCATTGAGTTTTCGAACTATGTGCCCTTTGTGAGCTTCCGTATCTATGGGCCATAGAAAATGCCCACCTTCAGCTTCTCAATGGTCAATTGAGAAAAGGCTTGGCACAGGTAGTTGAAGGACCTCCCTTTCTTTTTGTAGAGTGCGCGTGACCTGCTTCATTAATTTAAGCTTCATGTGTAGCGTTGGGATCAATATCCTCTCCCGGTCAATAAGAGGTTCGTTTTTGATGTTTCTCGCCCCAGGTACTAACTGCTCTGGCGCCAGCCACTCTTTGTTTACACAGTGCTGGGACGTGTCTCGACTGTCCCACACACTGGTGACCAAGTAGAAAGTTCACCGTCTTTAAGACGATGCAAATGAGCCATTGGTGCTGTTCATATTGGATTTTGTCAAGCCCGTACTTCACTGCTTCATATTTTTCTTTGAGAGTTGTAAAGTACACAAGAGTGATTGAGGTGAACTGGTTCCCGTTGTGGAGGAGCGCAAACTTCAAAGAGTGCTTGTTGCTGTCAATATAGAGTCGCCAATTTTTTGGATCGTATTGAGCATCGCTGAATTTACCAAGAAGACCAGTGACATTTCAGCAGTACACGAGGTCTTCTTTCTGGCAGAAGTAGCCCATATAGTTCTCGTGCTTTCTACGAAAAAAAAAGTCTTATTTGCGCGTCCTCACCAAGTGAATTTTTCTCTTTAAGTCTGGAGGCCAACAGCTCGGAGGAAGTCTACGACAAGCGGAGATCTCGAACCAGATCATTAAGCTTACATTGTGAAAACGGCTGCAGACCATCTTTTGCTTTATACTCCTCTGTATATCTTCCCTTATCTCCTCTGGTGGCCTTGTTGTTACTGTCGGGAAGCTATGTAAACACTGGTACACGAATTTCCTCGCAGCGAACAACTGGACAGTGGGCAGATGGAAGGGTGGGGTACTGGAGGCCGTGTCAACTCTTCTGATTGACGCCAGTAGTATTGATGTCACAGAAGTAACAACCTGAAGCATGGTCTAATGGATAACTGTACACCATCGGAAGCCCAACCTCCAGTGAAGTTTTTTTGCCCTTCGTCCACCGCCGGAGGTATTCCAGGTACATCATCCAGTTTGACTTCAAAGTAAGCCTCCTAGGTAGGCACGCTGTACAAATCCTGTGATGTTCCTCCTGTCCACTGACAGCGTGTAATCTCCGCGGATATAGCAGAAAACGTCAGGATCATTCCTGCTTGACCGTCGCGCGGAAGCCATATCAATCAAATGAAAGAAAAAGAAAAATGCAGGTTAATGTCCGGCTATGAAATTTAGAACCAAATTGATTGGCTAAGGGTTGATTAAATAACCTTGCAATCACGCATACACGTATGCACCTACTTTAGCAAACAAAATAATGTTGAAATTCGATATATTCTTCAAGAAAAATATGATTGAACTCAAAACCCTGATATTAGCATATGAATAGCTGGTCAGCTAGGCCTATGGCTGTATCTCAAGAACTTGACCTGGTAGAGCAAAATGAATGTGATATTCGGACTTAGTACACCAAAAGTCTAAATCAGTTGGGAAACCCCCGGCAATTTTTTGGCTGTTACCCAGTGTAATCAAACTTAATACAAACAAAAACTGGCCTATGTATGAGGAGGACAATGTCCCTAAATTAGCCATTCTTTACATCAATAAACGAATTAGTTTAATATAAATTAAGCTTTATCGTAAAAACTGGTGGTCTAGGGGGACAGCTACCCACTCGTGATAAATAAGACGGTTTTGTCCGTTCTAAGTTTTACCATAACTTTATTCGAAGAATTTTTTTTAACATAATTGGTATGATGCAGTAAAAATGACAAACTATGGTATACCAAATTGACATTACCAGCAGATACAATTATATTTCAAAAAAATATCAATTAATTTTATCTTCTACAGTCCCTGGCTCTCAAATGAGGTTTAAAGAAGTGAGTGCAAATTAAAAGGATCTCAATGTTTGGGCCTAAACTGTGTCTTTTAAGCATGAGGCATTTTGCATTTTAGGATTTCTCCAATTCTTTCCTAAAAGTTTGGGCCATGTCATCGTCCGATTTAACTCAACCTCATTCAATTCAAACCTTGTGCATCTCGATTCCCATGTAATTCAAACCCTGTTTCACTCCACTCCCATACAACTGTACCGGTGGGAGGCAGTCCTACATCCCATTTAAAAGAGTTTTCTTAAATTCTCAAGCAACTGTACAAAGGTAGACATTTGATTGTTTCAAAACTCCATAGCAAGCTCGTGATACAGTTCTGGAAACTTTTTACGGCATTTCTCTCCTTATTTAGAACAAATATAAAGACTTTTACCTTCATTTCAACTTCCCCACGAAGCTCAAGCTGAAACGTTCCAAAAGTGTCCAGGATACCTTTTGTTGCCATACTGACATGAATTTTTAATGCTGAAAGAGAAATATTGAAGTATTTCGGTTGCCGTGGTAAAAGTAGCTCCGAGAAAAAGCACAAAATGGACTATGTAAAATTTAATGATTTTCTAGACTGCGGCTTTCAAACTACATACGTAATTTTCTATGCTAAGTGGTTAATTTAAGTTATTTTAAGTATTCTATTTCACATTCAAGCAAGTTCTTTCGCGTTTTTGGATCAAACATTTCGTGATAACGAACTGTAAGTAAGGAGCGACTCGGCTCAATAGTAACCGAAACTCTAAAAGACGGAATTTTAATATTAATAGATACACCAAACAATCAGTTTATTATGATGATTCAAAATATATAAGATTCATCAAGTTTAGTGTTACCCATCAGAAGTTACGAGCCTAAGTAAATTTGCCTGATTTTTAAAATGGGAGGGAAACACCCCCTAAGTTAAAGGAATCTTAACACACCATCAGATTCAGCATACCAGAGAAACCTACTGTAGAAGTTTCAAGCTCCTATCTGCAAAAATGTAGAATTTTGCTATTTTTGCCAGAAGACAGATCGCGGCTGCGTGTTTATTTTATTTTTTTTTTTTTTCAGAGGTGATTGTATCAAAATAATCGTACTAAAAGAGAGGGTGCATTCGATCGGAAACTAGAAGTTGTTTTGCCTTTCTCGAGTGACCAAAAAGATTGGAGGGAAACTGGGCACCCTCCCACGTCCATTTTCACCCGAAATTACTCGATGAAAATTTTGAGATAGCCATTTTGTTCAGTAAAGTTAAAAGATCAAATCATTATGTCTTTAGGTGTAAAATGACCCCCCACAGTCCGTGGGGAAAGGTCTATAAGTTATGAAATTCACCGATTGTTTACGTATAGTATTTGTTACTGGGAAGTGTACAGACATTTCTTTTTTTTTTTTTGGGGGGGGGGGGGTGGTGGTGGTCTTGGGGTGTATTTCTATAGAGAGAATCTTCCTTGGGGAGGACAATTTCTGGGGGATGAATATTCCAGGGCAAATGTTGCACTGGGGAGGATTTGACAGAATTACTATACTAAATTCTTTTTAATTGTCTTACATTCTCTTTGCCAAATTTTTCATGTGAAAACGTTCCGGGGGAATTACCCAGGGGCTTTTTTCCGCGTATCTGGATTTCCAGGAAGTATTTTCCACGGAAGGGGGCATTTCTGGAGTGATCGAGAAACCGATTAGAGATTAAAGTCCTATTCAAATGAAAGAATGCTAAGGAGAATTTTTCAGGCTGAATCGTTCGCAAGCCATTTTACAGAGAGGGGGATTCTTAGCGACGATGGAACTGACTGGAGGGAATTTGACGGGAAGGGGGGGGGTGCTCTTTACGTTGGATGAAATTTCCATGGAGGAGCCTTCCGTGAGAGGGACGGGTATATTTCGTAGAGGGTGAGCCAGATCTACCGGCATTATTTGAAAAACAAACAGAAATTATTCTATATATTAAGGATTGCCCCCTCCTCAATACCTTGCTCTTTAGGTTAAAGTTTGACTGTTTGTCTCAATTTTTTAAGAGCGTCAACTGAAACACGGGGGCCGTTTAATTAGACTAGGAAGCTTTTTTAAAAGTGCTAACGGCTTTAACGTAAAGAGAAAGGTATTGGGGGGGGGCAACCCTTCGTATACAGAATAAATCTGCCAAAACTAATATGCAAATTATTTTTTAATTTTTCATGTACGGTGAACCAAATTTGAACTTGCATTAGTTGAAAAACGTTCGGAAATTAAATAAAAAAACAAGTTTCTTTTAACTGAAAATAAAGAGCGACATTAAAACTTAAAACGAACAGAAATCATTCCGTATATGAAAGGGACTGTCCCCTCCTCAACGCCTCGCTCTTTACGCTAAAGCTGTATTGTTTTTAAAAACTAGAGTTGTGACTAAGCATGGGCACTGTTTCTGTTTTCTGTTTCTGTTCTGTTTTTAAAGTATCTGTTTCTGTTCTGTTCTTACAAAAAAAAAAAAAAAAAACAGACACAGAAACAGAACAGAAACAGACGACCTGTTTTTTATTTACCTGTTCTGTTCTGTTTCTGTTTTTATAATTACTATTTTGTCCTGTTTCTTTTTTTTTCTAACTGTTTTTCTTGTGTTCTTGATTTTACTTTATTAATTCGGGAATGAGATATTAAGAAATTTCGAACTTACAAATAGTGTTTTAAATCGTAATTCGAAATTTTAAAGAAGCGTGGTTATGCCCCATACAGTTTTTGGAATTGGAGCGTCAAAATAAAGTAGAAGTAAGTAAAATGATGGCACTCAGTGTGTCTAACAAATCAAATGTGCTGCTAGATTGTTTGAGCTAGGCAAAATTAGGGCTTAGGAGTCAGATGAGAGTAGGTAGGTGTGTAAATGGGGGAACGGTAAAGGCGCAGTTTTGTTCCACTAAAACAATTTATTTTTTAGTGTATATTATTCAGTCAATTGAGCAGCAAAGTTGCATAGATACTGTCTAGGTGAAGCAGGATTCAAACAAATCACTTATTACTGTATATTCTGGTTCTATTGGTAGGGCCTCTGTATCCTACATTACATGGGAAGTAATCTGCACCTTTAACCGGGAAAACTTTAGTTCAACGGTTTTTATGGAATTTATGCTGCTAGATAGCAGTGACTTGCTATAATTACCATTCTAGCCTACACATTCAGGGAATGTATAGGCTAGAATGTTTAACCCTTTCAGGGAAAAGCCTAGAGTTGAAACAGTGGCCTAACTAGCTGATTCTGGCCTAGCTGGCCAAAGTCTTATAAAATGCTGATACACCTTTCTCATTCTGTAGAATAACACATCTTCCGGTGAACACGGTAGTTTTTGCCATACAGCACAATAAATTTAAAAAAAATGCCACTAAGCAGTATATTATTTCTTGTATCTGTCTCTTAAATACCTATTACAGACAAGCAAATTCCCGTAAAAATTAATATGATATGATATTATTTATTAACACTAAAGTAAAAGTGTACTAAAAGCCCTACTGGGCCATGGTTAATACACAATACACTTCAAAAATAATAAATGAAAATAACCTTATAATACTGTATATTATAATACTCTGCTGCAAATTGTCTAAGTTTTTAGGAAACCGTAGTTAGGAGCTGTTATTTTGCTTTTATTTGCCGACAGGTTTTCTTGGCTCATTGCGCAAACGAAACCGCTCAGGGGGAAATTGGCCCCTTTCCCCCTAATTACGCTACTGAGGTGGAAGAGGTCAGATATTTGGTTGAAGGTGCAATTTTCAAAATGGTAGGCTACTGGAAGGTGCTTCTAGTTTTGTGAAAAATTCTAAAATCAACCTTTGTTTTAAGACAAGCATGATGTCATTTTCTGATGACGACTTGGATGTTCCAAGACATCTCTCTGGGTACCCTGCAGAAAAAAGCAAGCAAAGGAAGTATTAGGAGCAACTTCTGAAGAGCGTCTCTAAAGGCTAAGGGAGTCTCTGCCATGACATTTATATATTATCTTAAAAGGAAGCACACAATTGATATGCACAAAGATAAAGTATACGCGGCTGGTGCAGAAAATAACAAACCCAAACCAACTAAAAAAATATATCAAGTCAGGCTGTTTCCCTTGAGAGAGCTCCAGATAGTAAAGCAAGTGACACATAGGGCAATGGATTAGTGAAATCTGGAATAAGAAGAGCAGAGATACGATGGTTTTTTATTTACAATCGATCAAAACAAGTTGGTATGCGGATGCTCTGCTGCAAAACCCTGTTTAAGGACAAATTGCCACTGTCTACGTTTGATAAGCCAGATATGAAACAGCTTATTTAACAAACGACAACAGGGGGCTTGAAAGCACCATTTGGGGGAACCGTCTATCGTCACATAAGTTTTGCTGCCAGAAAAAAAGAAGTTCAGAAGGCTGCTTTAAAATCTGCCACTCAGACTAGCTTGACTATTCACTGCTGGTCTGCAAAAGGATCTGGCTTTATAGGTATCACTGCCTATTACCCCAGGAAGATGAAAAATAAGCAGAGGTTGCACCACTATCTTTCACATTTCAAGAGGCATAAGCATTCTCATACAACTACTAAGATCCTTTCACCAATCCAAGTTGCAATCAGGAAGTTTTCAATGACAGATAAGATGTTCCACGTTTTGACTGAATCTGGGAACAATGTCACCGAAGACTGTAGGATATGAGCCCTTTCCTGCCACTTCGTGTTTTTAACATTGTCTTCATTCATCTGCTGCACGCGTTCTTGAATTTTTTTTTCCCACTCGAAGCTTAGCCAATGAAGTCCCTGAAGAAGATTGGTCGGAACCCTTTGATGGAGTCGAAGATGTCGATCCAACTGTTGAAAACGATTCAGACGGTATTTCTGTTCCTTGTTCTGAAAACTCCGGAAATGAAGATACGCTTGGTGAAGAATCTGAATAAACTGATACAGTGTCTAAAGAAGAAGGCGGTGAAAGTAATGGAGAAAAAGAGTGGGGAGCTGGGAGTCGGTCGAAAAATGAGGTTGCAACACAGGCTATCCAAAGACGCGTTATACTTGCTCAAACATTGATAGTCGAGGTTGTCACTACCCCCTTTCCTTTGGGAATGGACCATGAAAACGTGCCTAAATAATCAAAAGCATGCCCACTCGTATTCTTAAAACACAAGTTTGATGTAGTATCACTTTCTATAATGAAGCAAGTGTATGGGTTGGAGAAAGTATTTTCTGCCACAAAGCGAAAGAAATTTTCGAAACAAGTTATCAAACAGTGCAATTGTTCTCATATTGCATCCCTTTGAAAACCTATTAAGAGAAGAGAATGCTTGAAGAAAGTATTGTGTAGCAAAGGTTCTTTCATACATTGTTTCAGATGGCTTCCAAACATCAGGATGGGGGAAGGGGAAAGCATGGTCTGGAGGGGGAGACTGTACCCCGCCAAAGCAACTATGGGCTCTGCTTAAACACTAATGAGTTTGAGCTGACTGCGCAATTTGACGACGAAAATTATTTTATTTTCAAAATGTCTCAAATAATTAGTATGCATTTCCGGGAAATTCGAGGAGATTCTGTATAAACATAAAAGCGCATTTTTGGAAAAAAGAAACGGGAAAATGGAAGAAAATAACCATAAAAAAGGATGACGATGCTGTGTGCATAGACAGTTTTTCGCCCCTTTATTGAAAAACTGTTCTTTTGGCGGAAAATGCTGCAATAGTACTGATAATAAACCAAGACTTACCGTTTACAAATTTTTTCTTCTTTAAGCTTCAGGTGTTTTAAAAACAGCTGTTTAAACAGCTGTTTTTTGAACGAAAACAGGTGCTTTCTGTTTTTTCCAAAAAACAGAACAGAAACAGGTCTTTGTTTTTTTGTTGACCTGTTCTGTTTCTGTTCTGTTTCATTCAAACCCTGTTTATTTTTTTTCCTGTTTCTTCAGAAAAACAGAACAGTGCCCATGCTTAGTTGTGACAAAGAGTCAAACCTTAGCGTAAAGAGTGAGGCGTTGCGGAGGCGACATCCCTTTCATATGCGGAATAATTTCTGTTCGTTTAAAGTTTTAATGTCACTCCTTTCTTTCATTTAAAAAAAAAACTTGTTTTTTTATTTAATAACATAAAGATTCTTGGATAAATCATAGTCATCGTTTGAGATCCCCGCAATAAACAAACTGTTAAAAGTTTGTATTTTTAAAATTAAAAGTTTGTAATGGTGATTGAGAATCAAGCTCTTATCAGGAGTAAAAGGTCTTTTAGAAAAGTTTATTAATATTTTCTCAAAATTTATTAACTAGCCCTCCAGAAATTACAATTCATTGCCGCTATGTCGACTTTTCAACAAACTTAAGTATAGTAAAATTTTAAGTAGAACTCGAACCTACTAAGCACTGCCTTTGTTATGGACAAAAGCTGCTTCGTAATATTACATAAAGTAAAGTAAATTTTTAAGTTATGTGAGTGTAAAAGGTTCTATGACGCAGTGTGAAAGGACTATAAGAAGCCGAAAACTAGGCATAATTAATTAAAAAGACTTTTTCCACAAAATAAGTTTTTCAAAGAAAAGTAAAGAACTCCATTAAACAAAAAATGAGCAAAAATAAAATCAGATAATCTACCAAACGAATAAATAATCTAACATTTTTTAAATCATAGAGCATTTGCCATCCGGTGAAGAAATTGATCCTACAGTCTGGGAGACCGTTTTCCAGCGTGTCTGAATCTATTGTGAAGGGTGGCATAGGGAATTGTTCGTATTATCTATCTGTAATTGTTCTAGACTTGAATGTTTCGGAAAAATTTTCTGTGCGCCATTGGATTTTGAATATACATAGGAGACACCAATATGCAAGATACTTATGCTTTTTTTTGGGGGGGGGATAGAACAAAATAATCTAAAAGATATACACTAAAACGAAACAAAAAGTCGGAGATGAGACTTCATGATGAGAATTTTGCGAGATGCGAAGGCCCAAGCAACCTGGTACCACGTCCAAGTAGGCTCAAGGCCCGCGCTGCCGACCATAGCAAATGGAGCGAAGCGACGAAAAGCCCGCAAAGCTGTCATATATGTTCAATATTCTCCCATAATAGACTCCCATTATAAGCAAAAAAGTTAAATGTCTTTTTTTAAAACATAATTCAAAGCTCTCGCTCTGCTGTGGAACATAAAACATCTATATATACTAAGCTAATCAAAGGTATTAGTAGGTAATTACATTGCAGCCTAGTTAAAGATTCCTGCCCGGGCCAGCATTCCTTATAAACATCTAGATATATTAAGCTAATTAAAAGTCTTAGTAGGTAATTACATTGTAGCCTAGATAAAGATCCCTGCCCGGGCTAGCATTCCTTAATTTTTCAAAGAAAGTAGTTCAGCTACGTAAATGGAAATTTTATGAATCAATTCAAATATCTACTCCCAAAACTCCCTGAAAGCTTCATTGGTCTAGATGAACTACTTTCTTCCTAAATATTAGTGAAAATTTGCCAAAAATGTGGTTGTCTAGTGTACATCACTAGCTTCATTGCTGGGAGGCTGAAAACTTTTATTCTGCATAAAATTGACCCTCATCAATTCGGTAATATTCCCAAGAGTTCGACAATCCATTACTTAGTTAGTGTGCTTAATAAGATTTTAAGATTTTAAATTAACAAACCTATATAGGTTTGTTTGAAGAAGAGTTTTTTTTTTACCATGTTATGGAGTTAAATCCTAAAATTTTGAATTAACTTACCCACCTTGACATAAATAGCACCTGTGGAGCAATACAGCCAGGGGCGGATAAATGTTTTTACTTTTATAACTTTAATAAATCAAATAATATTAACATTTCGATTACTAAACATCAGTATATGTATATTAAACTGACAATGCCCATTCATTTGTATTTTTTTTTCAGTAAAGTGCAAATTATGTTCTGGCCTTGGGAAGGCATAGGGGTTTTGAGCCCGACTTATGTTAATTTCTGCTCGTTTTGAGTTTGACTCGGTTATTTATTGTAATTTCTGTTCGTTTTGGGTTTCATTTATTTATCGGTGCTGATTTGTGGTAGTTTCACGCTTGGTAGATTATTTGATTTTATCTTTGCTCATTTTTTGTTTAATGGAGTTCTTTACTTTTCTTTGAAAAACTTATTTTGTGGAAAAAGTTTTTTTAATTAATTTCTGTTCGTTTTATATTGACATAGTCTATTCAGGGAAAAAGAAAATAATACTTTAAATCTTTTCGTTTATTTAAGAATTTATAGTCTGGCCTGCTACTTGCATGCTGGAGAAAAAGTTTCAGCAATTTTTAACAACATATACCCTTTTAAAAATCTGGACACAAGTAGTAGAGTTTAATTTAGTTTCATACCTCCTCTAGTTGCCCTGAAGTGAAAAACTTGATACCCTTCCCAAAAAAATCTGTTTACTTTCTTTGATAGCTTGAATACACTTACGCTATTTTGATTTGGTTAAATTTTAAGAGCAGAAGTAGCCCCGAAAGTTTGAACATAATACCCTCAATCGTTCCTGGGATACTGCTGAGATGCCTTATCAGAAATTAGCATTAACACAGTGCATTTTGATTTAATCTTAAGGCAACATTTAGTTTTTAAACATAAAGGCAAATGGGAGGGTGGGCGTGGGAGGGGGATTAGTTTCCCTCCAATCACTTTCGACTATTAAAAAGGGCATCAGCCCTTTCTATTTTCAATCGAATGAGCCCTTTTCGAAGTTCCTACGACAACTCCTTCGATACGAAGTGCCCTGGTCTAAACAACAACAACAAAATAATACATTATACGCACATCGACCTTTACTATAATTAAATAAAAAAGAACAAGTTTTTTTTAACTGAAAGTAAGGAGCGACATTTAAACTTAAAACGAACAGAAATTATTCTGTATATGAAAGGGGATGTCCCCTCCTCAACGCCTCGCTCTTTACGCTAAAGCTTTTCATTGTTTAAAAAAAATAGAGTTGTGAGAAAGTCAAACTTTAGCGTAAAGAGCGAGGCGTTGAGGAGGGGACAGCCCCTTTCATATACAGAATAATTTCTGTTCGTTTTAAATTTTAATGTCGCTCCTTACTTTCAGTTAAAAAAACTTGTTTTTTTTATTTAATTTTTGAACGTTTTTGAATAAATGCAGGTTTTGATCTTGGCTCACTGTACATGAATAATTAAAACAAAATTTTCATATTTATTTACTTTTATTTAGTTAAATGGCTTTCTCGAAACTTGTTATTTTATTTACGAACATTTTATTAGTAATAAATATACATAAGTTACGAATTAACTTACGTAACGAACTTCTATATTCATATATTTTTAATACGTATGTTAGGGAGTTCGCCCCCTAGTCAATACCTTGCTATTTAAACGAAATTTCGAATTTTGTTCCAATTCTTTAAAAATGGCCGCTTAATCACAAAGGCCGTTAATTAGAATAAATAGCTCTTATGAAAGTACTAAAAAATCTTTGGCTTAAAGGGCGAGGTATTGACTAGGGGGTGAACCCAATCATATATGTAATATTTTCTGTTCGTTTAAAGTTTTGATGTTGCTGCTATTGCAGTTGAAAAACTTTTTTTTATATTTAATTTCTGATCTTATTTTAAATAATGCTGGGAAGTCCGGCGTCCCCTTCATAGCCATGTCCCTTCCCCCATGAAAAATTCCTTCATGGAAAGATCCTCCCACATAACCCCAGACCCAACCCCTCCCCCCTACTACCAGGAAAAATCTCCCCTGAAAACGTCTGTATACTTCCCAGTAACCAATACTATATGTTAACATTGGGTAAAGTTCATAACTTTCAGCCCTCCCCCCAGGAATTTCGGGGGATTAAGTCATCCTAAAAGACATATTTATAATATTTTCGAACATGCTGAACAAAATGGCTATCTCAAAATTTTGATCAGGTGACTTTGGGAAAAAAATGAGCGTGGGAGGGGGTCAGTTGCTCTCCATTTTTTGGTCACTTAAAAAGGGCACTAGAACTTTTAATTTCCATTCCAATGAGCCCTCCCACGATATTCTAGGACCACTGGGTCGATACGATCACCCCTGGGAAAAAAAACAAATAAACACGCACCCGTGATCTTTCTTCTGGCAAAAAATGCAAAATTCCACATTTTTGTAGATAGGAGCTTGAAACCTCTACAGTAGGATTCTCTGATACGTGGTATATGATGGTGTGATTTTCATTAATGTTCTATAACTTTTAGGGGTCTTTCCCCCTTTTTTCGAAAATCAGCCAAATTTTCTCAGGCGCCTAACTTTTGATGGGTAGGATTAAACTTGATGAAACTTATATATTTGAAATCAGCATTAAAATCTGATTCTTTTGATGTATCTATTTGTATCAAAACACCGTTTTCTAGAGTTTCGGTTACCATTGAGCCGGGTCGTTCCTTACTTACCGTTCGTTACCACGAACTGTTTGATCAAATAAAAAAAACAAGTTTTTTAAACTGAAAGTAAGGAGCAACATTGAAACTTAAATCGAACAGAAATTATTCTGTATATGAAAGGGGCTGTCCCCTCCTCAACGCCTCGCTCTTTACGCTAAAGTTTTTTATTGTTTTAAAAAATAAAGTTGTGAGACAGAGTCAAATTTTAGCGTAAAGAGCGAGGCGTTGAGAAGGGGACAGCCCCTTTCATATACGGAATAATTTCTGTTCGTTTTATGTTTTAATGTCGCTCCTTACTTTCAGTTTAAAAAACTTGTTTTTTTTTTATTTAATTTCTGATCGTTTTTTAGTTAATGCAGCTTTGATTTTGGCTCACCGTCATTGAATAAGTAAACAAAATTTGCATAAAAATTTTACTCTTCTTTTGCTAAATGGCTGTCTCTAAATTTGGTTCTGACGTAATTTACAAATTAACTTACGTAACGAACTTCTATATTCATATATTTTTCTTCTGGCAAAAAATACAAAGTTGCAGATTTTGCAGATATGAGCTTGAAACCTATGAAATAGGGTTTTCTGATACGCTGAATCTGACGGTGTGATTTTCATTAAAATTCTTTCACTTGTAGGGGATGTTTCCCCCCTCTTTAAAAAATCAGGTAAATTTTCTCAGGCTAATACTAAACTTATTAAAATTTATATATTTAGAATCAGCATTATAAGCTTATTCTTTTGATACATTTATTGACATCAAAATTCCGTTTTTAAAAGTTTCGAATACTATTGAGCCGTATCGCTTGTTTTTTTTTTTATTATTATTTTATTTTATTACGTATATGTTATTACGTATATGAGGAGGTTCTCCCCTTAGTCAATACCACGCTCTTTACGTTAAAAGTTAAAACAAATTTTAATTCACAAACCCCTGAATCACAAAGGCCGTTTAAATAGAATAGATAGCTCTTTTGAAAGCACTAAAAAAATTGTAGCGTAAAGAGGGAGGTATTGACTTGGGGGAGAACCCCCTCATATACGTAATAATTTCTGTTTGTTTTAAGTTCTAATGTTGCTTCTTACTTTCAGTTGAAAAAACTTGTTTTTTTAAATTTAATTTCTGATCGTTTTTTAAAAAATGCTTGGAAATCCGGCGCCCCATTCATAGAAATGTCTTTTGCCCCAAAGAAACATCCTCCACGGAAATATTCTCCCGAGTAACCCCCTTCTCCAGCCCCCCCCCCACCAGAAAAAAATCCTTCCTGTAAATGTCTGTATACTTCCCAATAACCAATACAATATGTAAGCAATGGGAAAAGTTCATAACTTGCAGCCCTTCCCCTGGGAACTGTGGGGGATTAAGTCATCCTAAACGACATATTTATTGGATTTTCGACTATGCTGAACAAAATGGCTATCTCAAAATTTTAATTGGGTGACTTTGAGAAAAAATGAGCATGGGAGGGGGCCTAGTTGCCCTCCATTTTTTTGGTCACTTAAAAAAGGCACTATAACTTTTAATTTCCGTTCCAATGAGCCCTCCTACGATATTCTAGGACCACTGGGTCAATACGATTACCCCTGGGAAAAAGAAAAAAAACAAACAAATAAACAGGCATCCGTGATCTTTCTTCTGGCAAAAAATGGAAAATTCCACATTTTTGTAGATAGGAGCTTGAAACCTCTACAGTAGGTTTCTCTGATACGCTGAATATGACGGTGTGATTTAATTTCCGTTGTGTGAACTTTTAATTTCCATTCCAATGAGCCCTCCTAAGATATTCTAGGACCACTGGGTCAATACGATTACCCCTGGGAAAGAAAACAAAAAACAAAAAAAATAAATAAACAGGCATCCGTGATCTTTCTTCTGGCAAAAATTGGAAAATTCCACATTTTTGTAGATAGGAGCTTGAAACCTCTACAGTAGGGTTCTCGGATACGCTAAATATGATGGTGTGATTTTCATTAAGGTTCTATAAATTTTAGCGGGTCTTTCCCCCTTTTTTCGAAAATCAGCCAAATTTTCTCAGGCGCGTAACTTTTGATGGGTAAAATTAAACTTGATGAAACTTACATTTTTGAAATCAGAATTAAAATCTGATTCTTTTGGTGCATCTATTGGTATCAAAATTCCGTTTTTTAGAGTTTCGGTTACCATTGAGCCGGGTCGCTCCTTACTTACAGTTCGTTACCTCGAACTGTTTGAAAATTTCAAGCCTTCCAATAACTTTCGACTGTTAAAAAGGGCACAAGACCTTTTGATTTCCAATCGAATGAGCCCTTTTTGAGTTTCTACGACAATGCTTTTTATAAACACCTTATATGCGCCAGGGCATAAATTACAACCCTTACCCTAAGGGCTGTGAGGGTAGTTGTCATCCTCTAAGACCTAATTTGCAGAACTTTCAACTAAGTTAAACAAAATGGTTATCTCAAAATTTTGATTGGATGTGTCTGGGAAAATGGTGGGCGTGAGAGGAGCGTTAGTCAGCCTCCAATCACTTTCAACTATTAAAAAAAGGCACCAGCCCTTTCAATTTCCAATCAAATAAGCCCTTTTTGAAATTTCTACAACAACTTTCTATATAAACCTTATATGCCCCCAGGGCATAACTTACAACCCTTTCACTGAGGGCTCTGATGGGGTTATCATCCTAAAAGACCTAATTTCCAGAACTTTCGACTACGTTGAACAAAACGGATATCTCAAAATCTCAATTGGATGTGTTTGGGAAAATGGTGGGCGTGAGAGAGGGGTCAATTGCCCTTCAGACACTTTCGACTATTAAAAAACGCACTAGCCATTTCAATTTCCAATCAAATGAGCCCTTTTTGAAGTTTCTACGACAACGCGTTCTATAAAAACCTTATATGCCCCCAGGGCATAACTTACAACCCTTGCCCTGAGGGCTGTGGGGGAGTGACCTCCTCAAAAACATAATTTCTATCTGGAAATCAACAACGCTGAACAAAATGGCTATCTAAAAATTTTGATTGGATGTGTTTGGGGAAAAGGTGGGCGAGAGAGGGGGGTTAGTTGCCCTCAAATCATTTTCGAATAGTAAAAAGGGCGCTAGACCTTTGAATTTCCAATCGATTAAGCCTTTTTTTAAGTTTCTACGACAAAGATTTCAATAAAAACTTATATGCCCCAAGGGCCTAACTTATAACCCTTGCCCTGAAGACTGTGAGGGGAGTGTTCTGCTCAAAGGTATAATTTTCTGAACTTTAAAGGGAAGGGGTGTTAGTTGCCTTCCAATTGCTTTCGACTATTAAAAAGGGCACTAACCATTTCAATTTCCAATCGAATTAGCCCTTTTTGAAGTTTCTACGACAACGTGTTCTATAAAAACCTTATATGCCCCCAGCGCATAACTTGCAACCCTTGCCCCGAAGGCTGTGGGGGAGTGTCCTCCTCAAAAACATGATTTCTATCTGGAAATCAACTACGCTGAACAAAATGGATATCTCAAGATTTTGATTGGATGTGTTTCGGGAAATGGTTAGCCTGGAGGGGGTGATTAGTTGCCTTCCAATCACTTTCGACTATTAAAAAGGGCACAAGCCACTCCAAATTCCAATTGAATGATTCCTTTTCGAAGTTTCTACGACAATTTCTTCGATGCGAAGTGCCCTGCTCTAAAGGAAAAAATAATAAATAATACATTGTGCCAACATCGTACTTATATGCCCTCAGGGCATAACTTAAAACCCTTGCCCCGAGTTTTGTGGGGGAGTGTCCTCCTCAAAAACATATTTTCTATCTGGAAATCAACTACGCTGAACAAAATGGCTATCTCAAAATTTTGATTGGATGCGTTTTGGGGAATGATGGCCGTGGGGAGGGGGGGGGGACAAGTTGCCCTCCAATCACTTTCGACTATTGAAAAGGGCACTAACCCTTTGAATTTCCAATCGAATTAGCCTTTTTTGAAGTTTCTACGACAACGCCTTCTATAAAAACCTTATATGCCCCAAGGGCATAACCTACAACCCTCACCCTGAAGGCTGTAGGGGAGTGTCCTCCTCAAAAACATAATTCCTATGTGGAAATCAACTACGCTGAACAAAATGGCTATCTCAAAATTTTGATTGGATGTGTTTCGGGAAATGGTGGGCGTGGAAGGGGTGTTAGTTGCCTTCCAATCACTTTCGTTTATTAAAAAGGGCACAAGCCACTCCAATTTCCAATTGAATGAGCCCTTTTTGAAGTTTCTACGACAACTTCTTCGATACGAAGTGCCCTGCTCAAAAGGAAAAAAAAATAATACATTATGCCAACATCGTTCTTATATGCCCTCAGGGCATAACTTAAAACCCTTGCCCCGAGGGTTGTGGGGGAGTGTCCTCCTCCAAAACATATTTTCTATCTGGAAATCAACTACGCTGAACAAAATGGCTATATCAAAATTTTGATTGGATGTGTTTGAGGGAATGATGAGCGTGGGGGGGGGCTAGTTGCCCTCCAATCACTTTCGACTATTGAAAAGGGCACTAACCCTTTGAATTTCCAATCGAATGAGCCTCTTTTGAAGTTTTTACGACAAATCCTTCTATAAAACCAAATATGCCCCCAGAGCATATCTTATAATCCTTGCCCTGAAGTCTGTGAGGGAGTGTCCTCCTCAAAAACATAATTTTTATCTGGAAATCAACTGCGCTGAACAAAATGGCTATCTAAAAATTTGATTGGATATGTTTCGGGAAATGGTGGGCGTGGCAGGGGTGATAGTTGCCTTCCAATCACTTTCGATTATTAAAAAGGGCACAAGCCACTCATATTTCCGATTGAACGAGCCCTTTTCGAAGTTTTTACGACAAGTTCTTCGATATGAAGTGCCTGCTCTAAAGAAAAAAAAAAATAAATAGTACTTTGTGCCAACATCGTTCTTATATGCCCTCAGGGCATAACTTAAAACCCTTGCCCCGAGGGCTGTGGGGGAGTGTCCTCCTCAAAAAGATATTTTCTATCTGGAAATCAACTACGCTGAACAAATGGATATCTCAAAATTTTGATTGGATGTGTTTGGGGGAATGATTGGCGTGGGGGGGGGCTAGTTTCCCTCCAATCACTTTTGACTATTGAAAAGGGCACTAGCCACTCCAATTTCCAATCGAATAAGCCCTTTTCGAAGTTTCTACGACAACTCCTTCGATACGAAGTGCCCGGGTATGGAGAAAAAAAAGTGAGTAAAAATAATACATTGTGCCAACATCGTTCTTTACTAAGGCAGCGCTATTGCGCTGCCTATGATCTTAGGACCTACCTACCCTTAAGGGTGAAATTGTTGTAGACAAAAAGGTTGGTATTAAAACAAACGGAAGGACACTATGAACTGTGAAAATGATTTTTATTGTTGTCACTAATACCGGGCCTTCTTCTAGCGGCTTTTTTAAAGCTGGTCTAAACTTTAGAAGGATTGACACCCTCAAGTCCTGTGTAGGGAGCATATGTATCCACCTGTCTCTTTCTTCTTCTTTTGGACTCTCTGCCTCCCTCTCTATCCCTCTATCTATCTTCCCTACCTATCTTAATCACTCTCTATATCACTGATAGTCTCTCTATTTCTTCTTTACGAGTTCACTTGCTCGCAGGTTTCCCTTTAAGGACAAAAGTGAAATCTTATCTGTTCAGACTTGATGTCTTAGTGGTGAGCAGCACAAGCTCAAAATCTTTATTGTCAAAAGTTTCTTGAAGGACTTTTACGTTGTAAATTTGACCATAGCTACAACCGTAAATTTTATTCAACAATGAAATTAAATTAAAGTTTCCTTAAATCCTTTTTCCATCTCTCTCTCTCTTTCCTCCCCTCTTTCGATCTCTCCCCCTCCCCCTATTTCTACCCCTCCCCCCTCTCTCTCTCTCTCCCTCTCTCTCTCTCTCTCTCTCTCTCTCTCTCTCTCTCTCTCTCTCTCTCTCTCTCTCTCTCTCTCTCTCTCTCTCTCTCTCTCTCTCTCTTTGAAGCTTTGTATTCTTAAAGCACCATAGACAGGGAAAAGAAAACTGATTGTTTGAATTAGTTAGGTGAAAACTTACACAACAAAGCATTTCTTAAAAATCAGGAGGATTCCAAAGTTCAGTATTTAATGAATAAGACCTCAATAAACCGTTTAGGTAGTTTTTGGCAGTCATGGGTGCCAAACTTAAAAAAAGAAACGTGAGTGAAAAACGGTAACTAAATATACCTAAAAACACATGGTACCAAACCAATGAAGAAATTCTAGCTTTCGTTTGCAGATGTTGCTGTCTTTGGGGATCAACGTATTGTTGATATTTGATTATTTTATTTTTTTTTTTTTACGGATGAAAAGCGGTTCAAAATTTAATAAATTGGTGTTGCGTAATTAATTTCCCTCTTCAATGTGACAACACTGACGAAAGTGTGGTCCTGTCCGAAGAATTGCATACTTTTCCCTTGTTTCCCTTGGTTAACTTCGCATGAACAATCTCAAATGAAGACGCAGTGTAAGAACGCGTCTACATTTGGCGCTTTCTGAGAAACTGGCCCAGGTATCTGGAAAACTAAGCAAGTCAAAGTTCTCCCATAAAAGGTAGTTTTCATCAGGCCCCATCAAGATTTGTATTAATCGGTTGAGCTTCTTGAATCTCTGCCCCAGTTTTCAGAAAATTCCAAATATAAACACGCTCTAGGTTTACTTCTGACTCAAAAAGAATAAGAGTGAATTCGGATATTGGCTTTAATATAGTTAAACTACAGTCAACACCAAAAAGCGGAACATTTATCTGGTTCACCTTTCCAGAAATTAGTTTGGATATTGCGTTTATTATTCCCTACTTTTATTCATTGCTAAAAGCCATCGAGCCAAAAATCTATAAATATCTAAGACAGGCCAACACGATGGAATTTTTTGATAGAATCACCCTGACCTTCCAGGAAGGGCAAATTAAAAAAAACCTGCAAGAATTAAGTGTTATACAATAAGTATAAGGTAATATAGGATAGATCTAATACAATTTGAGAGTCGGGGAGGGGAGTAGCATTGATCCAAAGCTTCCTGTCCCTGTCATTGCCTGAATCGAGATGTGAAGTAAAACACGTCCAACAATTAATACAGCTATAACAAAAAAAGTTTTTGCTTGTAGAGAAATAATGAGAATAAGAAATTAACTTACGCAGACCATTAGACTCCATCCTTGATGCGGTGTTGACAGTGTCACCAAATAAACAGTACCTGGGCATTTTCAGACCAACAACACCCGCAACACAAGGACCTTAAAAAAAATGAAACATTGAGTCAGGTTTGATTTGAATGAGTATATACTAAATAACTGAAATGTTGAAAGAAATTTAAGCTTGTAAGATGAGTAAAATTGCAGCCAGTCTCATGAATTTGACATTCATCCTTGTAACAGATTTAAATGACCTTTTCAAATAACAAGAATTTTATCAACTTTTTTAATTTCCTTAACGGCATAACTAAAAAATCATATCTAGAAAAGATAAAGGCTTTTTTACTGCTGCTAAGTTTTACGAGAGCCAAAGGACCCAATACACCTGCAGATAAAATTGAAAGCATAAAATAAAACAAAAGTCAAACTAATGCACTTCAAACGGAGATTGAAGCAGAAACTCTATAGAGGGAGTACAGCAATGACTGGGATCAGTGGAAGAATGTCTTTTCAAAAAGGCTACCAATGTCAGGGAGGTTAAAACTCATTTTGCCCTCTCAACCCATCTTAGGTCTATTCCTACTAGAAAACCAGGATTCTCTAAGTTTCCCTTTCGGTCGTTTCAAAACTATGAAGTTTCTTGGGCGTTATAACATTGTCATCGGTGTTGCCAAGATGAACCGTCAAGACAAATTAGCAAAACATACTAAATAACTGATACCCTGAACTTTCTAGTCATAAAATGAGCAATTAGTATTCTATTATTAATACCTTCCCAGCCTAAACAAGACTTAGCAGCTTCCTTATTCATCATGAGCCCTACTCCCTGTCTATGTACCCCATCCTTCCTGCCTGAGTAAACAAATTCTATATCACCTAATTTCATGCTTCCTACCCCTGGGATATGAGTTTCTGAAATTCCTAATAAATCCAGTTCGAATCGTCTGAATTCGTCAGTCAAAATGTCGATACGATAGTCATTTTTTAATGTCGTAACATTCCAAATTCCAATTTTCATGTTCTTTAAATCATTGAAATTATTTTCGCCTCAGGAAAAGCAATGATCCCGGATACCAGTGAAGAACGGGGATCCCATATCTTCTCAAGTCTACACCGAAGTGCTTAAGCCGGCTTAGAACCGGACAGCAAGAAGTCCCTGGGACCTCCATGAATGGAGGCTTTGTGCAATCCTGGGCCCATCTTGGTCACAACATGGTTTTCAGCGCTTGGCGATGCTCTTCTATCAACAAGAGTCGAAATCCTGCACAGACAGTCTCAAGCCTATTACCTCCGACTTATTATATATTCATGCCTACAAATATTATGCTACTACGGGGAGGCAACCCATAATAGATAAATTAGCTAGGAAGAGGTTTTTCAGCCCAAAGACGCCCATCAAAACATGCCAAGCCCAGAAAAATTGTCCATTAGTCAGAATCCCGTGCGAATGCTGTGTCGTTTACTAGGCTATAATTTCCTCGAGGGGCGCCACTCCTCAAGTGGGAATAGAGTTGACCGCAAGGTCCCCAGTCTTGCAGGTACCCCGAAAAGTTCAAGGCAGCCCTTTGCAGAGGCCGTTGTCCATAGATCTGGATCTTACGCCCTGCCACAGTTGTCCTCCTATAGAAGATCCTCCCCCGATGGTATTCTGCATCACCATGCAATTTAACCCATTACTGGGAGAAGATTTGCAACTCATGGGACTTGTGGAAAAACCAGTGGGCCCTTTTGAGTGTACATTTGAGGGGCCTTCTTCCTCCTCCGCCTGTATTTATGACCCCTGGCGAGGGTGCTCCAGTTTCTATTATGGGCCCCCAGGGACAAGGTCCCCCCTTGGTCCGTGCCTCCTATAGAGGTACCCTACATATCTGTAGAGCTTTCCCCTATCGCCACCTGGGGACATGCTGAATGGCCTGGGGGAGGCCAGAAACATAAAAATGAAATTAATTAAAAATATTATTTTTCCTTTAAACATGGAAAATGGTATAGTCTTCTGTATGACTTTTTAAATATCAAATTATTTTAGGGAAGTATGAACAAAGTTATACAGAAGACTTTTTGGTTTGTCACAAAAGTGACAAAAAGTGACTGCGGCGATCCCTGCCGGACCCATGAGGGTTACCGGGTTTACGGAGCATCAGAATTCAATTAAATGAATCTTAGGGCCATTCCGTTTCGATTTTGAGTCAGTTTCCAAACCATCGTCAACTTCAGAGTTAGCTGGCAGGCTTGAGCGTAGCAACACATTGATGTCAAGCTGGAGGTTTGTGCTGTTGAAGATCTTTCTAATATTTACTACTTCTTGCTGGATGATTTGACATCCAAAAATTAAGTGGCTCAGGGATTCTGGGATAGAGATGCAAAACCTGCAGTATGGATCAGCTTGCTTATGCCAAGTGATATCTTCTTTTCCCAGGGTCCCAGACGGTTGCTTTTAATTCTATAATAAAGAATATTATCTACCTGGGAAGAAAATAAGGATGGGGAGGTTATTTTTGTTTTTGAAGGAGCTCTTCTTCTAAGTACGTCTCTGAAGGTCTGGACTTTCAAACTTTGGTTTATGGGATTATTTAAGGAGCTACTGGCAAGCTGGTATGCTATATTTGATACCTTGATTGCTGAGGATGTACTGGAACTTGATGCAAAATAAGGTTATTTTGAAGACTGATTACATGTTTTCTTATTGTAACGGAGAAACTAGTGACTCAGATGAATTTTACTTACAGTTACAGGAGCAAATAGACAGGGTCCCAGGTAGAAATATGATGCTATTACTGGGAGATTTTAACGCCCATGTTGGTAGAAATAGGGATAGATGGTATCCCAGCCTAGGTAAATTTGGTGTAGGAAAAGAAAACAGTAATGGATACAGACTTTTGCAATTTTGTAGGTATAACAATCTAGTTATAACCAATACGGTGTTTGGTCATAAAATGGCTCATAAGTTAACATGGCATTCACGTGATGGTAAGACATCAAACCTTATTGATTATGTTATAGTAAACCGAAGACTGGCAGGATCAATACAAGATACTAGGGTATATAGGAGTGCTGTTATTGATGTTCAAAGTAAAGATCACCATCTAGTAATGTCAAGGGTTAATTTAAAGCTGAAATATCGGAAGGGTAACTACCTCCCGGGAAGTTATGATGTTGGTAGACTCCAGGATGAGAATTTGAGAGAAACTTTCCAGGAACAGTTGAATACTAAACTTGAGAGTTTAAAATTTGATAATGTGGAAGATGGTTGGAATAATTTTAGAAAAATAATTTGTGAAGTTGCTGAAGGTGTATTAGAGAAGAAAGCTAGAACTGCAGCTAAGAATATTAGTGAAAAAGCTTTATGTTTAATAGAAAGGAGAAAGGACTTGTACAAGAATTATCTGAGTGATAGATCGTATGAAAACAAAAGAAATGTAAAGAAAGTGGAGAAAGCATTAAAATATGAACTAAGGAGGTGTGAAGTGGAGGCCATGGATAAAATTGCCGAGGATCTGGAAGATGCAGCTAGACGGCATAATAGTAAAATATTGTACTGGCACGTTAACAAATTGAGAGGGAGTAGTGAATCCGGACTTGGCCCAGTTAAAGATATGAATGGGGTCGCAATTAGCGATAAGGAAAAAACTAAAGAGCGATGGGCCGAACATTTTGAGAACTTGCTTAACCGAGATAGAGTTGCAGGAAAAAATATAGAGGAAAATGAAAAAGTTTGTGATACCTTGGATGTGAAGGAAGATTTGTTTTGTGAGGAGGAATTAGCAACAGTACTAAAAGGATTAAAGAATAATAAGGCTCCAGGTGCTGATAGGGTGGTAAATGAGTTTCTTAAATATGGTGGCTCTGAGGTTAGAAATAAGTTACTGAAGATTATGAATATGATTTTTGAAAAAGGGGAAGTACCTAACGATTTTAGGAAAACCTTAATTAAGCCACTTTATAAGAAAGGTGATAAAAGTGAGTGTGGTAATTATCGAGGCATTAGTCTGGTCTCTGTAGGTAGTAAATTACTTAGTAATATGATACTTTTTAGACTGAGAGATGCCGTAGACAAAGTTTTAAGAGAAGAGCAGTGCGGTTTTAGAAAAGGTAGAGGATGTGTCGACCAAATTTTCACTCTTAGGCTAATAATTGAGAAGTGCCTGAGTTTTCAAACACCTTTGGTCCTCAGTTTTATAGATTAAGAGCAAGCGTTCGATTCTGTTGATAGAAGAGCTTTAGTAAAGGTTTTATCCTTGTATGGTATACCAGACAAATACATTAAAGTGATTAGTGCTATGTATGAGAATAACACTGCTGCGGTTAAGGTAGGAAATGAGGTTAGCAGCTGGTTTTGTATTAAATCAGGAGTTAAGCAGGGTTGTGTTCTATCCCCCTTTGTATGGATTATTTTGATGGACTTTGTTTTAAGGAGCACAGGAAAGGCAATGAGAGACCACGGAATCAGATGGGGAGGAAAAAGTCTCCTGGACTTGGATTATGCTGATGATTTAAGCATCCTAGATGAAAGTGTGAGCAAAATGAATGAAGTTTTAGAGATTTTGCGAGTTCAGGGTGCTAGAATTGGTTTGAAAATTAATGTTAGGAAGACTAAGTCACTAAGGCTAGGAATAACTGAAGATGAAAAGGTGATGTTGGGTAATGAAAAGATTGATCAGGTGGGCAGCTTCACTTACCTTGGTAGTATTATTAGTAAAGATGGTGGGAGCAGTGAAGATGTTAAATATAGAATAGCCAAGGCTCAGGGTGTTTTTTCACAGTTAAAAAAAGTCTGTAAGAATAGGAAGATAAGTCTGCAAACCAAGATTAGAATATTAGAAGCTACAGATATGACAGTGGTCAAATATGGCTCTGAAGCATGGACGCTCCGAAAAGCGGACGAAGATTTGCTAGATGTTTTCCAGAGAAATTGCTTAAGGATTGTTCTGGGTACCCGGCTGACTGACCGTATTTCAAACAATAGGCTATACGAAAAATCTGGTTCAATACCGCTCTCTAGGGATAATGAAAGAAAGGTTGAGGTGGCTAGGGCACGTTGTGCGGATGAAGGATGACAGATTGCCGAAGATTGTTCTTTTCGGCCAACCATCTAGGGCTAAACGGAAAGCAGGTCGTCCCCGTCTGGGGTGGGAAGACGTCATAAAGAAAGATTTAAAGGAAATGGGAACTTTGTGGGCAGGTGTAAAAAGGGAGGCTTTGAATAGATTGGGGTGGAGGAGGAGCGTGCGTAGCTTTGTTGGCCTCAGGCGGCTTGGTGCTGCGGTGAGTTTTTAGTAGTAGTAGTAGTAGTCTTTATTTTAAATTTTCCACCCTTTACTAACAAAAACTGCATAACCGTATATGTAGGTCTATTTCATTTAAAATTGAGATCTTGATTTTCCAAAACTTTTAAACTAAAAGATTCTCCATGTAACCGGTTCTAACAAATAGATTTCACTTTCGATGTCTTCGGTACTGTTTAAATATTCAACGTCCGAAAAACATGGCCTAAAAAAACACAATTTAAAAAAAACTCAAAAACTCATGCCGATAAGAGGTTTACTTCGTGTTACAGACTGGAGTAGAAAGGCAACACAAGCTAAACCTAGTTGACGAAATATTAAACTACTAAGAATGGTTCGCGCGAAAAGGGAATGTCTTTATTGGATACTTATATCTACGAGATAGAAAGTCTAATTTCCTTACCAAAAAGTATATATGTTCTTTGAGACCTAGCAACTATAGCCAGAAACTTCTAGTTCCTTATATAAAAAAAAATAACTTATTTACAAGAAAATCAACATGATCAGAAGTTAAAAAAGTTGTAAGAATCATGCTCTTTCTTTTTACACTTTCAAAACAAACGAGTTTCATTTAAAGGAAAAGAGCGAGTATTTAAAGGTGGTGGAAAAAATTCTTATCTAGAGAAGAAAAACTGCGTTTATATAAAAAGTAAAAAAAAAAAGATTAAAAGTTAAGTTTCTTATTAACAATTAAAGAGCAGCGTTAACACCAAAAACAAGCAAAAATTATTTTACGCTGGAGAACAAAATAAACTGAAATCACCCTGGGTAGGAGGGGCTGCTACCATTCTCAGCCTTCAACTGCCAGGGCTTTAATTTTGTTTTAATAACAGCTTAGTAGGATACAAAGAATACAGTAAATAGGTAAGAGCAAATAGTTTTATAGCTTACTTATTTATAAAGTGTCTAAATACTTTTTATTTTTACAGTAGAGCACACTTGACGTTTTAGCCTTATGAGAATGGGGAGCTCAACAGAGACAGTTCCTTCCGAGCCCTGACATTTTCTTACTATTCCATTGAGTGGACTAATATCTTTTGTGTTTGAAGCCATAAATCAGTCTGAAAAAAAACCTTTTTTAAGTCTATTTTTCTCTATTTGTGAAAGAGCCCTCATTTTTGTGGATGAAATGCTGGCAGTGCCTTCAATTCGTAAAATTTTTAGCGTAATTTATTATTTAAGCTTAAAAAAATAGGTCGTATTCAAAGTAAATTTTTTGATTTCAGTGTCTAGAAAATACTAACGGAAGCATCCGTTACATGGTAAAGTGAAATATGTATCGCTATGTATAAAAGAGATCTCGCGTTGAAAATTTATACCAACTCAGAAGGGGACAGTTATTCTTAGCAGCCCTCTTAATACTTAAATTAGATGAATTCTTACAAAGTGGGTAAGATGAAAGGCCTAATCCCCCCTTCCTGATTTTTCTAATGGACCTGCCTAAATACTACCACTACTATTAGTAATAGCTCATCGCAGCACAAAACTGTCTGAGGCCAACACAGATCAGTACGCTCTTCCTTTACCCGAGTCTATTCCAAGATTAACTTAATACCCTTTTCCACGGAGTTCTAATTTCCATTGATTTTCCCCCTTTTTCAAAAATTGGGCAAATTTTCTCAGGCTCGTAACTTTTGATGGATACCATCAAATTTGATAAATCTTACATATTTGAATAAGCATCGAAATTCGATTGTTTTGATGTATCTATTGTTATCAAGACTCTCTTTTTTAGTATTTCGATTACTATTGAGCCGCATCGCTACTTACTTATAGTTCGTTACCACGAACTGCTTGATCGCAGAAAAAAGGGGAACCGAACCACATTTGTTAACCCTAGAAAGATAAGCTTCCCAAAAAGTAACGTAGATAGTAAGCTTTCGTAAAAATTACTACTTGAAGAAACATTGACTTCTAAAACTCATCATTTAAGTATATTTTGAAAGTAAGTTGGAATTATCAAAACCACATATCCAAATAATTTCTTAAACAGCACAACGGATTGGTGTCATTTCTTGGGGTCACATCGTGGGCATGACTTCACAAGGTGTTCACCGCAGAACGGCTTTTTTCCGGGTTGCAAAAATTAGTAGTCATTCGACGAATGCACGATCGGCAAAGGCTACAGGTTGTTCTTTTCCCTTTCACAGACGTCATTAACGTATTTCACCTGTCACATCCGTTGTTTGACTTATATTGAGTCTGATCGAGTGCTGCAAAGTTGAGGCTTCTAAACGAATGACCATACACGGTTGGGCCAACTTTTTGAACAGAACATTCGCGAAAGCCTTTCGTGAATATGGTTGTCCACTAGATTTGGAGATAGTGAAGGAGTAGATAACATAACCGTTGATTCACTCGATGTTGATCAGCCCATAAAACATGCACATGGGCTACCTGTTGGTCTTCCGAGCCTTTGACACTGAACTTCACACTTGTTCAAACGTTTCAACACCGCCTTTGGTTTAATTTTAGTATTCAATGATGTCAGGCTTCTGAATTGGATTAAATTAAAAAAACAATCTTTTTAACTGAAAGTAAGGAGAGACATTAAAACTTAAAAGGAACAGAAATTATTCCGTATATGAAAGGGGATGTCCCCTCCTCAACGCCTCGCTCTTTACGCTAAAGTTTTCCTAATTTACTTAATTTACGGAAATTAAGCTTTTGCAAGAGACGCTATTTTTAACTGTCACTTGTTTAGTAACTTCTATTTTTGACCGTTCTTCTTGACGTACACTGTATTGATGTAAAAGAAAATTCCTAGTGATGGTGATTGATCTCTATTAGCAAATTTTAATTAGTCATGTCCCTTCTACCCTAGGTCCTCCTTTTGTTTGCGCCTCTAGTGTACTCATCTTAGGGACATGTAGCCAAGTAGTTTCAAATGAGGCAAAATTGACATTCCTCAAAGTTAAGTTGATTAATGAATACAGAAACTTCAATAAAAATAAAATCATATAATAGACGACTAGCATTGATGTTGAAACGTTGATAAAATACAGAAGTTTTTGTTCGTAGTATCAATAAAACTGGCGCAATATTAAAAATAGGTACTATGCATCGCATTATAAATTTTCTCTAAAGAGCCTTTTCTATGACCTGATCTCCGTTTATTCCGGAAGACATCACTTTCCCTATAAAAGTAATAACAGCCTGCCACCATGTCCCTGGAGATCAGTGCTAATAATTCTGGATCTGTCATAAAGAGCTATGAAAGGCCTTGCAGTTGGAAAAAAGTAACAGACAAAGGAATATGCTGAAAAAGCATATAATTTGTCTTAATTTGTCTTTATTTATTCATCTCCTTCGCACGTGTTGGAACGTCATTGCGGAGCCTATTGGTGAATAATAAGCAGAAACTGGCTGGCATTGCTCAGGAGTCCTTATGATAATTTATTATGAACTTTTAGTGTTTCCTGGTATTATTTTGCTAGGACATCCTTTCCCTCCTCCACTTTACCACCATTACCTGCATTACCCGCCATTGCCCGCAACCGCCGTCATTCCCCTGCACGACAGCCAAATGTAAACAAAATAGAAAAGTAGTCTCGACACGAAGGGAAACACCGACTTGCTATGAACAGAGGGCACGTATTGATCTCTACCCTATAGGACAATGGAAATAGATCTTAAGTAAAGTTTTGATCTAGTGCCAGTGGTCAAACTTGTCCCCTTTTCAACAGTCTCCTTCTTGACATTCTTCAACCAGAAAGGGGCAAAGATGCAAATGTTTCAGACCCATTGGTAAGTTCGTTTAGTATGACATTGCGAACAAACAGACTAACGACGCCTTTTATAGCATTAGTGTTAAAAACCTTTCCGAAAAAGAAGTTTTTTTTTCAAATAAAGTAAAGAGCCATATTAAAATCTCAAGCGAGCCAAAATGGCGTCCTAAAATAATGCAAGCCTGAAACGACCAGAAATTATTTTTAAAGAATAAATGAAAACCAAAACAAACAAAAACTAGAATAAATAATCAAATCAAACCTAACCATACTTTAATATTTTTTTTTCTCCCTCTACCCATTTACCCTATTCTTTCAATTTGACATTTTCATTTAACCCTAAAGTAAATAAAATCAATTACTGAGGTTTCAATCGGTTAACTTATTTTAGAAATGTTCCTCTTCTGTTTCAATTCTTAATTTAATTCTTATTGTATAAAGTGATTTGAGCATCAATTTTGAATACATTCAACATAATTATTGCATAAATCTCATTCAATTTGACATCAAGGCTTCGGACAGTTCTAGAACTAAGCTTTTGATTGAATTAAATAAAAAAGCAAGTTTTTTTAACTGAAAGTAAGGAACGACGTTAAAACTTAAAACGAACAGAAATTATTCCGTATTCGAAAGGGGATGTACCCTCCTCAACGCCTCGCTCTTTACGCTAATAAATATACGTAACTTACGAATTAACTTACGTAACGAACTTCTATATTCATAGATTTTTAATACGTATATTAGGGGGTTCGCCCCCTAGTCAATACCTTGCTCTTTAAGCTAAAGTTCGAATTTTGTTCCAATTCTTTAAAAATGACCCCTTAATCACAAAGGCCGTTAATTAGAATAAATAGCGCTTATGAAAGTAAAGTACTAAAAAATCTTTGGCTTAAAGAGCGAGGTATTGACTAGGGGGTGAACCCAATCCTATACGTAATATTTTCTGTTCGTTTTAAGTTTTGCTGTTGCTCCTTACTTTCAGTAGAAAAACTTGTTTTTTTTGTTTAATTCCTGATATTTTTCTTTAATAATCTTGAGAAATCCGGCGTCCCCTTCATAGCAATGTCCAGGGGCGTCGTTTGGGGGTGGCAAGGAGATGGGAGGGGGGGCAGTTTCCCCCTCCCAATAATGTGTAGAAAAAATATTATACATCCCATGCCCTTTGACTATCCAGATATGGGCCCCTCTTGCCCCCCCCCCCAATAAAAATGCTGGAGATTCGCCCCTGGAAATGTCCCTTCCCCCATCAAAACTTCCTTCATGGAAAGATCCTCCCATATAACCCTCGCACCCCCACCTACCAGAAAAAATCCCCCCTGAAAACGTCCGTATACTTCCCAATAACCAATACTATATGTTAATATTGGGTAAAGTTCATAACTTTCAGTTCTCCTCCCGGGGACTTTGGGGGATTAAGTCATCCTAAAAGACATAGTTATCATATTTTCGACCATGCTGAACAAAATGGCTATCTCAACATTTTGATCATGTGATTTTGGGAAAAATGAGCGTGGGAGGGGGCCTAGTTGCCCTCCATTTTTTTGGTTACTTAAAAAGGGCACTAGAACTTTTAATTTCCGTTCCAATGAGCCCTCTCACGATATTCTAGGACCACTGGGTCGGTACAATCACCCCCGGGGAAAAAAAGAACAAAGAAAAAAAAACAAAAAAAAAAACAAATAAACGCGCATCCGTGATCTTTCTTTTGGCAAAAAATGCAAAATTCCACATTTTTGTAGATAGGTGCTTGAAACCTCTACAGTAGGGTTTTCTGATACGCTGAATATGATGGTGTGATTTTCATTAAGGTTCTATAGCTTTTAGGGGGTCTTTTCCCCTTTTTTCTAAAATCAGCCAAATTTTCTCAGGCGTGTAACTTTTGATGGGTAAGACTAAATTTGATGAAACTTATATATTTGAAATTAGCATTAATGTTTGATTCTTTTGATGTATCTATTGGGATCAAAATTCTGTTTTTTTGAGTTTCGGTTACCATTGAGCCGGGTCGCTCCTTACTTACAGTTCGTTACCACGAACTGTTTGACAGCAATATGGATAACATACTTGCAAGAAACCTTATGGGAAAAGCTTAAAAAGATTGCGTATGAATGAAAACGGAATAAGAGACAAGAGAATAAATATATATCAGAGGCATCGCTCAGCTTCTTTCATATCTGTCTCTTTAAACTATTTTATTTGTGACTTTGACGTGAGTGTATACTTGGCGTGGTGTGAAAAGATGTATTTTTTTCAACCTGGACGCAGAAAATATTTTTGATTGAGTTTCACATCCCCCTCAACATGCCCTGAAAATTTCAGCTTATATCCCGTAATATTGCATTAAAATTAATATTGCAAATTTGACAACCTGGAAATACAAATTTTGAAATACATATTTCGACAACCCGGATGTGCATATTGTCCTTCGGTTTAGTTTAGAATCACCTCAATAATCCCTGAAAGCTTCAAATTAGTAACCTTAGCCATTCCTGAAAAACTTCATCTTAATATCCTTAGCCGTCCTTGAGATATTGAAGAAACAACATTGACAACCTGGATACATATAGCGAATTTTGATTTGTTTTACTATCCTCCTTAATATTTCCGAAAACTTTCAACTCAATACCCTTAGCTGTTCTCAAGATGTTGCAGATATGGGATACTGACAACCTGGAAGTACATAATGTATTTTGCTTTAGTTCCACATCTCTCTCAATATTCTCTGAAAGTTTCAATTTAATAGCCTACTCTTTGCTGTTCCTGAGATATTGTAGATATACCTTTTTGACAATCTACTTGAACATAGTATCTTTTGATTAGTTCAAAATACTCCTCATCATTCCTTTAAAAGTTTCAACTTAATACCCATAGCCGTTCCTGAGATATCGCATATATCTCTTTTTGACAACCTGCCTGCATTCAGTGTGTTTTAATATAGCTAAAAAACCCCTCAGCAGAAAGTCTCAAAAGTAGCAACAGTATTAGTGGTAGTAGTAGTAGTTCAGTAGTAGCAGTAGTAGTAGTAGTAGTAGTACTAGTATTAGTAGTAGTAGCAGTAGTAGTAGTAGTAGCAGTAGTAGAAGAAGTAATAGTATAGTAGTACTAGTAGTAGCAATTATAGCGGTAGTAGTAGTATGGCAGTAGTAGTTGCAATAAAAGTAGTGGTAGTAGTGGTAGTGTTATTATTATTAGTATTAGTAGCAGTCACAAGTAGCAGTAGTAGTACTAGAAGTAATTAGTAGTAGTAGTTGTAAGCAGCATTAGTAGCAGTTGCAAGTAGTAGCAATAGTGGTAATCGCAAATAGTGGTAGTAGCCACAAGGCGCAGCAGTAGTCCTATGTGGTAGTTGTTGCAAGCATTATTAGTATTCAGAAGTAGTTAGTAATTGCAAGTAGTAATAATAGTCGCAAGTATTAGTAGTATTAGTAGTACTAAGTAGTAGTAGTAGTTTCAAGTAGTAATGGTAGCCCTAAGTAGCAGTAATAGTTGGAAGTAGAAGCAATAGTCGCAAGTATTAGTAGTAGTCACAAGTAGCAGTAGCAGTCGCAAGCAGTCGCAATAGTTGAAATTAGTAGAAGTGGTCGTCGCAAGTATTAGTAGTTGTAATCAAAAGTAGTAGTAGGAATATTCGGAGCTAGTAGTAGTAGTAATAGTAGTAGCAATAGTAGAAATAGAAGTAGAAGTAGTAGTGGTACTAGAAATAGTATTAGAAACAGTACCACTTTTTAGTAGTGCTGTGCATATTGTGTCTTTTGAATAGTTCAACATCCCCTCAGTATAACCCGAAAGATTCAACTTAAGGCTCTTAGCTATTCCTGAGATATTGCTGATACGCTCTTTTGACAACCTGCAGGGATGTGACGTGTGTTGATTTCACTCAACATTCTTCTCAAAATATTCCCTCAAAATTTCACCTCAATACCCTTAGCCTTTTTTGAGACTCAGGATCAAACATGTACCCCCTTTCCCATTGACAAACCCTGCATGCAAACAAGGGAAAACTTGCATACATCTCAGCCCTTGTCCAAGGGGAAATAGGGGGGTCTTTTCATCCCTGGAGGTATCTTTGGGGGCAGGGATAAAAAGGTCGTTGGAGGGGAGTGATTGTCCTTTGATCACTTTTGACTCTTAAAAAGAGCACAAGGTCTTTCAATTGCTTATCGATTGAGCCCCCTCCAAAATTTCTTCTGTATCAATTGGCTCTGGGGAAAAATAGTAAATTGAAGGCTTATGGCTCGTCACTACAGGCAGCGCTGTGGCGCTGGCTGTGATAGATCCCAACCGCATTTTAGATGCAAAAAGTCTCAAAGAAAGCGTTTAAAAGCCCTTATACTTTTATTTATAGATGTACGCACCCCGGTTCTGAGGGGGATGCGTATCACAATTGTTTTACTTAGAGTCTTGCGCTTGAGAAAGTATGTTTAATGTCAAAATAGGTATCAAATTGCGGTAACACACACACACTCGTACAACGAACTGTAAGTAAGAAGCGACTCGGCCTAATAGTAACCGGCTCTAAAAAATGGAATTTTGATAACAATAGATATATCAAGGGAATTGGTTTTCATGCTGATTCCAAATAAACAAGATTCTTTAAATTTAATGATACCTGCCAAAAACTACAAGCCTTAGAAAATATGTCTGATTTTCGAAAAAGGAGGAAAATTTAAGAGTCAAGGAATCTTAATGAAAATCGCACCACACGATTCAGCGTATCAGAGAACCTTACCACAGAAGGGGGGGGGGGATGGATCCCATGAAAAATATTTCACGGGGGATTCCTGGCATTATTTAAAATCGACCAGAAATTAAATAAAAAACAAGTATTTTTCAAATGAAAGTATGCTGAGGAGAATTTTTTGTGCAAAATTGCCAACCAAATATTTTAAGGGGAGAATTTTCAGCGAGGAAGGGTGAAGTTTTCCTGGGGATTTCCCAGGGAGAATTTTACACAGGGGGAAATTTCATTGGAGGAATTTTTTGCTGGGGAATTTCTATGGAGGAAGAGGAGGGTTTTCGGGATTTATTTGAAAAACGATCAGAAACCAAATAAAAAAAACAAGTTTTTTGTCAACTGAGAGAGAGGAGCAATGTTAAAACTTAAAACGAACCGAAAATATCAAACAGTTCGTGGTAACGAACTGTAAGTAAGGAGCGACCCGGCTCAATGGTAACCGAAACTCTAGAAAACGGGTTTTTGATACCAATAGATACATCAAAAGAATTAGATTTCAATGCTGATTTCAAATATATAACTTTCATCAAGTTTAGTGCTACCCATCAAAAGTTACGCGCCTGAGAAAATTTGGCTGATTTTCAAAAAAAGGGGGAAAGACCCCCTAAAAGTTATAGAACCTTAATGAAAATCACACCATCATATTCAGCGTATCAGAGAACCCTACTGTAGAGGTTTCAAGCTCCTATCTACAAAAATGTGGAATTTTACATTTTTTGCCAGAAGAAAGATCACGGATGCGTGTTTATTTGTTTGTTTTTTTTTCCCAGGGGGGATCGTATCGACCCAGTGGTCCTAGAATATCGTGGGAGGGCTCATTGGAACGGAAATTAAAAGTTCTAGTGCCCTTTTTATGTGACCAAAAAAAATGGAGGGCAACTAGGCCCCCTCCCACGCTTATTTTTTCCCCAAAGTCACCCGATCAAAATTTTGAGATAGCCATTTTGTTCAGCATGGTCGAAAATATGATAAATATGTCTTTTAGGATGACTTAATCCCCCGAAGTTCCCAGAGGGAGGGCTAAAATTTATGAACTTTACCCAATGTTAACATATAGTACTGGTTATTGGGAAGTATACAGAAGTTTTCAGGAGGTTTTTTTTCAAGTAGTGGGAGGGAAGGGTGGGTCGGTGGTTATGTTGGAGGATCTGTTCATGAAGGAAGTTTTCATGGGGGAAGGGAAATTGCCATGAAGGGGGCGCCGGACTTGCCAGCATTATTTATTGGTTATTGGGAAGTATACAACCATTTTCAGGAAGGATTTTTTCTGGAGGGGGGGGGGCTAGACGAGGGGGTTAATCTGGAGAATATTTCCGTGGAGGATGTTTCTTTGGGGTAAGGGACATTTCTATGAAGGGGGCGCCGGATTTCCAAGCATTATTTAAAAAACGATCAGAAATTAAATAAAAAAAACAAGTTTTTTCAACTGAAATGTAAGAAGGAATATTAGAACTTAAAACGAACAGAAATTATAACGTATGTGAGGGGGTTCTCCCCCAAGTCAATACCTCACTCTTTACGCAACAGTTTTTTTTTAGTGCTTTCAAAAGAGCTATCTATTCTAATTAAACGGCCTTTGTGATTCAGGGGTTTGTGAATCAAATTTTTTTTTTAACTTTTAACGTAAAGAGCGTGGTATTGAATAAGGGGAGAACCCCCTCATATACGTAATAACATATACGTAATAAAAAAAACAATAAAAAAACAAGCGATACGGCTCAATAGTAATCGAAACTTTTAAAAACGGAATTTTGATGTCAATAAATGTATCAAAAGAATGAGCTTATAATGCTGATTCTAAATATATAGATTTTATTAAGTTTAGTATTACTCATCAAAGGCTACGAGCCTGAGAAAATTTACTCGATTTTTTAAAGAGGGGGGAAACATCCCCTGAATTAACTAAAAAACGATCAGAAATTAAATAAAAAAAAAACAAGTTTTTTAAACTGAAAGTAAGGAGCGACATTAAAACTTAAAACGAACAGAAATTATTCCGTATATGAAAGGGGCTGTCCCCTCCTCAACGCCTCGCTCTTTACGCTAAAGTTTTTTATTGTTTTAAAAAATAAAGTTGTGAGACAGAGTCAAACTTTAGCGTAAAGAGCGAGGCGTTGAGGAGGGGACAGCCCCTTTCATATACGGAATAATTTCTGTTCGTTTTAAGTTTTAATATCGCTCCTTACTTTCAGTTTAAAAAACTTGTTTTTTTTTTATTTAATTTTCTGTGTAAGAGGGGGTTTGCCCCTTCTCAATACCGCACTCCTTACGCTAAAGTTTGACTTTTTGTCCCAGTCCCTTAAGTACGTCTGCTGAAACACAAGGGCTGCTTAATTAGAATAAGAAGCTTTTTTAAAAGTACTAAAAAACTATAGCGTGAAGAGCTAGGTATTGAGGAGGGGGCAGCCCCCTAATATTCCGAATAATTCCTGTTCGTTTTAATCTTTAATACTACTCCTTAATTTCAGTTGAAATAACTTGCTTTTTTTTAATTAATTAAAAAACTTTTTCCACAAAACAAGTTTTTCAAAGAAAAGTAAAGAGCTCCATTAAGCCAAGAATGAGTAAAAATAAAGTCAAATAATTTTCCAAATGTAAAACTACCACAAATCACTATCAATAAATAAATTAAGCTCAAAACGAACAGAAATCAAACAGTTCGTGGTAACGAACTGTAAGTAAGGAGCGACCCGGCTCAATGGTAACCGAAACTCTAGAAAACGGTATTTTGATACAAATAGATAAATTAAAAGAATTAGATTTTAATGCTGATTTCAAATATATAAGTTTCATCAAGTTTAGTCCTACCCATCAAAAGTTAAGCGCTTGAGAAAATTTGGCTGATTTTTGAAAAAAGAGGGAAAGACCCCCTAAAAGTTATAGAATCTTAATGAAAATCACACCATCATATTCAGCGTATCAGACAACCCTAATGTAGAAGTTTCAAGCTCTTATCTACAAAAATGTGGAATTTTGCATTTTTTGCCAGAAGAAAGATCACGGGTGCGTGTTTATTTTATTTTTTTCCCAGGGGTGATCGTATCGACCCAGTGGTCCTAGAATATCGTGGGAGGGCTCATTGGAATGAAAATTAAAAGTTCTAGTGCCCTTTTTAAGTGACTAAAAAACCGAGGGCAACTAGAACCCCTCCCACGCTCATTTTTTTCCCAAAGTCACCCGATCAAAATTTTGAGGTAGCCATTCTGTTCAGCATGTTCGAAAATATTATAAGTATGTCTTTTAGGATGACTTAATACCCCGAAGTTCCCGAGGGGAGGGCTGAAAGTTATGAACTTTACCCAATGTTAACATATAGTATTGGTTATTAGGAAGTATACAGACGTTTTCAGGAGAGATTTTTTCTGGTAGTGGGGGGGGGGGTGGTCGGGGGTTATGTGGGAGGATCTTTCCATGAAGGAAGTTTTCATGGGGGAAGGGACATTGCTATGAAGGGGAGGCCGGACTTCCCAGCATTATTTAAAAAAAGATCAGAAATTAAATACAAAAAACAAGTTTTTCAGCTGCAACAGCAGCAACATCCAAACTTTAAACGAACAGAAAATATTACATATATAATTGGGTTCACCCCCTAGTCAATACCTCGCTCTTTAAGCCAAAGATTTTTTTTAGTACTTTCATAAGAGCTATTTATTCTAATTAGCGGCCTTTTTGATTAAGCGGTCATTTTTAAAGAATTGGAACAAAATTTGAACTTTAGCTTACAGAGCAAGGTATTGACTAGGGGGCGAACCCCCTAATATACGTATTAAAAATATATGAATATAGAAATTCGTTACGTAAGTTAATTCGTAAGTTACGTATATTTATTACTAATAAAAACGTTCGTAAATAAAATTAAACAAGTTTCGAGAAAGCCATTTAACCAAATAAAAGTAAATTGATATGCAAATTTTGTTTTAATTATTCATGTACGGTGAGCCAAGATCAAAACCTGCATTTATTCAAAAACCTTCAAAAATTAAATAAAAAAAAACAAGTTTTTTTTTAACTGAAAGTAAGGAACGATGTTAAAACTTAAAACGAACAGAAATTATTCCTTATATGAAAGGGGCTGTCCCCTCCTTAACGCCTCGCTCTTTACGCTAAAGTTTGACTTTCTCACAACTCTATCAAACAGTTCGTGGTAATGAACTGTAAGTAAGGAGCGACCCTTCTCAATAGTAACCAAAACTCTAGAAAACGGTGTTTTGATACAAATAGATACATCAAAAGAATCAGATTTTAATGCTGATTTCAAATATATAAGTTTCATCAAGTTAAATCCAAATTGTTTTTTCGTTTTTTTCCCCCAGGGGTGATCGTATCGACCCAGGGGTCCTAGAATATTGTGGGAGGGCTCATTGGAATGGAAATTAAAAGTTCTAGTGCCCTTTTTAAGTGAACAAAAAATGGAGGGCAACTAGGCCCCCTCCCACGCTCATTTTTTTCACGAAGTCACCTGATCAAAATTTTGAGATAGCCATTTTGTTCAGCATGTTCGAAAATATTATAAGTATGTCTTTTAGGATGACTTAATCCCCCGAAGTTGCCAGGGGGAGGGCTGAAAGTTATGAACTTTACCTAATGTTAACATATAGTATTGGTTATTGGGAAGTATACAGACGTTTTCAGGGGAGATTTTTCCTGGTAGTGGGGGGGATGGGTCGGATGTTATGTGGGAGCATCTTTCTATGAAGGAAGTTTTCATGGGGGAAGGGACATTGCTATGAAGGGGACGCCGGACTTCCCAGCATTATTTAAAAAAAGATCAGAAATTAAATATAAAAAAACAAGTTTTTCAACTGCAACAGCAGCAACTTCAAAACTTTAAACGAACAGAAAATATTACATATATGATTGGGTTCACCCCCTAGTCAATACCTCGCTCTTTAAGCCAAAGATTTTTTAGTACTTTCTTAAGAGCTATTTATTCTAATTAGCGGTCTTTGTGATTAAGCGGTCATTTTTAAAGAATTGGAACAAAATTCAAAATTTCGCTTAAAGAGCAAGGTATTGACTAGGGGCGAACCCCCTAATATACGTATTAAAAATATATGAATATAGAAGTTCGTTACGTAAGTTAATTCGTAAGTTACGTATATTTATTACTAATAAAAACGTTCGTAAATAAAATTAAACAAGTTTCGAGAAAGCCATTTAACTAAATAAAAGTAAATTAATATGAAAATTCTGTTTTAATTATTCATGTACGGTGAGCCAATATCAAAACCTGCATTTATTCAAAAATGTTCAAAAATTAAATGAAAAAAAACAAGTTTTTTTAACTGAAAGTAAGGAGCGACATTAAAACTTAAAACGAACAGAAATTATTCTGTATATGAAAGGGGCTGTCCCCTCCTCAACGCCTCGCTCTTTACGCTAAAGTTTGACTTTCTCACAACTCTATTTTTTTAAACAATGAAAAACTTTAGCGTAAAGAGCGAGGCGTTGAGGAGGGGACAGCCCCTTTCATATACAGAATAATTTCTTTTCGTTTTAAGTTTTAATGTCGCTCATTACTTTCAGTTAAAAAAACTTGTTTTTTTTATTTAATAATTACAGTAAAAAGCCAAGTCAAAGACAAAACAAGCAAAAATTAACATGAGAAGGGCTGATAACCCCCATGCCTTCTCAAGACCAGAACACAATTTGCACTTTACTGAAAAAAAAAAGACCGTGGATTTTCAGTTTAATTGACATATACTGATATTTATTCCTTAAAGTTTTGATAATCTTTTATTTATGAAAGTAAAAGTAAAAACATTTGAAACTTATTTTGTTTTCAGTAAAGCACAAATTGTGTTCTGGTCTTGGGAAGGCATGGGGGTTTTGATAACCGGTGTGTTAATATACTTCTTGAAATTTTCATCTCAACGCTCTTAGCCCTACAAGTAGTTGCAATAGAAGTAGCAGTAGTATAAGTAAATGTAGCAGTAACAGTAGTATTAGCAGTAGTGTGCACATATTGCCTTTTGAAAAGATGATCTTCTCCTTGAAACATTCTCCTGAAGTTTCAACTTAATACCCAAATAAATTCTTGAAATACGCAATTTTGACAATGTGCATGTACATAGCGTCTTTTGATTTAGTTCAAATTTCCTCTTAATAGTGTAAATAGAGTAGTATCGTAGTAGTAGTGGTGGTAGTTGCAGTAGTATTGGTACCGTGCAAATATTGCCGTTTTGATCATCTCCCTTGTCATTTTTTGAATTTTCCAAATTAATATACTCGGTTATTCCTAAGTTGTAGCCTTTTGACAATCCGTATACACATAACATATTTTGATTTAATTGAACACTCCCCTCAACATTCTCTGAAAGGCTCATCTGAATACCTTTTGTCTTCTTGGAAAGTAAAGTTCAAACATGCATACCTTTCTTAATAATATAAACTATGTGCAAAAAATGAACGAATTGCCTAACTTACAGCCCTTGTCCTGAGGACTATTGAAAGGTTGACATCTCCAAAGATATAATTACTGAACAAAACGGCTATCTCTAAGTTTTGATTAGATGTGTTTTGGGAATTGATGGGCGTGAGGGGGGGGGGGCTTGTTGTCCTACAATCACCTTTGGCTATTAAAAAGGGCACTAGCCCTTTCAATTTCCAATCGAATGAGCCTTTTTCGAAGTTTCTCTGACAACAAATGGCCATCTAAAAATTTCTATCAGATGCATTTCGGAACAATACGAGGTGTGGAGAAGGATATCCACCCTCCGATCCTTCTGAATCTCAAAAAGGCACTAAAATTTTGATTACGAATCCAATGAACTTCACCAAAGTTTATACGATCACCCTTTCTATATAAACCTTATATGCCCCGAGGGCACTGTATATGAAGAATTGCCGATTTGGCGTAAGCCATTATAACTTACCCTGTCCTATATATAAAATTTATACAACATATAGAATTTTTTTTTTACACATTTTGAATTTTCGCTTTTCAGTTTTTCCGATCCAACAATTTCTGATAAGGGGCTTTGCTGTAATTCAAGCTCTTTACCATTTTTTGCATTCTCAATCAAGCCAAGAGCCTAGGAGCCATGTGTCCATTTTATGTTAACCATTTGTCCATGTCAATTTGGGAGAATAATTTATTTGCGAGGGAGGGGTCAAATTAAGAAGGGAAACCTGGCCAAGTATGCAAGAACGATTGGTTAATATGAACAAAATCCTGAAATCTAGAGAGGGTGAGAGGAATAAAAGCCCCCCCCCCCAAAGAGCCTACGTTAATTCGTTTTATGGCACTACTAATTCATCTGTAGATACAAGTCGTTATTACAGAAAGTATGGTTGGAAAACAATCATTCGGTTTTCACACTACACAGGTTTATTTACCAAGTGGCTAAATTACGTTATTTTAAGCATTACATTTCCCACTTCAACAAGTCGTTTCACTCTAACCTGACGTAAAACCTTAAAACAATTATGATCAGTATCCAAAATCTTCAAAATTATCAATATGCAAACTATCACAACTTTTAAAATGTGCAGTGTAGATGCAGAGTCAAGCTCTGATCGAACGAGGAGGGTTTTCTAGAAACTAATTATTAATCTATTTTCAAAATTTGTTAATTGCTGATCCAAAAAGTTTATTTTATTGCTGAAGTCTATTTTGGAACAGTCTATTGACTTTCCTATTACTTAACGTAAACTTACGTAAATGTAACGTAACGTAAACTCTTAATTTATGCTAGTGTGAAAGGTTCTACAGGGTAGTGGGAGAGAACCGTTATTCGTATTTATAATAAAACTTTACGATTCTGAGATGGGATTGCGATTTCTCTCCTGGAACACGCTCAATCTTCAAATGTAATTAGTTTCTATAAGTATTAGCCTCAGAATTTATAATTTAATTATGCGTCTACAAGGAAAAAGTCATTGGCAAAGACACTGATATGGATGATAAGGCATGATCCAATTCATTAGCTTTTTGATACAGAAGAGCTCTTGAGAAAAAGCTAAATTGCCAGAAACTCGAAATGTGAGTTAAGATAGGCCAAAGCTAATTTGGCTATTGATTTTCTAATATCTATTATTGGCAGCTACCTTTAGTATGTTTCTCTATGAAGTTTAGGGAGGAAAGGTAATAGTTAATTATAAGAACTTTTCACTCTATTAGTGAAATGATTAGTTGGCTGGAGCTTTGTGATTTGTATTTATATTAGTGTATAATTTCCTTGCATTTTCATATAACCGCTAGTATTTATTTTTCTTGTTTTTCTTCTTTTCTCAAATTAAATTTTATTTCAGCTCTTATTTTTTTTTTAGTTAAAACTTCTGAAATTCGTACATCAAATACCAAGATTAAGTAGGTTTAAAGGTTATGAAAAATAACAATATTGTCGCAACATTAGCCTGCCCCATTAGATCTTTCTAAGAATAGTATAAACGAACCTTCCTCCCCCGTGTAACTTAGGATATGAAAACGTAAATTTTACGTATCTCACTGTTAAATCCTATCTCAGTTTTAAATGAACAAGACCTCCAAATACAACTAGGTAGTTTTAACTCTAGCGGGCACTAAGTTTGAAAATAAAGAACACGTGTGGAAAATCAACAGAAAATAAGCGAAAGCATTATATTGTCACGCAGCTTTAGAAAGTTATACTTTCGTGGTTACTGCAGCAAAGGACAGGCAGTTCTTAAGTGGCAGCCATTAAGCTTGGTAAAAAAAAAGTGATTGGATGAGTAAAATAATGTAAGAACATAAGCACAATTCAGATTATTTTTTAATTGACTCACCTATAAAAAATATATTTTAAGAAGGACCAATTATGTTACATTTACCTCTTTTACGTTTCAACTTCAGTGCCAGGGGACTGAGCTTCGCTCGGTGAAAAAAAGGCAGTTATTTTTTTAATTTCTCGTACAAAACAACTTTAATTTCATTTTATTCACAGTAGAAAGTAAAACTATCAGGATATTAGACATCTGGGTATTTATGATGACATATGTAGGAAAAATGTTTTTCCAATATTAATTAGGGCCCTAAACGAATTTTCCCATAGTCGCGACCTATCTAGATCATTTTCTTACGCCGGAAAAGGAACAATTGTCTTATTACGAACGGTGTCTTTTAAACACAAATTATAGCCAGGCAAAGGTCAATCCCGGGAACACAAATTATTATTGTAATTTTTTCCGCAATCCGTGGCATTTAATGTGAAGAAATTAAAAACTTGAGACTCACTTCAGAGCAATCAAAGGGTAATGTCTTTCTCTAAAAGCTCCAAGTCAATTGATTTGTCAAAAACCAATTATGTTTTGAATTTCCTCCTACTTATGCTCAAGGCTTTCAACTTTCTGGAGTCTCTAAGTTCAGTCAGCATACGATTTATGAAAAATGTGAAGGGGACTGGAAGGGGAAACGAATTTTCCAAAAGTTCTGACCTATCTAGATCTTTTTTTTTTCACACAGTAAATGAAAACAACAGAAAAATCAAGTCAAACTTAAAACGAGCATAAACTAAGAAGAGCAAGGCTGACGCCCCCGTGTCTTCTAAATACCGGAACATGATTTACACTCTGTTGAAAATAAGCCTTTTTTGAAACAATGGGTTTTTATTTCTCTTAATATCAAAAGAAAGATAAAAAAATTATCATCATAAACAAGATTACTAAATAAAGACAAATGAACATGAATTGACAGTTTATTATATATACTGATATTCATTTCTGAAAGTCTTCATAATTTTAGATTTATTAAAGTTAAAAAAAGAAAAAAAACTAAAATTTATTTTCTTTTCATTAAAGTGCAAATTGTGTTCTGATCTTTGGAATGCACAAAGAACGTCAACCTGCCTTCTCTCAGTTTCCGCTAGTTTTGAGTTTGACTCGATTATTATAACCTTTGTTCCTATTGTGTTTGATTTTTCAAACACATTTCGATTTGATGTTCCTGTTGTGTTTGATATTGTCTTTGATGTGTTTGATTTATTGTTGGTGAATTATGGAAGTATTGTGCTTTAAAACCTATTTGAACTTATTTTAATTGGGTTTATGTAGCTCTTTTCTTTTCTTTGAAAAACTTCTTTTGTGGAAAAAGCTTTTTATAATTAATTTCTGTTAATTTTTAATTGACATTGTCTTTTCTATTGAATAAGAGAAGAAAAGTTCAACTTTTCTTGGTTTTTCTCTGTAAAAATCCAGATTTTGGCTTACTATTTATATGTTGGATAAAAATTTTCCGCAATTTATAATATTATATACCCTTTTGAAGATCTGGATGCACATAGTGCATTTTGATTTAGATTCATACCTTAACTTTCCCTGAAAAATAAAACTTATTACCCTATTCTGTTCCTAAGACATTGTGTTTATGGTATTTTGACAACCTGGATGCACTTGCACCCTCATGATTTAGTTCAAGAGAAAGAGCAGAATTAGTAATAGTAACAACCCTGAAAGTTTCAACTTAATACCCTCAGTCGTTCTTGAGATATTGTTGAGGCGTCTTATTGACAACCAGCATGCACATAGTGCCTTTTGAATTAACTTAATACCCTTAATCGTTCTTGAGATGTTGCTGAGGCGTCTTATTGACAACAAGCATGCACATAGTGCCTTTTGAATTAGTTTTAAAGCAGCATAAACTTTCCCTAGAAGTCTATACTTTATACCCTATCCCAGTTCTAAGATATACTAAGTAGATCTCTTGATGACCTGGTCCATTTTGACGACCTGGATGCACTGCAATTACTTTGATTTAGTTCGACAATAGCAGTAGTAGTAGTAGAAATAGTAGCAAAAGTGGTAGTAATATTGGTAGCCCTAGAATTTTACGCTTAATACCCCAAGGCGCTAATAAGATATTCCTAATACATCCCTTTGATAACCCATATGTACATAGCGTGTTTTAATTCAGCTCAACATTGCCCTCGCCATTCACTGAAAGTTTTACTAATATCCTTAGCATTAGCAATAGTAGTAGTCATGTTGGCAGAAGTAATTGTAGGAGTATTGGGAGTTTTATTAGTTATTACAATAGTGGGATTAGTAGTAGCAGCAGCAATAGTATTCACATTGTGCGTTCTTTGGTTAGTTCAAAATCCCCTCCTGATTTCCTGATAGTTTCAAATTAATACTTTAATCATTTTCTGAGATATTGCTGATATGTCTTTTTGATGATCTACATGCACATTTTGTGTTTTGATGTAGCCTAATAACCCCCTCAACAGTCTCTGAAATCTGAAAGTCCCTGAAAATACTACTATTACTACTACTACTAGTAGTATGCACATGGTGCATTTTTATTAGTTCCACATAACCCTCAACATGCACTGAAAGTTTCAACCTCATGTTCTAGGGCATTCTTGAGATTCTGCTAATACACCCTTTCAACAGTCTGCATACATATAGAGTGTTTCAATTTAACTCAACAGCCCCTTGAACATGTCCTGAAAATTTCTCCTTAATACCCTTAGTTTTGGTAGTAGCATTAATAGTAGCATCAGTATACCCTTAGTCTATACCCTTAATCTCCTTAGAGCAGTGCATATAGTACCTTTAAATGCATTCAAAATGTGCCTCAACATGCACTGAAAGTTTCAACTTAATACTCTAAGCTGTTCCTTAGATATAACTTTTATACCCTTTTAATAATCTGCACCGATATAGTGTGTTTTGATTGATTTTAACATCCTCATCAAGATTCCCTGAAAGTCTCACTGTAATACCCTAACTGTAATACCCTTCAGTAGTACTACTATTAGTAGTTGTAGTATTAGTAATAGCAGTCGTATTAGTAACGGTTATGGTAGTAGTTGCTGCAGCTAAGCAGTAGTAGTGCCAGTTATTAGTTGCTAGTAGCAACAGTAGTAGTAGCAGTAGCAGTTGCAGTAGTAGTGTGCATATAGTGCCTTTTGGTTACTTCAACAATTTTAACTTAATACCCTAGACTTCTCCTTGGAAATCACTGATATGCCCTTTTGACAATACGCATGCACAAAGGGTATTTTTATAAAGTCCAACATCCCCCTAGACATTCCCTGAAAGTTTCATCTTCATGCCCTTAGCGTCATTAGTAGTAGTCGTAGTAGTAGTAGTGGTAGCAGAAGTAGCAGCATTAGTAGTAGTAGTAGTAGTAGTAGTAGTAGTAGTAGTATGCACAGAGTGCTTTTTGGTTAGTTCAACATTCCTCTCAACATGCCTTGAAAGTTTCAACTTAATACTCTAAACTGTTCCCGAGAAATTGGTCATACAACCTTTTTGCAACCTGGAAGGGAAATCTCAACTTAATTACCTAAGCCGTTCCTAAATTATTGTTCATATGCCCTTTTGACGACCTGCATGCATTTACTGTGTTATGTTCTCGATGAAACTCCCTCTAAACATTCCCTGAAAATTTCACATTAATACCATTAGCCTTACTAGTAGCAGTAATTGTAGAAGCAGTAGTAGCAGAAAGAGTACGGATATATTGCCTTTTGGTTAGTTCAAATCCGCATCAACGTACACTGAAAAATTGAACTTAATACTCTAGGCCGCTCTTGAGATATTGCTGGTACATCCTTTTGACAATCTGTGCGTTCATAGTGTGTTTCGAGTAATTCAATGTCCCCCTAAATATTTCTTGAAATCTTCAGCTTAATACCCTTAGCTTTAGCAGTAGTAATAGTTTTAGTAGTAGTTATATAGCATTAGCAACAGTATGCACATAGTACCTTTTTTTCATCAACACCCTCAACATACGCTGAAAGATTTAACTTAGTACCCTAAACGGCTCACAGGACATTGCTGATACGTCCTGTTGACTACCCGCATGCGTATGTTAGTTTTTGGTTTAGTCAACATCCTCTTAACATTCACTAAATTTTCATCTTAATACCCTTTACTTTTGTAGTAGCAGTAGCAATAGGATTAGAAGTAGTATTAGTAGCATTGGTAGCAGTAGTAGCAGTACTATTAGAAGTTGGAGTAGTAGCATGCAAATATTGCCTTTTGGTTAGTTCGACATCCCCCAAAACAAGTCTTGTAAGTTTCAACTTCATACTCTAAGCCGTTCCTAAGATATTGCTGAAACGCCCTTTTGACAACCTGCATACACAGAGTGTGTTTTGATTTAGTTCAAGTTTGCTTTCAATATTCCACTAGATTTTCACCTTCATACCCTTAACCTTAGTGGTAGTAGTAGTCACAGTAGTAGTCGTAGGAGCATTAGTGATAGTAATAGTAATAGTATAATAGTAAAAGCAACAGTAGTAGTATGCATATATTGCCTTTTGATCAACTGGACATCCCTCTCATCACGTCCTGGAAGTTTCAATTTAATACTCTAAGCCGTTTCTAAGATGTTGCTAATGCGCCTTTTTGACAACCTGAATAAACATAGCTTGTTTTAATTAAACTTTCCCATCAACATTTCCTGAAATTTTCACTTTTATACTCTTAGCATTAGTAGTAGTCACAATAGAAGTAGTAGTTGTGATAGCAGCAGTAGTAGTGGTAGCAGTAGGGGTAGTTTTCGTAGCAGTAGTAGTAATAGCAGTAGTAGTAGTAATAGTAGTGGTCGTAGTAGTAGCAGTAGTAGTAGTAGTAATAGTAGTAGTAGTAGTAGTTGTTGTAGTAGTAGTAGTAGTAGTAGTACTATTAGCAGTAGTAGTAGTAATTGTAGTAGTAGTAGCAGTAATAGTAGTACTAGTAGCGCGTACGTATTGCCTTTTCGTCAATTAATCATCCCTGTTATCATTCCCTGAAAATTCCAACTTAATACTCTAAGCCTTTTCTGAGATACACCCTTTTGATAACCTGCGTGCGAAGAGCATATTTTGATTTAGTTCAACTTTCCCCTCAGCATATCCTGAAATTTTCACCTCAGTACCCCTAACCTTGGTAGTATTGGGACACAGCAATGGCGATAGTATTAGTAGCAGCAGTAGTATGCACATTTTTGTTTTTGGGCAGTTGAACATCCTCCTCATCATTTCCTGAAAGTTTCAACTTAATGCACTAAGTCGTTCCTAAGATATTGCTGATGTGCTCTTTTGGCAACCGGTATCCTCATACTGTGTTTTGATTTAGTTCAACTTTCCCCTTAACATTTCCTGGAATTTCCACCTTAATATCCTCAAACTTTGTAGTATATACAACTGAAAAAGCTGTTGCTGTAGCAGTAGTAGTAGTGGCGGTGGTGGTAATAGCAGTAGCAGTGGTAGTTGTGGTAGCAGTAGTAGTAATAGTAGCAGTAGCAGCGTGCACATACTGCCTTTTGGTCAATTGATCATCCCCTTCATCATTCTCGGAAAGTTCAAACTTAATACTCTACGTCATCTCAGATACGCCCTTCTGACAACCCGCATGGAAATAGTGTGTTTAGATTTAGTTCAACACTCTCCTCAACTTTCCCTCAAAGCTTTACCTGAATGCCCTTGGACTTTTTTTATCACAAAAGGTCAAACATGCCACCTTTTTCCGACAGCAAATTCTATATTTAAACAATGGGTAAATTGTAAAAATCAAAGCCCTTGCCCCAAGGGTTGTGGAGGAGTTGTCATTTCCGGAGGCATTTATATTGGACCTTTCAACTATGCTGCACAAGATAGCTGTCTGAAAATTTTTCAGATACCTTTGGGGGAAAAGGTAGGTTAGAGATGGGCTGGTTGCCCTCCAATCACTTTTTACTCTTAAATAAAAAAAAGTTTTTCTAACTGAAAGTAAGGAGCGACATTAAAACTTAAAACGAACAGAAATTATTCCGTATATGAAAGGGGCTATCCCCTCCTCAACGCCTCGCTTTTTACGCTAAAGTTTTTTTATTGTTTTATAAAATGAAGTTGTGAGACAGAGTCAAACTTTAGCGTAAAGAACGAGGCGTTGAGGAGGGGACAGCCCCTTTCATATACGGAATAATTTCTGTTCGTTTTAAGTTTTAATGTCACTCCTTACTTTTAGTTAAAAAAAACTTTTTTTTATTTAATTTCTGAACGTTTTTGAACTAATGCAGCTTTGATTTTGGCTCACCGTACATGAATAATTAAAACGAAATTTGCATATTAATTTTCCTTTTTTGGGTTAAATGGCTTTCTCGAAATTTTGTTCTGACATAACTTACGGATTAACTTACGTAACGAATTTCTATATTCTTATGTTTTTATTACGTATATTAGGGAGTTCGCCCCCTAGTCAATAACTCGCTCTTTATGACGAAGTTCGAATTTTGTTCGAATCACAAACCCCTGAATCACAAAGGCCGGTTAATTAGAATAGATAGCTCTTTTGAGAGCACTAAAAAACATTAGCGTAAAGAGCGAGGTGTTGACTAGGGGACGAACCCCTCATATACGTAATAATTTCTTTTCGTTCTAAGTTTTAATGTTGCTCCTTACATTCAGTTGAAAAAAAACTTGTTTTTTTTTATTTAATTTCTGATCTTTTTTAAATAATGCTGGAAAATCTGGCGCCCACTTCATAGAAATGTCCCTTCCCCCAAGAAAACATCCTCCAAGGAAAGATCCTCCCCCGTAACCCCTACTCCTATCCCGACCCCTCCTTTTGACAACCTGCATACACAGAGTGTGTGCATTTTGCTACCACTTCCCTTTTTACTTTTTACAAGTTCCTTTTGCTACCACTTCCCTTTTTACTTAGACAGAGCTGGAATCAAGGCTCAATTACACTTATCTCGGCGCAAACTCCTCAAGGTCATAGACATAGAAGTATTCCAGCACCATTCGGATTTGTATGTGGTTCAGCACGGGAAGAGCCGTTTCAGTACAATTTTTATTATGGTGCCCCTCTCTTAAACAAGAGGACTGCTCAGGTCATCTATGAATGAGCATGTGGGGCGATCAAAACCCTATTATACTTGCCTCGGTTCAAAACTTTTGAAGACACTATACAAAGAAGCCTTCCACCAGAGTAAAAGTTGAGAGGTCTGGTTCTGTGCAAGAAACAAATGTTGAGCATGTTTATATAATTGTCAGTCCCTTGCTTGAAAAAGTAGGCAGCTCAGGTCATTCATGAATAAGAAAGGCTTCAGTCAAGACTCAAGAATATTTGTCTTGGTGCAAAACTACGTACAATTGTCGATAGAGAGGACTTCCACCGAGCAGTTAAATTCTCAGAACAGATACAAGTCTAGCTGCAAGAAAATTGGATAGGATAGGAAAGAATAACCAAAAGAAAAGCCTTGATCGGTTGGAAAACTCTGAAGACTGTAGCGAACTGTAGAGACTGTGTGAAAATTCTAAACTGTATTGCACTCACCGATGTCTTTTGTCCAGTGATAGCTGGGATACAAATGTTTTATATAAGCCATTCGGATTAAGCCTCCCTTTTTTCATGATTTTATTTAGTATTACTAAAGTAGCAAAATATGTCATGTGCGTACCTCCATTTGCGTACAACCCTCCAATGGCTGTAAAAAAAAATCCTCATTGGGACATCTTCCACAGGGATTAGATTGAGGACAAATATCGGAAAGATGATCAATTTTGAGATACTTTAGTTCTAATATTTGTTGAAATTTTGGCTATATTATCAAGTATTACTTGAAATTCGATATAGGTATTTAATATAAATCCCAGGATGTAATAATCCTTGTGATGATTTCTTTTTAACAGAATCCAAAAAAAGATCATTGGGCTTGAAAAAAAAATCCCAATTTAAGCAAAAAACTATTGGCTTCTTTGCCATGGCCTATGGGCTTTTAGCGCAAATAAATTCTATTCTATTCTATTGGCTTCTTCATGAGAAAACATTCCTTTGATCCGGCTTGAGAAACTGCTTATAGAGATTCAGTTTGGCAAAAAAATGACATATCCAGAAGTATCTAACACAACTGTAGTTAAACACTAAAAACTTTCAGAAGCTCATATAGGGAAACTCCCTTTTCATATTTTTTTTTAGGTTTTAGAGTCAAAACAATTGATTGATTTCTAGTTAAATGCAGCCATGGCCATATTTCCTAAAATGGGAATTAATAGTAAAGAAAGGACGAATGACTTTTATTTTTCCTTGGACATCGAATACATTTTCTGAACTCAATTAGAATAAGCTGCTTTATTATTGCACTTAAGTCCATTCACCAGCATGTTTAGCTTGATACCAATGTCTAGGTATTGTCATTATCTACCAGTCTTCATTTGCTTGGTCTTTACCAGAAATTGATGCCTAGCTAAGCACACGCTAGTACGGGGCTTCAAGACTGTTCTCCACTTTCAAGCACATAAGAAAATACCGAAAAATTTAATTTTTTTGCATCAGATGGTTATTACATTAAAATCGAAAACAGCGGTGTGCTCTATTTTTGTTTTATTTTAACACCTATTTTTGTTTTATTTTGAATCATTTGAAAATGATTCAAAGATTATTGATATTAAAACTCCATTGGTCATTCATGATTCAATAGAAAAATGTCTAACGTTTTAGACGTCATCACCGAAGTCACTACCAAATTAGAATTTGAAATATTAATAAGTATTTTCAAAATGAACAATCAATCAATCAATTCAATCAATCAATTTATTTAAAAGAAATACAGAAAAAATTACAGAACTTTAAACCCCCACAAAGGCTCTTTGACCCGTGAGAGTGGGAGACTAGACATCACATTAAATAATATCACTAAAATCAAACAGGACAAGAAGAAAAAAAAATCAAAACAAAAAAAAAGCTGAATAACACTAAAAACTACCATGCTAATCAAAATAAATGAAATAAACATATTTAAAAGGAAAGATAGAAGGGAAAAAAGGGAGGAGAGAACTAACTGTCTAGGCATAAGAGGTGGTTAGTAAGCTGTTTTTTAAATTGTCCATAGGAATGACATAGCCGAATTTTAACTGGTAGGGAATTCCAGATGGAGGCACACCATTAAACTGGATTGAAGTCTGATCTAATGGTTTTGGTTTTATGAATGAAAATATCCATATCATTTCTGAGAGACAAAGAAACACAAGATTCAATGCGTAATTTAGAGTTTAAAAGACATAATTGTTTGAAGAAATTAGGAAGGAGTCCATGAAAATACTTAAAAATGAAACAAGAGGAAAGAAAGATGTATGTAGATTGACCATCCAATAGACTCATACTGAGCTGGTCTTTCACCTCAGACACTAGTTTAATTGCTTTGTTATAAATTTTGAAAACAGGAAAGGTAAAAGAAGAGAATGTTGATAGCCATACTGTTGAACAATTGTAAATATAAGGTTGAACGACAGAGTGAAAGAAGATCTTTATTATTGAACCAGGAAAGCAATGACGAAGCTTCCGAAGAACTCCTAGGTTTCTGGAGAGCTTAAATTTCACGAGAGCACAGTGATGTTTGAAAGAGAGATTTTCGTCCAATAACATACCCAGGAATTGAACATATGTATCAGAGGGACGAGTTAAATCACCATGAGTGGTAGAAATAGTTTGAACCAAAGGACAAGAAGTACCTGATCTGGAAAAATAAGTAGGCTAGATTTAGCTATATTTAGGGCAAGGCGATTTGCATCAGACCAAGCAAAGGTTCTTTCTAGAACAGAATACGCTTTCTTGATAAGGGAAGAATCATTAATTTCTGAACACCCAAGAGAAATATCATCTGCAAATGCAAATAGCACTGGATCTAGAGCTGCATCACTAGGTGGAACAAAATTGTGATCACAAACACTACAGCAACTTCGTTTAGTTTGTTTGGATACAGCAATAAAAAGATCATAGATGAATATAAGGAATAAAACAGGTCCTAGGATAGATCCTTGAGGGACACCAAAATCAACACGGAATTGATCTTGAAGCTTGGGGTCAATATTGATAGACCTTCCGGATAAATAAGTTTCAAACCAATGATAACTGATTCTCCGTATCCCTATGTGCTCCATTTTGGAGAGTAGGATAGTATATTATATGCTGTCAAAGGCTTTTCTGACATCAAGGAAAATTGCAGCTGGAATTCTACCCTCATCAAGTGCCTTGTGAATGAACTTCAGCAAGGCCATGCAAGCATGTTCTGTTGAGTGTTTAGGGCGAAGACTAAACTGATTGTAATGGAAAAATTATTTTTTATCAAGAAACGACAAAAGTCTAGAGAACATACATTTTTCGAAAATTTTACTAAAGGCTGATAAAAGAGAAATTGGTCGATAATTAGAATGATCATCTCTAGAACCATTCTTATGTAGAACAACCAATCTGGCAGATTTTAGGGCACTAGGAAAAGATCCATTCAAAAATGATAAGTTAAAAAGAATGGTGAAAAGGAGATAGAATAGAGGATAGAATAAACTTTAAAGCCTAGGCAGGAATTTGGTCAGGTCCACAAGAGGAAGATACTATTAGTTGAGAGACGATTCTCTGGACTTCAAACTCGGAAACCAGATCCAAAGCCATCGATTTTTGACAAGAAGGACCGAGGTACTTTCTAAAGTCACTGTTGAAAGAAGCACTAACCAAAATATCTTCAGAAATTAATTTCCCAATGGATGCAAAGTAAGAGCAGAATTCATCCATTATGATCTTACTATTAGTTATCTTTACCCCCTTAGACATTAACGGTAATATTGTTAGACATTAACAATAGAACACTAATCTTGAAAAATTGTGAGTTTTTGGCAAAAAATAACGTAAAATGGTGAGCTAGACAAATCTGGATCTACGCTATTCTATCTCCATTTTGAATTTTGTCTGATATTCATTAAAGAATACACCACGCCCTGGAAAAACGCCCCGATGAGGAAAAGATACTATTAAGATGTATGGTGTTTGATTTACCTATTTAAGTCCTACATATATGTAGCCCTTGTGCGTTCTGTTCTTTTTTACGATTGTTAGACCTCGCCTCTGAAAGCAGCAGAGGCACATGCACTTAAATTCGATCACAGATGCCTAAGGGAAACACTTGACTTGTAATTGGGGCACTGAACAGTAAAACGACAAAACGACTCAATCCTTCAATGTTATGAGATGAAGCTCAACGTTAGAGCTACGCTACACCACCATCGCTTATTCTATTTTGGTCATATGCCTCGAATACCAGACGGAATGCTAGTGCAAAGAGTATGGGTAACTGATTTCATCATTGTTATGCAATCCTAAGAAGGGCTTATGCCAGATTTGCCTGTCACTCACTCGGGCTGTCTGTCTTGGCTTTTTTTCTACAATTAGCCATGGCTTGATTCCCGACTTTACTTAATTTGTATTCTTGATTTAACTACTTTAACTGCTTGATTTTATATTGGTTACCCATACTCTTCGCGCAAGTGAGCAGAACACAGCGCTGCAAGCTGCTTTAAGGATGGAAGAAGCGTCGGGTTGGAAAACTAAAGACATGGGTGAACACTTTCAACTCTTAAGACGGATTTTACGCCAACTGGAAGGAATGTTATCGTTAGGCTACTTTTGTTTTTAGTTCAATTATCATGGACATTAAAGGTGTACTTCATTCAGAAATTAATCCTAATTGATAACCAGGATTTGGTCGTTCTGGAAGCTAGAAGGTGGTAGATTTTATTTTGGTGAATGTACCAATGACAGGGAAAATTACCAATGATAATGAAAATGAAACCTGACTATTGCAGTCGGTTAGTGGAAACTTGTGAAATCATAAATAGGTTAAAAGACTAGGAAAATCGTTGATACAATTTTAAATGAAAAAACCTCCCTGCGTGGCTAGGTAGTTTTTGGCAGTAGCGGGCAACACGTTAAAAAAAGCAACGCAGTTGATAAAGCAGCAAAAGTTAAGCTAAAACATAAGACACACTATAGCCTAAGAAGCTTCAGCTTTCCTTTGAAGTTGTAGCTGTCTTCAGGAATAAACACATTGTTAATTGTAGAGTTTTTGTAAAGAAAATCATTGTCAAATTCAACAAAACAATTTTCCTTATTTATTTTGATGGTTAAGTGCATTAATACTGAGGGAAATAAGGTACTGCCCTAAAAACTTCATTATTTTGAAACAACCAAAAGACGTATTTGCAGTTTTCAATTATACCTAAGATGGGTCTAACGGGCAAAAAATGTTTGATTTTTGGTATCCTTGGAACTTAGAACAATCATCTTCGCAGAGTATATTTCAAGGTTCCAAATTCTTACCAGAATGGATTCCAATTCGGAGCATCAGTTGATCCCGTGGACGATGGCGAATAGAAAAGTTTTTCACTGTTCCTAGTAGACTAAGAGACATTCTCGCAATTTCTCTAGCATGAACATTCCCGTTTCGAACTGGCAGCCCTGATACAACCATATACGCATCACCAATAGTTTCAATCTAAAACATCAAAATTTATATTTCAAATGAGCTGAGTGACTATAATTTTTATGCTAGCAAAATTCTCAGCAGTGCGGATCAATACTTCCTATCAATGAGGTGAGCTTCAAATAACAATTCAGTATCTTTACAACATAGTTTGGCTAACATAAAACAATAGTGTTAGCATTTTTTTTTTTTTTTTTTTTTTTAGCGTAACCATGTTTTCAACACTGCCCAGGCTTTGCATTTACAATACAGTTTGAGTAAGTCAGTGCAAAATTATTAGTTCTGTTTTTCGGACACACCAGAACTGTCTTTTGGCTAATCAGTTTTCTAAGGTCCTACTTTTCAAATCTTATATCAATCTGTACAATTTTAGTTTTTTGCTTAATCAAAGTGTCAAGATCTTAGAGCTTGGCGATCTCAGTCAAAAGTACTCAAAATTAATTTCTTTCTCTGTGTAATAGGACACTGAACTCATGACTTGGACAATATTGTCTTGAAAATCCCTAGATCGGTGATCAAAACAGAGCGAATTTTATTTTTCTGAAAAACGATTCCAAGCTGGTATACAAAAAGGATATCTTTTCCGTATAGAATTCTGTTCCGAATATTCATTCGTACACATTATGTTGGAATGACCTCTAGGCTTTCAACCGTTTATTTGTGTGTCCGATTAGTTTTGTAAATATGATCAAAGGCCTTTTCCACTGACAATCTGAATTGTAAATTTGTAGTCCTACTAAAAATCAAAATTATGAAAACGCTGTTCCGCTGACAAGCGAGATCGTGATTTCGAGTTCTGGAGAGTGAATTTGACAACTTCTTGAAAAAGTTTGCGAATTTGGATTTTTATTTTGCCTGGTCTTGGGATGGGTTTATGAATCTTTCAGTTCCACAGTTAGCCATTCAACAATCAAGTTTAATAAACCAGTTTTAGAAACTTTTTCATTCCACTGATAATTCTGAATTTCGTTCTACGGATCGGGTTCGTCAGCGGAAATTACATCAGACCATTCCAAACTAATAAGCATGTTTTGTTGATGAGAGCTTAGCTACGAAAATTTTCAAAACAAATAACTAAATGGCATTGTTTGCTGGGCTCAACAAAATTTTAAATTGTTATATCAAGAATCATTTATCACTTGTAGATTACATTGAAAATTAGAAACATTCATCTGGATTTCCACCTTTAGTGATTTATCACTATTTCTAGAATTTTTTTTTCTTTCCTTTTTGATTTTCTGGGCTAGTGATCTTTTTTCAAAAACTAGTGATTTTTCCTTAATCTAATGATTTTTATTATAGGGCCTAAATTCAAACCCATAAATGATCTGGGAAGCCAATTATTTATAAAAAAAAGGACACTTTAGTGAAAACTTCACTCACAGCCAATAAAAACTACTACTACTACTACTAACAACTCACCGCACAACCAAGCCGCCTGAGGCGAACACAGCTACGCACGCTCCTCCTCCACCCCAATCTATTCAAAGCTTCCCGTTTTACACCCGCCCACGAAGTTCCCATTTCCTTTAAATCTTTCTTTATGACGTCCTCCCACCCCAGACGGAGACGACCTACTTTCCGTTTAGCCCTAGATGGTTGGCCAAAAAGAACAATCTTCGGCAATCTGTAATCCTTCATCTGCAAAACGTGCCCTAGCCACCTCAGCCTTTCTTTCATTATAGCCCTAGAGAGCGGTATTGAACCACATTTTTCGTAAAGCCTATTGTTTGAAATACGATCAGTCAGCCGGGTACCCAGAACAATCTTTAAGCAATTTCTCTGGAAAACATCTAGCAAATCCTCATCCACTTTTCGGAGCGTCCATGCTTCAGAGCCATATTTGACCCTGTCATCACTGTAGCTTCTAATATTCTAATCTTGGTTTGCAGACTTATCTTCCTATTCTTCCATACTTTTTTTAATTGTGAAAAAACACCCTGAGCCTTGGATATTCTATATTTAACATCTTCACTGCTCCCACCATCTTTATTAATAATAATACCAAGGTAAGTGAAGCTGCCCACCTGATCAATCTTTTCATTACCCAACGTCACCTTTTCATCTTCACTTATTCCTAGCCTTAGTGACTTAGTCTTCCTAACATTAATTTTCAAACCAATTCTAGCACCCTGAACTCGCAAAACCTCTAAAACTTCATTCATTTTGCTCACACTTTCATCTAGGATGCTTAAATCATCAGCATATTCCAAGTCCAGGAGACTTTTTCATCCCCATTTGATTCCGTGGTCTCCCATTGCCTTTCCTGTGTACCGTGAGTAAAATGCGATATATTTAAAATACAAAAATAAAGTTCCTTCTTTCTAAAGATTATTTGAAAAAAATACGTTTTCTAAAGAATTAAAGAGGCTGAGTTACAAGGTCGAACCTTAAAACGTACAGGGATTAGGAGGCACAGCTGGGGGGCTGCCGCCCCCCAAACCCCCCGCTTTCGCAGCCTTTAAATAAAAAAAAGTTCTTTAAACTGAAAGTAAGGAGCGACATTAAATCTTAAAACGAACAGAAATTATTCCGTATATGAAAGGGGCTGTGCCCTCCTCAACTCCTCGCTCTTTACGCTAAAGTTTTTATTGTTTAAAAAAAAGAGTTGTGAGAAAGTCAAACTTTAGCGTAAAGAGCGAGGCGTTGAGGAGGGCACAGCCCCTTTCATATACGGAATAATTTCTGTTCGTTTTAAGATTTAATGTCGCTCCTTACTTTCAGTTTAAAGAACTTTTTATTTTATTTAAAGGCTGCGAAAGCGGAGGGTTTGGGGGGCGGCAGCCCCCCAACTGTGCCTCCTAATCCCTGTACGTTTTAAGGTTCGACCTTGTAACTCAGCCTCTTTAACTCTTTAGAAAACGTAGTTTTTTTCAAATAATTTCTACACGTTTTTGTACAGTTTATTACTTATTATTGCTTGACTAACTGTTAGCTGATCGTGTCAGGAGTTAAAGTTGGGGGGCTGCCGCCCCCAAACCCCCCGCTCTTGAACATTCTTGTGTTAAGACTTTTAATTCCTGATTACTCAAATCACGTCGTACAGGGTGCCTCCCAATCCCTGTACGTTTTAAGGTTCGAACTTGTGACTCAGCCTCTTTATCAGCCCCCCAACTGTGCCTCCTAATCCCTGTACGTTTTAAGGGTCGACCTTGTAACTCAGCCTCTTTAAATCTTTGACGTAATTTTTTTCAAATAATTTAAAAAAGAAACTGAGTTTCTTTTTTAAAGTTTAAATTCAGTATATAAAAAAATTGCTCTGACGGTGAATCGAATCCACGTTTTCCGCCTGACAGTCTGGAGTATCAACCGCTGGACTAAAGAGACACAATTTTAATTGTTTTTTAGTAAATGGAATCTATTTTTGACGCAAGCAAATTCCCACAAAACTTGATATTTGGTTTTTGGAAAACAGGGAAGGAGTGATCAGATTGAGCTGAAATTTCGAAAATAAGCTCCCAGGCCCCAGGAAAGCTTATCCTCTAAATTTCAGCCCGATCAGACAACGTTAAAGGGGGGTTGTGGTGGGAAAAATTAACATGGGCTATTATAGGAAAACGAGGCTTTTCGTAAATGTAAATTCGGGGGATAATTTTTTCGGTCTGAAAATATCAAAAGGCCCTAACAGGTCGAATTCTGCTTCGAATGAGTCCTCATTCACCCGGATCAGTTGCCAACTGTGGCCTGTAGGCGTGGATGAGAAAAAAAAGAAATGAATTTTAAGTGGCTATATTTGGTTTTTTGAAAACAGGGAGTGATCGGATTGAGCTGAAATTTCGACGATAAGCTCCCGGGCCCTAGAAAAGCTTAACCTCTAAATTTCAGCCCAATCAGACAACGTTAAAGGGGGGCTGTGGTGGGAGGGTCGAAACTTCCGGCCCAGTTTACCCCACGAAGATAAATTCGGAGGAGGATGAAATTTTGCAAGTTTCTTTGTTTGAGCTTGGGCTACAAAATGCGATTACCGCCGTCTCTCTGCGACCTCTAGGACCTGAAATCGCTTAACATTGTGGTGGGTCGCCTCTTTATAGAGGCACAAGTGTGCCTCCTTGATTATTCCGACTTCCTCTAATTAAGTTTAAATCTAGTTTCAAAAAAAAGAAAAGTCCTTAATCAGCAAAGAGAAAAATTGCAGTTTAGCCTCAGACAAAGAACGGCGCTATCCAGCTTTGGATTTCGCTAAGATAGTGGGCAATAAAAAAGATGCTACACACACAATGTTCCTCAGAAAGTTTAAATTATAAGAGCCGTGTGAACGTTTGAATCATCAGAAATTTTTAAGACTGATTATTGGACGCAGGGTTTGGCCCGCCTCAGGACTTAGGCCAATTGTGGGTCGGCTCTTATAGCGCAGGACGAGGACTATGTTTTATAGTGTAGTAAAAGTACTTTTTGCGGGTATTCGTAAATCTGATTCAGAATCATTTAGAGCAGAATTATATTGGCATTCAGGCATTGCGATTCAAATTATTATGCAGTCATTGTAGAGACTTGGTTATTATTTGCCGTCAATTGAAGCGAGCATTGCTGTACACCTAAATATGTAAGTCATAATAGAACTATTATCTTTCTATTTGCGTTTATTATATTTTTATATGTCTGTATCTAGCCGCACGACAGGTAGCTAGTTCGCATATCTCCAAGGTACGTTCCCAGGGATCTGATCTCCAGATAGATCGAGGAAAAGAGGTTACATTCATTTATTTATTTTATTTTCTCGCTTTCGGCGAGAGGCGCGATCGGTACACCGCTTTTAGACATAATATTACAAATGGCACAGTCCTTGGCGCTATAAGTGGCGCCATCAGAGAACTTATAAGGTGTAAGTTCACAGCTTCAAAGTACAATTTTAGACTTGACCCGGTCAATCTTCATTACCGCAATTAGGACGACCATAAAGTTTTTATCGCTACAAATGGCACGGTCGGAAATTGGAGGAAAATTGGCGAAATAGTTAGGCTATAAGCCTTGCAATTTAAAATTCGTCATTGGAACGATACAGACATATAAGAAAAGTAATTAGACCTATTGCCGCTAAGCTATTACAGGGAAACTCTTTAGAATATCTCATTGGAGATAATAGCCTCCCCCAAAATAGGTTAAGTGAAATAATAAATTTATTTTGAGTTAATTTAAACGCAAAAAAAATGTCAGAAGATTTAGAAGAACAATTAATGGCGCAGAAGTTGGTCGAGAAAAATATAGAAATAGCAATGTCTATCCCTCAGTACAATGGTCAATCAGATATTGACGAATTTAATATCCAATTGGCCCAGTTTGTAGAACTAACAAAAACAGAGCTAGAATTGTTAGTCGACATGCTTCTATTACGATTAAAAAGCCAGGCCTTAACCTTTCTAAGGCAGATTGAACATACCATAGGTGACGACGCCAGCTTGCCAATAAGTACGGTGGACAAATTATTAACGGCATTTAAAGATAGATTTATAGAAACCAGTTCCATAAATAAATTAAAACACGGAATGGTTTTCTTTGACTATTCATAAAATATAAGAGAATATCTTGATAATATACGCATTTCAGTAGAGGCAAAATACGGAAGAGGTTCAGGACAACTGTATGAAAAAGTCATACTAAATACCTTTTTGCAAGGGCTACCCCCAAAACTATATAGAAATCTTAATATCCAAAAATATTCAGACGTTGGATCTTGCAGTTCAGGAGGTAGATCGATTGATCGAAGTCGACACGATGGTCGCAAATCACAGTAAAGCAAAAATAAATAGCCTAGGCGATTCAAACGCGAAACTAATCTTCAAGGGCGATCAGGCGTCTCCCAATTTCTTTTCAAGGGATAACTCCCAAGTACCACAAAGAAATAAAACGCAAGAACCCGCTAGGCAGAAAACAGTACGGTTTCAGCCCGTCAAACAATCTAATTATGAAAATAACCATACTATAATAAAATGCTATATCTGCACCTGGGATAAGATGCTAATCGACCTGGGCACATCGCGAGGGAGTGCCGTTATGTCCCCAATAACACACCAAGAATTGCTGTTGGTAGTAGGCAAAATTATGGCAACCATTTGTTCGGAAGAACAAATTTTAGCGCCGGTGGTGCACTAGGCTATAGCCAGGGAAGATTGCACCTATCAGTACCTTACAACGCATACCAGCCAAATTTGTACAATCTTCCCCCCAATAGACACATTAATTACCGATTTGAAAAGCCAAATACTCGCCAAAGCCAATATAAGGCGAGAATGCTATATAGAAATCACGAAAATTTGCCGACGGGAAATGAAAATTTTCAAGCCAACGACATTGGCAGACAGCGCCAGCTGCCGCCAATGGTGCAAGAAATCCAAACTTTAGTAATAATAAATGGCGAAGGCAGACAAATGTAAATCAATTAGATATGCCTACGGAATTTCACGTGTCTGAATCCCTACTACAGACACTGACGTATGAAACGGATCCACAGGGTAACGTTTCAGGCCCCTCAGAAATATAAATTGGACCCAGAGGGCGCCCAGAATATTCTATAGGTCCAAAACAATAGTAGTACCGTCTTGTAGTGATAATAATAATAAGTTACCTATATTTAATGACTTTTGTGTGGCAAATATTTACTTTAGGGCTTTGATTGACTCTGGTGCTACTGCGAACATTATAAACTCATGCGTATTTGATATGTTGCCTCCCCATATTAGACAACAAAGAAATTTTAATAATCCCAATCTAACTAGCGTGATAGGGCATAAATTGGATGCAAGAGGTTCAATTCGCCTAAACGTAAAAAGGGACAATAGGATCTTTCCGACAAATTTCATAATATGCGATAACTTTCCGTATGAAGCAATTATAGGCACAAATTTTTTAAGGTCTAATAGAGTATTATTAGACGTAGCGAACGAAAGGCTTGTCTACCCAGCTAAGGTAGGGGAAAACATTTCTACCTTAAGAAATTGTAACAGAGGTTACGAAGACAACGTAACAGTAAAAAAAATTTCTGGTGGTATAATGTCGCAATTTTTTGAACGTCATGTCTCACAAAAAGGACATGGCATAGTTAGAAATTTGTTCAATTATTCTGAGAGACATTGCAGAAATGAAGTAAATTTAAATAATAAAAGTATTGAATCCGCAAAAATAAAAATAGGAGATATGCGACAGTACTGGTCAAACGAAATCAAGAAAAAAGCGGAAATATGGAAAAACATAGTAAAACACAACTTGACGCCGCAAGATGCCGCGGTGGCGCAGCATAGCGCCAGTATGAATCTAATAAACAATGAAAATAAAGAGAAATATTACGGATTCGCGATAAGGAAAACAAAAGTCCCTCCCAAAACGATGCGAAAAATTCAAATATCACAGATGATTGAACCAGTGGTTAGCAAATCCGAAATATGGTTTGCGACCCCGTCAAATGAAATTCCTGAAAATCTGCTATGTGAGGAACAGATTATATCTTACGACAAAGGAGGTTTTATTTGGGTAACTAATAACCACGAAAATGATACAATTACAATAAAAAAGGGGACGTGTTTAGTTCAAATCCAAGTTTTATCGGAGAATGATTTAATAGATGGGAAAATTCTAAAAGATACCTTGTTAACGGCATTAAAACCTCAAATAACAAGTACCGTCTAACTAAATCGCAATTTTTAAACAAATTTAATATGGATCATATTACGGGGTCGGAAATTAAGAAAAAATTATGCGAATTATTATGGAATTTTAAAGATGTATTTTCCGCACCTGAAGATGACATCGGACTGATAACATTCTATGAACATTCAATTTTAGCGACTGGTAATCCTGTAGCGAAACAGCCATATCGTGTGCCGTATAAGTACAAAGAGTGGTTAAAAAATAAAATCCGTGAATTACAAAAAAATGAAATTATGCGCCCCAGTATAAGTCCGTATTCTGCACCAGTGATCTTGGTACCAAAAAAGAATGGTGATCTTAGACTTGTAGTATACTATAGAGCGCTTAACAAAAAAGTAGTTAGTGATAAATTTCCTCTACCAAGAATAGATGAAATTCTTGACTCAATTTCAAGCGAAAACAAAATTTTTACTTCTTTGGACCTCACCCAAGGCTACCACCAAGTGAAAATAGCCGAAAAGGATGTCCATAAAACTGCATTTTCAACAGCTGAATGTGGTTCATATGAATACTTAAGAGTACCTTTTGGACTTGAAACAAGTTCAAGCGCGCTATGTAGACCCATATTACAATTGTTAAGAGGATTAAAGAATATCATTTATTTCGTTGATAATGTCATATGCGTGGGAGAAAACGCTGAGCAACACTTAGCAACATTAGCTAAGGTGTTCGAGAAGTTCAGACAGGGCAATTTAAAATGCCGGCCTGAGAAAGTAAATTTATTTCAACCTAAAATTAAATTTTTAGGAGTAGTAGTGACACAAGGAGAGATATCCCCAGACCCCGACAAAATAAAATGTGTTGAAAACCTCAAACCCCCAAGAACTATGAAAGAATTAAGAGGAATTTTAGGTCTTACTGGCTACTTTTGAAATTTTGTGCGCAATTACACCCAAATTGCGAAACCCCTCACGGAATTAACTAAAGGGAACTCCCAAAATGTTACCTGGTCCCAGGAAGCTCAAACTTCCCTAGACCGTCTCAAAAAGGCACTCACTTCTGAACGAATATTATCACTTCCTGATTTCGAAAACGGACAATTTGTGGTCACAACCGATACCAGTTCAAAAGGCATTGGGGCTATTCTTTCGCAAATAATTCCCATAGGAAACCCTGATCCTTTACAAGGACCTTCTAATAAAAAAAATAGAAAAAATTATATGCTATTTGAGTAGAACCTTATCAAAGGGCGAAAGTAGTTATTCCGCCACAAACTTAGAATTATTATCTATAATCCACCACTTGGATAAATTTAGACACTATTTAATTGGTAGAAAATTTATACTACGATCAGACCATAAAAGCTTGCAGTACCTGCGCACATTTAAAAACCCCACGGGAATTCTAGCTAGATGGATTATGAAAATCCAAGACCTAGATTACGAATTTGAACATCTAAAAGGTAAACAAAATGCAGCTTGTGACTTTTTGAGTAGATACCCAGAAAATATTCCGTTGGAAGCTGAGGAAAGTGAAGTTAACGCTATCAATGCTAAGAGCAAACATGAATGTAAGAAAAACAAAGTCAAAGACACAGTAAAATAAAATAAGGTTAACCATTGTCCCCTGTCTTTAGAAAATATAAATAGAAAGCAAACAAAGGACGAAATGTGTTCAGTGCCTATTAATTATTTTGTGAATGACGATGCGTTACCGGATAAATTCAAAACTCTTAGAAAAGAGATAGATAATTTTTACTATGATCTTGATGAAAAAATATTATGTAGAATTGTGACTGCGGAGACAAATAGAAGCCAAACCTCAATAATACCTGTATTACCACAAAACTTAATAATACCTGCCTTCAAATATTTTCATTCAGATACTGGTGGACACTTAGGAGTAGCGAAAACTTTCCATAAATTAAAACAATATTTTTACGTGCCGTCGGCAATAACAAAACTTAAAGAATTTGTAAGTACATGCGAAGCATGTAACTTAAGAAAAATCCCCCAAGCTTGTCCTAATCCTCCAATGGGAAGGGTCCCGGTAGCAAAGTACCCCTTCGATATTATCTCATTTGACTTGTACGGAACCAGCAGAGGCTTGCCTGTTTCCAGCAGAGGCCATACCTGTATTCTTTCAGTTATAGATCACTTTTCTGGATTTACTTTTGCAAAAGCATTAAAAAATCAAGGTGCTTACGCAACCAGTAAGGCGTTAGCGAAATTGTTTTTACAATTTGGCGTTCCGAATAAAGTTTTAAGTGACAACGGAACTAATTTTGTTTCAAAGGTAACAAAAGATTTAATGAGTTTTCTTAACATAGAGAAAATGGTGACATCTGCGGATCACCCACAAGCAAATGGTAAAATAGAAAATAGGCATAAAATATTTTCGAATATATTGAGCATTTATACAAAAGACAATAGGAACGATTGGGATCAATTCTTACCTTATTTAACTAACGTAATCAACACTGCTTATTCAGAAACAACCAAAGACAATCCATTTTATTTACTTTTCGGTCGTGATTTTAGAATCCCGTAGTATGAGATTATTGAATCTCGGCAGTATTGCAATAACTCGGAGGATTACAAACAAGAATTCATAAATAGGATGAGGAAAACTTATAAAATAGTTAGGCAAGAGTTGGAAAAATGTAAAATAAACCATGAGCTAAGAAACCAACCCAAAGTCAAGGGGAGTATAGATTTCAAAGTAGGAGACTGCGTCTACCTAAAGAACGAAGCAAAAACGGAAGGCAAAAAACTTTCCAACAAATATTCTGGACCGTACAGAATAGTCAAAAAGTACGATAACGATTATACTTTTAAAATGGAAAACCCCGAAAGTGGAAGAACTTTCAAGGCGCATGTTAGCCGAATAAAAAGAGCCAAATTTCCAGAGAGATGGGTATCACATCCCTCCTCTACAGATTCGTCAGATGCAGAAAATGAGCCCCCTAAATCAAGATTGGCAGAGCTAAAACCCTTTAATTTCAAGCAAGACTATTTCGAGGATGAGAGCGATGAGGAAAACTTTGAAAAATTTTTAGCTATGAAAAATCTAGTTATTCCCAAGAAAAAAAATCCCTAATACCAGGACTTTTTCCTGAAATAAAAATGCCAAAAGATCCAAACAGTTCATCATCGGAGAGTGCAGGAGAGTTAGATTATACGATATCTCCGAAAACCCAATTTTTCCCTGATAGAATTTCAACCCCTTGTCACCCCAAAAGATTTCCAGATGATATGGTTTCTCCGGCAACACCAATATAAAGGCACCTGTCATTGCAGGAGGAATTAAACAGAGCTGTAGAAACCCCCGGTATTACTGTAAAGAAAACTCCTCCCAAAGATTCAACTAAAACAAATCTGCGAGAAGCTATGGATTTAATAAATTTCCCCATAAAAACGAGTCAAAGTACATAGCCCGAGAATAAAACTCCCAAGGATGACCAGCAAGGACAATATCATGATATAACTGTGTCCAAGGTCAAGCCTAAACAGTGGACTTCATGGAGGGAAACCCTAGTGCAAAAAATGCCCTATCCCCCTGAGGACATGGCATTCAAACAGTGGAGGAACCCCGCAAAAACTCTTGATTATACAATACAGACATACATAAAGAATGTATTGTATACAATACATCTTGAATAATACAAAAAGAATAGACCCAAGTTACAAAACAGAATTACTGTTACAAAATGTGGGTACGATAACCATAAAACCAGGGTTTCGACTCGTAACCAAAGAATCAACTGTCCGAACGCCGTTAATTACCACGAGCAGAAAGATAATAAGTCCCAAAATAACCTACTTCAAGGCAATTAACATGTCGTACACTATTCTCAATATAGAAAACGAGGAAATGAAAACCTCGATATGGTCCAAAATAGAAAAGAATAAAGGGACAATAAGGCTTAAAAAAATAAGAGAAGCGTTAGATTCCCAGATTCCCCTATTTACAAATGAAGACCAGAGATTAACGTATGTGGATAATAGATACGGATTGTTCTCAACCAATTTCTGGTGGAACATACTATTGGCCGTATGTTTCGTATTCGCGACTTCCCTGACCATAAGAACCCATTGACTTTTAATTACGGAAAAATCCTGAGACTAAAAAGGCGAAAACCAAGAGAATAACACGGGGAAACAGCTGAAATGCAGAGGTTAAACCCGGAACCCCATGAGAACGTCTAAGCCAAGAAAAAGGGAAGACATTAGAAAACGAGTGGGTATAGAGGTCTCCACTCGTCCTTGCTATGTTTTGTTCCCTCATTGTAAGGTTGTTTACGTAAAACCGTGTGGTTATGACGCTGCAACATGCGTTTCTTAAACAGCACGGACGTGCGTGAACAATGTAGGCATGAAATATGTTGTAAAATTAGACCTCAAACTTAATAATGTAGAGTAACCTTTGTTTAAAGGATTGTTTTAAATTTAAGGGGGAATTAAATATGTATTGAAGAATTAAATAAGCCTTTTATCGTTGCTTCCTTTCTCAAAACAAATTTGAAGAATCTCTATTTTAGATTTCCCAATGGGAATTGTACGTGTATGAAACCAACATGATAATAATGTCATTTTATGTAGTAATATCAGTGTATCCTTATATTGTGTTGTAGGGTAATCTTCACCCTGAAATGCACCTACTTGTATTGTTTATGTCTATCCCTCAGTACAATGGTCAATCAGATATTGACGAATTTAATATCCAATTGGCCCAGTTTGTAGAACTAACAAAAACAGAGCTAGAATTGTTAGTCGACATGCTTCTATTACGATTCAAAAGCCAGGCCTTAACCTTTCTAAAGCAGATTGAACATACCATAGGTGACGACGCCAGCTTGCCAATAAATACGGTGGACAAATTATTAAAGGCATTTAAAGATAGATTTATAGAAACCAGTTCCATAAATAAATTAAAACACGGAATGGTTTGCTTTGACTATTCATAAAATATAAGAGAATATCTTGATAATATACGCATTTCAGTAGAGGCAAAATACGGAAGAGGTTCAGGACAACTGTATGAAAAAGTCATACTAAATACCTTTTTGCAAGGGCTACCCCCAAAACTATATAGAAATCTTAATATCCAAAAATATTCAGACGTTGGATCTTGCAGTTCAGGAGGTAGATCGATTGATCGAAGTCGACACGATGGTCGCAAATCACAGTAAAGCAAAAATAAATAGCCTAGGCGATTCAAACGCGAAACTAATCTTCAAGGGCGATCAGGCGTCTCCCAATTTCTTTTCAAGGGATAACTCCCCAGTGCCACAAAGAAATAAAACGCAAGAACCCGCTAGGCAGAAAACAGTACGGTTTCAGCCCGTCAAACAATCTAATTATGAAAATAACCATACTATAATAAAATGCTATATTTGCACCTGGGATAAGATGCTAATCGACCTGGGCACATCGCGAGGGAGTGCCGTTATGTCCCCAATAACACACCAAGAATTGCTGTCGGTAGTAGGCAAAATTATGGCAACCATTTGTTCGGAAGAACAAATTTTATCGCCGGTGGTGCACTAGGCTATAGCCAGGGAAGATTGCGCCAATCAGTACCTTACAACGCATACCAGCCAAATTTGTACAATCTTCCCCCCAATAGACAAATTAATTACCGATTTGAAAAGCCAAATACTCGCCAAAGCCAATATAAGGCGAGATTGCTATATAGAAATCACGAAAATTTGCCGACAGGAAATGAAAATTTTCAAGCCAACGACATTGGCAGACAGCGCCAGCTGCCGCCAATGGTGCAAGGAATCCTAACTCTAGTAATAATAAATGGCGAAGGCAGACAAATGTAAATCAATTAGATATGCCTACGGAATTTCACGTGTCTGAATCCCTACTACAGACACTGACGTATGAAACGGATCCACAGGGAAACGTTTCAGGCCCCTCAGAAATATAAATTGGACCCAGAGGGCGCCCAGAATATTCTATAGGTCCAAAACAATAGTAGTACCGTCTTGTAGTGATAATAATAATAAGTTACCTATATTTAATGACTTTTGTGTGGCAAATATTTACTTTAGGGCTTTGATTGACTCTGGTGCTACTGCGAACATTATAAACTCATGCGTATTTGATATGTTGCCTCCCCATATTAGACAACAAAGAAATTTTAATAATCCCAATCTAACTAGCGTGACAGGGCATAAATTGGATGCAAGAGGTTCAATTCGCCTAAACGTAAAAAGGGACAATAGGATCTTTCCGACAAATTTCATAATATGCGATAACTTTCCGTATGAAGCAATTATAGGCGCAAATTTTTTAAGGTCTAATAGAGTATTATTAGACGTAGCGAACGAAAGGCTTGTCTACCCAGCTAAGGTAGGGGAAAACATTTCTACCTTAAGAAATTGTAACAGAGGTTACGAAGACAACGTAACAGTAAATAAAATTTCTGGTGGTATAATGTCGCAATTTTTTGAACGTCATGTCTCGCAAAAAGGACATGGCATAGTTAGAAATTTGTTCAATTATTCTGAGAGACATTGCAGAAATGAAGTAAATTTAAAAAATAAAAGTATTGAATCCGCAAAAATAAAAATAGGAGATATGCGACAGTACAGGTCAAACGAAATCAAGAAAAAAGCAGAAATATGGAAAAACATAGTAAAACACAACTTGACGCCGCAAGATGCCACGTTGGCGCAGCATAGTGCCAGTATGAATCTAATAAACAATGAAAATAAAGAGAAATATTACGGATTCGCGATAAGGAAAACAAAAGTCCCTCCCAAAACGATGCGAAAAATTCAAATATCACAGATGATTGAACCAGTGGTTAGCAAATCCGAAATATGGTTTGCGACCCCGTCAAATGAAATTCCTGAAAATCTGCTATGTGAGGAACAGATTATATCTTACGACAAAGGAGAAGGTTTTATTTGGGTAACTAATAACCACGAAAATGATACAATTACAATAAAAAAGGGGACGTGTTTAGTTCAAATCCAAGTTTTATCAGAGAATGATTTAATAGATGGGAAAATTCTAAAAGATACCTAGTTAACGGCATTAAAACCTCAAATAACAAGTACCGTCTAACTAAATCGCAATTTTTAAAAAAATTTAATATGGATCATATTACGGTGTCGGAAATTAAGAAAAAATTATGCGAATTATTATGGAATTTTAAAGATGTATTTTCCGCACCTGAAGATGTCATCGGACTGATACCATTCTATGAACATTCAATTTTAGCGACTGGTAATCCTGTAGCGAAACAGCCATATCGTGTGCCGTATAAGTACAAAGAGTGGTTAAAAAATAAAATCCATGAATTACAAAAAAATGAAATTATGCGCCCCAGTATAAGTCCGTATTCTGCACCAGTGATCTTGGTACCAAAAAAGAATGGTGATCTTAGACTTGTAGTATACTATAGAGCCCTTAACAAAAAAGTAGTTAGTGATAAATTTCCTCTACCAAGAATAGATGAAATTCTTGACTCAATTTCAAGCGAAAACAAAATTTTTACTTCTTTGGACCTCACCCAAGGCTACCACCAAGTGAAAATAGCCGAAAAGGATGTCCATAAAACTGCATTTTCAACAGCTGAATGTGGTTCATATGAATACTTAAGAGTACCTTTTGGACTTGAAACAAGTTCAAGCGCGCTATGTAGACCCATATTACAATTGTTAAGAGGATTAAAGAATATCATTCATTTCGTTGATAATGTCATATGCGTGGGAGAAAACGCTGAGCAACACTTAGCAACATTAGCTAAGGTGTTCGAGAAGTTCAGACAGGGCAATTTAAAATGCCGGCCTGAGAAAGTAAATTTATTTCAACCTAAAATTAAATTTTTAGGAGTAGTAGTGACACAAGGAGAGATAACCCCATACCCCGACAAAATAAAATGTGTTGAAAACCTCAAACCCCAAGAACTATGAAAGAATTAAGAGGAATTTTAGGTCTTACTGGCTACTTTAGAAATTTTGTGCGCAATTACACCCAAATTGCGAAACCCCTCACGGAATTAACTAAAGGGAACTCCCAAAATGTTACCTGGTCCCAGGAAGCTCAAACTTCCCTAGACCGTCTCAAAAAGGCACTCACTTCTGAACCAATATTATCACTTCCTGATTTCGAAAACGGACAATTTGTGGTCACAACCGATACCAGTTCAAAAGGCATTGGGGCTATTCTTTCGCAAATAATTCCCATAGGAAACCCTGATCCTTTACAAGGACCTTCTAATCAAAAAAAAAATAGAAAAAGTTATATGCTATTCGAGTAGAACCTTATCAAAGGGCGAAAGTAGTTATTCCGCCACAAACTTAGAATTATTATCTATAATCCACCACTTGGATAAATTTAGACACTATTTAATTGGTAGAAAGTTTATACTACGATCAGACCATAAAAGCTTGCAGTACCTGCGCACATTTAAAAACCCCACGGGAATTCTAGCTAGATGGATTATGAAAATCCAAGACCTAGATTACGAATTTGAACATCTAAAAGGTAAACAAAATGCAGCTTGTGACTTTTTGAGTAGATACCCAGAAAATATTCCGTTGGAAGCTGAGGAAAATGAAGTTAACACTATCAATGCTAAGAGCAAACATGAATGTAAGAAAAACAAAGTATAAGACACAGTAAAATAAAATAAGGTTAACCATTGTCCCCTGTCTTTAGAAAATATAAAAAGAAAGCAAACAAAGGACGAAATGTGTTCAGCGCCTATTAATTATTTTGTGAATGACGATGCGTTACCGGATAAATTCAAAACTCTTAGAAAAGAGATAGATAATTTTTACTATGATCTTGATGAAGAAATACTATGTAGAATTGTGACTGCGGAGACAAATAGAAACCAAACCTCAATAATACCTGTATTACCACAAAACTTAATAATACCTGCCTTCAAATATTTTCATTCAGATACAGGTGGGCACTTAGGAGTAACGAAAACTTTCCATAAATTAAAACAATATTTTTACGTGCCGTCGGCAATAACAAAACTTAAAGAATTTGTAAGTACATGCGAAGCATGTAACTTAAGAAAAATCCCCCAAGCTTGTCCTAATCCTCCAATGGGAAGGGTCCCGGTAGCAAACTACCCCTTCGATATTATCTCATTTGACTTGTACGGAACCAGCAGAGGCTTGCCTGTTTCCAGCAGAGGCCGTACCTGTATTCTTTCAGTTATAGATCACTTTTCTGGATTTACTTTTGCAAAAGCATTAAAAAATCAAGGTGCTTACGCAACCAGTAAGGCGTTAGCAAAATTGTTTTTACAATTTGGCGTTCCGAATGAAGTTTTAAGTGACAACGGAACTAATTTTGTTTCAAAGGTAACAAAAGATTTAATGAGTTTTCTTAACATAGAGAAAATGGTGACATCTGCGGATCACCCACAAGCAAATGGTAAAATAGAAAATAGGCATAAAATATTTTCGAATATATTGAGCATTTATACAAAAGACAATAGGAACGATTGGGATCAATTCTTACCTTATTTAACTAACGTAATCAACACTGCTTATTCAGAAACAACCAAAGACAATCCATTTTATTTACTTTTCGGTCGTGATTTTAGAATCCCGTAGTATGAGATTATTGAATCTCGGCAGTATTGCAATAACTCGGAGGATTACAAACAAGAATTCATAAATAGGATGAGGAAAACTTATAAAATAGTTAGGCAAGAGTTGGAAAAATGTAAAATAAACCATGAGCTAAGAAACCAACCCAAAGTCAAGGGGAGTATAGATTTCAAAGTAGGAGACTGCGTCTACCTAAAGAACGAAGCAAAAACGGAAGGCAAAAAACTTTCCAACAAATATTCTGGACCGTACAGAATAGTCAAAAAGTACGATAACGATTACACTTTTAAAATGGAAAACCCCGAAAGTGGAAGAACTTACAAGGCGCATGTTAGCCGAATAAAAAGAGCCAAATTTCCAGAGAGATGGGTATCACATCCCTCCTCTACAGATTCGTCAGATGCAGAAAATGAGCCCCCTAAATCAAGATTGGCAGAGCTAAAACCCTTTAATTTCAAGCAAGACTATTTCGAGGATGAGAGCGATGAGGAAAACTTTGAAAAATTTTTAGCTATGAAAAATCTAGTTATTCCCAAGAAAAAAATCCCTAATACCAGGACTTTTTCCTGAAATAAAAATGCCAAAAGATCCAAAGAGTTCATCATCGGAGAGTGCAGGAGAGTTAGATTATACGATATCTCCGAAAACCCAATTTTTCCCTGATAGAATTTCAACCCCTTGTCACCCCAAAAGATTTCCAGATGATATGGTTTCCCCTGCAACACCAATATAAAGGCACCTGTCATTGCAGGAGGAATTAAACAGAGCTGTAGAAACCCCCGGTATTACTGTAAAGAAAACTCCTCCCAAAGATTCAACTAAAACAAATCTGCGAGAAGCTATGGATTTAATAAATTTCCCCATAAAAACGAGTCAAAGTACATTGCCCGAGAATAAAACTCCCAAGGATGACCAGCAAGGACAATATCATGATATAACTGTGTCCAAGGTCAAGCCTAAACAGTGGAATTCATGGAGGGAAACCCTAGTGCAAAAAATGCCCTATCCCCCTGAGGACATGGCATTCAAACAGTGGAGGAACCCCGCAAAAACTCTTGATTATACAATACAGACATACATAAAGAATGTATTGTATACAATACATCTTGAATAATACAAAAAGAATAGACCCAAGTTACAAAACTGAATTACTGTTACAAAATGTGGGTACGATAACCATAAAACCAGGGTTTCGACTCGTAACCAAAGAATCAACTGTCCGAACGCCGTTAATTACCACGAGCAGAAAGATAATAAGTCCCAAAATAACCTACTTCAAGGCAATTAACATGTCGTAAACTATTCTCAATATAGAAAACGAGGAAATGAAAACCTCGATATGGTCCAAAATAGACAAGAATAAAGGGACAATAAGGCTTAAAAAAATAAGAGAAGCGTTAGATTCCCAGATTCCCCTATTTACAAATGAAGACCAGAGATTAACGTATGTGGATAATAGATACGGATTGTTCTCAACCAATTTCTGGTGGAACATACTATTGGCCGTATGTTTCGTATTCGCGACTTCCCTGACCATAAGAACCCATTGACTTTTAATTACGGAAAAATCCTGAGACTAAAAAGGCGAAAACCAAGAGAAGAACACGGGGAAACAGCTGAAATGCAGAGGTTAAACCCGGAACCCCATGAGAACGTCTAAGCCAAGAAAAAGGGAAGACATTAGAAAACGAGTGGGTATAGAGGTCTCCACTCGTCCTTGCTATGTTTTGTTCCCTCATTGTAAGGTTGTTTACGTAAAACCGTGTGGTTATGACGCTGCAACATGCGTTTCTTAAACAGCACGGACGTGCGTGAACAATGTAGGCATGAAATATGTTGTAAAATTTGACCTCAAACTTAATAATGTCGAGTAACCTTTGTTTAAAGGATTGTTTTAAATTTAAGGGGGAATTAAATATGTATTGAAGAATTAAATAAGCCTTTTATCGTTGCTTCCTTTCTCAAAACAAATTTGAAGACATCTCTATTTTAGATTTCCCAATGGGAATTGTACGTGTATGAAACCAACATGATAATAATGTCGTTTTATGTAGTAATATCAGTGTATCCTTATATTGTGTTGTAGGGTAATCTTCACCCTGAAATGCACCTACTTGTATTGTTTATTATATATTATGACTATCTGTTTTAAAGAACGTGTGATTCTGCCTCGTTGTTTTTATTACAGGAAGTGGATTGACATATTGGAAATCGATTATTACAATGCGTAGTCCAGCGCAGATACAACCTAGTAGCATCTATTTTCATCATACGTCAACCAACGAAGAGTACTCACCATAGACTCCAACCAATTTTTATCCCAGCTACGTCTACGAAAATTACAGTTACCTTTTGATCGTTGTTTCCTCGACCATGAACCATATTACGTATCAGGTAACATTATATTTGAATCTCAGTATCCAGAGCATTATCGAACTATATAATCACATAAATTCTGAGAACCCCATCGACCAGTACAAGATATAAGTACATAAACATCACCTTTGATAATCATTATGAACCAAAATACCATATGACCGTATAGTTATGATATTTGATGACCCCAAAAACTATTTATGTGTCACAGACTCACGCTTCGAATCCCTTTCGACCATCTTTCGGAATCCATCCTATCCCCTCTGTGTGTAAAGTTCATATCTCTGTTATCCCATATATGTTACGAGATAATTTCTGAAAAAATGGACCTGGAAACCAAAATTAACCCCAGTGACCAACCCCTCAGTGACAATATACCCCTGCCACAAGTTAAAGACAATATTTTGAAGAAGTCACTATAGTTTGATGTCGACCTGTTCCAAATCCAAACTTCAATTCTGCCGTGATTAACCTAGGAATCACCGCAAAAGTTAATAGACGCAAGCCATGAACTAACAATTTTATAAGAGAACTGTGATCCCTAAAGGCACGAATGAACAATTTTATACGAGAATACATTCTCTATGTGCCTCAAAATATCCCAAAAATGATATGCTGAGAAGAAAATAAACGCACTCCCAGTGTTCGACCCCTTAATGATAAGGCACCCTATGAACTGTCAAAAAGCAGGTGAGAATGAACTCTGATAGCATATTCCCAAACCTGTAATTGGAAGCATCATTTCCCAGTTGACAATTAGAGAAAGCTTGTCGTGTGAACACAATCGTGCTTGAACTGTTCCATGAAGAAACTATATTGTAAGTGCTTTAAAAATTTTTGCCGAGACAAAAGGAGTGAAGGACTATAATTTACAACAGAAGGATTGAGTACGCTAAAGACTCGAAGGTGATGAAATAGGTGTGAATCTACATATGTTACTTCTTAATAACTTTGATAACTCAAAAATTCCAATATCCTATCATTAACGTTGCGTAGCAAACATCCCCAGTGAAAGTGTTTTAATGTTACCAGTGAACATGGTAAACCCAATATTTTGTGTTTTAAATCGTTCTTATATGTAGTGTTAGATGTCCAGATAGAGTTATGTGTAGCGTTGTCGAGCTATTCATTTAATGTAGCGTAGATAGAAAGCAGTGTGCTCTATAGACAGCAAAATCAAAAAAGCCTTGTAAAAAAAGTGAACTCAAAAAAAAAAAAAACAACACCTATGTAAAGGTAGAACAGCCCCAACCTTGTTGGAAATGTAAAAGTAATCAGTGTTAGATGTAGAAAAAAAATCTTTTGGAAATGTAAAAGTAATCAGTGTTAGATGTAGAAAAAAAAATCTTTAGTATAGTAGCTAGCCTAGAATAATGAATAATCTTAGTCCGGTAGATGAATTTTAGATAGGGACGTAGAATAAAATAAGAAAAGTAATAGAGAAAATTTTTAGCACTCCTGAGCAAGCTAAAATATAAAAATGAAATAATACAATATCAATCAAAATTATGTAGAATAAATAGTTAATAAACTGCGAACATTTCAAAAGCCCAAAGGCAAGCAAGTCCTAATGACGGGACGTCATTAATTAATGGGAAGGGTAATATGTACCGTGAGTAAAATGCGATATATTTAAAATACAAAAATAAAGTTCCTTCTTTCTAAAGATAATTCCGTCTTCCTCTAATTAAGTTTAAATCTAGTTTCAAAAAAGAAAAGTCCTTAATCAGCAAAGAGAAAAATTGCAGTTTAGCCTAAGACAAAGAACGGCGCTATCCAGCTTTTGATTTCGCTAAGATAGTGGACAATAAAAAAGATGCTACACACACAATGTTTCTCAGGAAGTTTAAATTATAAGAGCCGTGTGAACGTTTGAATCATCAGAAATACGTATTTAAGACTGATTATTGGACGCTGGGTTTGGCCCGCCTCAGGACTTAGGCCAATTGTGGGTCGGCTCTTATAGCGCAGGACGAGGACTATGTTTTATAGTGTAGTAAAAGTCCTTTTTGCGGGTATTCGTAAATCTGATTCAGGATCATTTAGAGCAGAATTATATTGGCATTCAGGCATTGCGATTCAAATTATTATGCAGTCATTGTAGAGACTTGGTTATTATTTGCCGTCAATTGAAGCGAGCATTGCTTTTAACATAAATATGTAAGTCATAATAAAACTATTATCTTTCTATTTGCGTTTATTATATTTTTATATGTCTGTATCTAGCCGCACGACAGGTAGCTAGTTCGCATATCTCCAAGGTACGTTCCCAGGGATCTGATCTCCAGATTGCTCGAGGAAAAGAGGTTACATTCATTTATTTATTTTATTTTCTCGCTTTCGGCGAGAGGCGCGATCGGTACACCGCTTTTAATCATAATATTACAAATGGCACAGTCCTTGGCGCTGTAAGTGGAGCTATCGGAGAACTTATAAGGTGTAAGTTCACAGCTTTAAAGTACAATTTTAGACTTGACCCGGTCAATCTTCATTACCGCAATTAGGACGACCATAAAGTTTTTATCGCTACACCTGTGCTCCTTAAGACAAAGTCTATCAAAATAATCCATACAAAGGGGGATAGAACACAACCCTGCTTAACTCCTGATTTAATACAAAACCAGCTGCTAACCTCATTTATTACCTTAACCGCAGCAGTGTTATTCTCGTACATAGCACTAATCACTTTAATGTATTTGTCTGGTATACCATACAAGGATAAAACCTTTACTAAAGCTCTTTTATCAACAGAATCGAACGCTTGCTCATAATCTATAAAACTGAGGACCAAAGGTGTTTGAAAACTCAGGCACTTCTCAATTATTAGCCTAAGAGTGAAAATTTGGTCGACACATCCTCTACTTTTTCTAAGACCGCACTGCTCTTCTCTTAAAACTTTGTCTACGGCATCTCTCAGTCTAAAAAGTATCATATTACTAAGTAATTTACTACCTACAGAGACCAGACTAATGCCTCGATAATTACCACACTCACTTTTATCACCTTTCTCATAAAGTGGCTTAATTAAGGTTTTCTTAAAATCGTTAGGTACTTCCCCTTTCTCAAAAATCATATTCATAATCTTCAGTAAGTTATTTCTAACCTCAGAGCCACCATATTTAAGAAACTCATTTACCACCCTATCAGCACCTGGAGCCTTATTATTCTTTAATCCTTTTAGTACTGTTGCTAATTCCTCCTCACAAAACAAATTTTCCTTCACATCCAAGGTATCACAAACTTTTTCATTTTCCTCTAAATTTTTTCCTGCAACTCTATCTCGGTTAAGCAAATTCTCAAAATGTTCGGCCCATCTCTCTTTAGTTTTTTCCTTATCGCTAATTGCAACCCCATTCCTATCTTTAACTGGGCCAAGTCCGGATTGACTACTCCCTCTCAATTTATTAACGTGCCAGTACAATATTTTACTATTATGCCGTCTAGCTGCATCTTCCGAATCCTCGGCAATTTTATCCATGGCCTCCACTTCACACCTCCTTAGTTCATATTTTAATGCTTTCTCCACTTTCTTTACATTTCTTTTGTTTTCATACGATCTATCACTCAGATAATTCTTTTACAAGTCCTTTCTCCATTCTATTAAACATAAAGCTTTTTCTCTAATATTATTAACTGCAGTTCTAGCTTTCTTCCCTAATACACCTTCAGCAACTTCACAAATTATTTTTCTAAAATTATTCCAACCATCTTCCACATTATCAAATTTTAAACTCTCAAGTTTAGTATTCAACTGTTCCTGGAAAGTTTCTCTCAAATTCTCATCCTGGAGTCTACCAACATCATAACTTCCCGGGAGGTAGTTACCCTTCCGATATTTCAGCTTTAAATTAACCCTTGACACTACTAGGTGGTGATCTTTACTTTTAACATCAATAACAACATTCCTATATACCCTAGTATCTTGTATTGATCCTACCAGTCTTCGGTTTACTATAACATAATCAATAAGGTTTGCTGTCTTACCATCACGTGAATACCATGTTAACTTATGAGCCATTTTATGACCGAACACCGTATTGGTTATAACTAGATTGTTATACCTACAAAATTGCAAAAGTCTGTATCCATTACTGTTTTCTTTTCCTACACCAAATTTACCTAGGCTGGGATACCATCTATACCTATTTCTACCAACCGGGGCATTAAAATCTCCCAGTAATAACATCATATTGCTACCTGGGACCCTGTCTATTTGCTCCTGTAACTGTAAGTAAAATTCATCTGAGTCACAAGTATCTCCGTCCGTTGGTTCTACAGGGGCGTATACTACTATAACTGATACCCTGAACTTTCTAGTCCTAAAGTGAGCAATTAGTATTTTATTATTAATACCTTCCCAGCCTAAACAAGACATAGCAGCTTCCTTATTCATCATTAGCCCTACTCCCTGTCTATGTACCCCATCCTTCCTGCTTAGTAAACAAATTCTATATCACCTAATTTCATGCTTCCTACCCCTGGGATATGAGTTTCTGAAATTTTTAATAAATCCAGTTCGAATTGTCAGAATTCGTCAGTCAAAATGTCGATACGATAGTCATTTTTAAATGTCGTAACATTCTAAGTTCCAATTTTCAGGTTCTTTAAATCATTTAAATTATTTTCGCCTCAGGAAAAGCAATGATCCCGGATACCAGTGCAGGACGGGGATCACATATCTTCTCAAGTCTACAACGAAGTGCTAAAGCCGGCTTAGAATCGGACAGCAAGAAGTCCCTGGGACCTCCATGAATGGAGGCTTTGTGCAATCCTGGGCCCATCTTGGTCACAACATAGTTTTCAGCATTTGGCGATGCTCTTCTATCAACAAGAGTCGAAATCCTGCACAGACAATCTCAAGCCTATTACCTCCGACTCCTTATATTTTCATGCCTACAAATATTATGCTACTACGGGGAGGTAACCCATAATAGATAAATTAGCTAGGAAGAGGTTATAAAACCAATAAACTGTTCTCGTTGTTCTGTCTTAAAAATCATAGTTAATCGAAACTGGGCTAATCAAATTCAACACAGACTGGGCTGACACACTTTGTACGCACTGACTTGCATGAAGTGATACCCCTTAGGTAGTGCTATGGCGGTAAGCAGTTCAGTTACAGCTTTTACATTTAGTGGTCAGCATATTATAAATCAGGAGAATATTGTAAAGTATTTTTTCCTTTGCCTAGTTAAGAAGGACCTTGTTAGTTAAGGTCTGTTTTCAGTTTTGCTGTAACATCTTCTTTGGTGAAATATTTTTTTTTATTATTTATCTTAACGAGGCTATGAAATTGTTTTTATATAAACAAAAACTAAACCAGGTACATGCGTAAAATTTAGCTTTCTATATGTAAGAACAATATAAAAAGAGGGCAAATTGCATGGAATATTAGATATTAGACAAAAAATTGCAGAAATCCCAACATTTTTGAAGCCACTTGCCTGAACTTCCCCATCGGATCTGCCAGATTAATGATTAAGAATGTGTAGCTTTCTTTGGAAGGTATAGTTGTCTTCGGGGATCACAAATTGTTAAATATTTATAATAAGCTTTTATAGACAAAAGCCATTGCTAAACTAATTATTTCTGCCAAGTCATTACCACTGTTCAGGGCGGCCACATTGCCAAAAATATGATACTGCCAAAAAGCTTAGTAACTTTGAAACAACCAGAAGCCAAATATTAAAAATCACACTTGTCAGATAAGAACAGACCTAAGAAAGGCCATGGGGAAAAAAGTGGTTCATTTTGACACTTGAGGAAGATAAATTTTTGGGTTCCCTAGGTATTTTCTTTTTTTGTTGAGAGGAAATAGCTCGTTAAAATTCCTAACTTTTTCTGGAACTCAGTGTCTGAAGACCTATTAACTAATAACATTACCAAGAAGACATAGGAGATAGAGCCCTGAGTCAAATAGTTATTTTAAAGAAAATTTCACTATCATTTTCCCATGGTCTTGTTTTAGAGTTATTTTTTTCAAACCACCACATTTTCCTTCATGACAGCAGCGATAACTGCAGCCTAGTAAAGAGCGAAAGACGGCCCAAAGTAACGAGAAGTTGTAACGAGAAGTTGTAACGAGAAATGTAACGAGAAATGCACTTTTAAGAAATCCGCCTTGTGAGAAAAAAATTCCATTTGTAGCCAGTTCAATGACGGTAGATATATATTATGTCGAATAATTTTGACAGTAAAATGTAAATTTTAAAAAAATTTACAGCAATTCTGAAAAAGAGCCCAAAATCCAAGGCCGTATCCAGGGTGGGGGGGGGGGGTTACCCGGTTTGAACCCCCCCCCCCCCCGAAATTTTTGGCCGACTCGAAAATAAGTCGAAAATTAGTGAAACCTAGGTAAAAATCAGTAAAATTAGTCAAAAACTGAGTCAAAAATTAGAAACCCCCCCCCCAAAAAAAAAGTCAAAAATTAGTAAAAACCCCCCTGAACAAAAATCCTGGATACGGCCCTGCCAAAATCCCTCGAAGATGGAGCCGGATCAAATTGCAAGGTACACCATTGGGATTCTCGTTGTCGAGAACTTCATACAGGTAAGCTACATCCCCTCCCCACATCTTGAATAACAAGACAAATCACATTGCCTGATGACCCCCTGCCCCAATTGAACCCCCCCCCCCCCACCCCCACTGGAAATAGCAGGCAGCTGCGACATCATAAAGATTGGTTTAAAGGCTCAGTTCAAAGCTATTCATAATTTCAGGTTTTTTTTTGTTAGATTGATTAATTAAAAAAAAAAAATCCGAAAAAGAATTTTCTCTAAGAAAACTAAAGAACCATATTAAAAATTAAAGACGAGGAGAAATAAATTCTTATGATAACCAAACAGTTCGTGGTGACGGACTATAAGTAAGGAGCAACTTGGCCCAATATTGACCAAAACTGTAAAAAAGAATTTTGATAACAATCAATACGCCAAAATAACTGTTTTTTTATGCTGATTCCAAACATATGAAATTCATTAGGTATAATACTACGCATCAAAAGCTATGAGACTGATAAAAATTTGACAGGTTTCCGAAAAGGCGGGAAACACCCCAAAAATTCAAGTGGCCTTGATGAAAATCCCGCTATCAGATTCATTGTTATATCCGTTTAAAGTTTTCAAACAGTTAATGGTAACGAACTGTAAGTAAGGAGCGACCCGGCTCAATAGTAACCGAAACTCTAAAAACTGTAATTTTGATACCGATAGATACATCAATAGTTTTAGATTTTTATGCTGATTTCAAATATATAAGTTTCATTAAGTGTAGTTTTACCCCTCAAAAGTTACGCGGCTGAGAAAATTCGCCTTATTTTCGAAAAAAGGGGGAAACAACCCCAAAAAGTCATAAAACTTTAATGAAAATCACACCATCGGATTCAGCGTATCAGAAAACCCTACTGGGGAAGTTTCAAGTTCCTATCTGCAAAATTGTGCAATTTTGTATTTTTGTCAAACAGTTCGTGGTAACGAACTGTAAGCAAGGAGCGACCCGGCTCAATAGTAACCGAAACTCTAAAAACTGTAATTTTGATACCGATAGATACATCAAAAGAATCAAATTTTAATGCTGATTTCAAATATATAAGTTTCATGAAGTTTAGTCCTACCTATCAAGAGTTACGCGCCTGAGAAAATTTGGCTGATTTTCGAAAAAAGGGGAGAAAGACCCCCTAAAAAATATAGAACCTCAATGAAAATCACGCCATCATATTCAGCGTATCAGAGAGCCCTACTGCAGAGGTTTCAAGCTCCTATCTACAAAAATGTTAAATTTTGCATTTTTTGCCAGAAGAAAGATCACGGATGTGTGTTTATTTGTTTGTTTGTTGTTTTTTTCCCTAGGGGGGACCGTATCGACCCAGTGGTCCTAGAAAATCGTGGGAGGTCTCATTCGAACTGAAATTAAAAGTTCTAGTGCTCTTTTTAAGTGACAAAAAATGAAGGGTAACTAGATCCCTCCCACGCTCATTTTTTTCCCAAAGTCACCCCATCAAACTTTTGAGATAGCCGTTTTGTTCAGCATGGTCGAAAATATGATAATTATGTCTTTTAGGATGATTTAATCCCCCAAAGTCCCTAAGGGGAGGGCTGAAAGTTATGAACTTTACCCAAATTAACATATAGTATTGGTCATTGGGAAATATACAGACGTTTTCAGGGGGGATTTTTTCTGGTAGTAGGGGGGGGGGGGGTTCGGATGTCATGTGGGAGGATCTTTCCATGAAGGAATATTTCATGGAGGAAGGGACATTGCTATGAAGGGGGCACCGGATTTCCTAGCATTATTTAAAAAAAGATCAGAAATTTTATATAAAAAAAACAAGTTTTTCAACTGAAAGTAAGGAGCAACATCAAAACTTGAAACGACAGAAAACATTACGTATATGATTGGGTTCACCCCCTAGTCAATACCTCGCTCTTTAAGCCAAAGACTATTTAGTACTTTCATAAGAGCTATTTATTCTAATTAACGGCATTTGTGATTAAGGGGTCATTTTTAAAGAATCGGAAAAAAATTCGAACTTTAGCTTAAAGAGCAAGGTATTGACTATGGGGCGAACCCTCTAATATACGTATTAAAAATATATGAATATAGAAGTTCGTTATGTAAGTTAATTCGTAAGTTACTTATATTTATTACTAATAAAAACGTTCGTAAATAAAATTAAACATGTTTCGAAAAAGCCATTTAACCAAATAAAAGTAAAATTCATATTCAAATTTTGTTTTAATTATTCATGTACGGTGAGCCAAAATCAAAACCTGTATTAATTCAAAAACGTTCAAAAATTAAATAAAAAAAACAAGTTGTTTTTAACTGAAAGTAAGGAACGACGTTATAGCTTAAAACGAACAGAAATTATTCCGTATAGGAACTTTGCCCTATACGGAACACGTATAGGAAATTGCAGAAACAATTCTCATGAATGAAAACCAAAGACATTAATTAACTTTGCCCCGGAAACAAATCTCCTGGTCGAACTCCAAAGATATTAATAAACTTCGCCCCGGAAACAATTCTCCAAGAAACTCTGGCGAATTTTTTGATTTTAGAGATGAAGAGATTTACGCGGGAAAGGGTTTCCCAGGAATTTCAAATGTGACAGCGCAGGGATGCCAAAAACAAAAGGAACACGCAGAAATTACGTTTAGGGGTTATTTGGGCGAAACCGTTTTAGACATTTTAGGGAATTATTTCGGCGAAACACTTAGAGACATTTTAAAAGATGATTTTAGAAGAGGTTTTAGAAGAGGTTTTGAGTGTGGTCGTTATAATACACAAGTTCCATTTGAACAGTGTCGTGAGGTCCCCTACCCCAATCCCAAAGGGCTTCGATCCCCATACCCCAACCCCGAAGGAAGCCCCCAGCCCCCAAAGGTCCCCCGGGCGCCCTGCACCCCCAAAGCCCCACCAAGGCCTTCCATTCCCCCCTTGCTTATTGAATTTTTTTAAGTTTTTTCGGACTGAATTTTTTAGACTTGGAAATTATCCAACATTTTTCCGATTTTTTCTTTAACCCATTGGCATAGAGTTTTAGCCTAGAGTCTTAGCTTAGGTTTATTTAGAGCTGAAGTTTACTTTAGTTTTAGTTAAGAGTTTAGAGTTTTAGCTTAGAGTTTTGTTAGAGTTCTAGTTTAGTTTAGTTTTAGTTAAGAGTTTAGAGTTTTTAGCTTAGAGTCTTAGCTTAGAGTTTTTGTTAGAGTTCTAGTTTAGTTTAGTTTTAGTTAAGAGTTTTAGCTTAGAGTCTTAGCTAAGAGTTTTAGTTAGAGTTGAAGTTTAGTTTTAGTTAAAAGTTTAGAGTTTTACCTTAGAGTCTTAGCTTAGAGTTTTAGTTAGAGTTGAAGTTTACTTTAGTTTTAGTTAAAAGTTTAGAGTTTTAGCTTAGAGTCTTAGCTTAGAGTTTTTGTTAGAGTTCTAGTTTATTTTAGTAATAGTTAAGAGTTTAGTTTTTAGCTTAGAGTCTTAGCTTAGAGTTTTTGTTGAAATTCTAGTTTAGTTTAGTTTTAGTTAAGAGTTTAGAGTTCTAGCTTAGAGTCCTAGCTTAGAGTTTTAGTTAGAGTTGAAGTTTAGTTTAGTTATAGTTAAGAGTTTAGAGTTTTAGCTTAGAGTCTTAGCTGAGATTTTTAGTTAGAGTTGAAGTTTAGTTTAGTAATAGTTAAGAATTTAGAGTTTAGCTTAAGAGTCATAGCTTAGAGTTTTTGTTAGAGTTCTAGTTTAGTTTAGTTTTAGTTAAGAGTTTATAGTTTTTAGCTTAGAGTCTTAGCTTAGAGTTTTTGTTGAAGTTCTAGTTTAGTTTAGTTTTAGTTAAGAGTTTCGAGTTTTAGCTTAGAGTCTTAGCTTAGAGTTTTTGTTAGAGTTGAAGTTTAGTTTAGTTATAGTTAAGAGTTTAGAGTTTTAGCTTAGATTCTTAGCTTAGAGTTTTTGTTAGAGTTCTAGTTTAGTTTAGTTATAGGTAAGAGTTTGAAGTTTTACCTTAGAGACTTAGCTTAGAGTTTTAGTTTGGTTTAGTTTTAGTTAAAAGTTTAGAGTTTTAGCTTAGAGTTTTTGGTAGAGTTCTAGTTTAGTTTAGTTTTAGTTAAGAGTTTAGAGTTTTTAGCTTAGAGTCTTAGCTTAGAGTTTTATTTAGAGTTCTAGTTTGGTTTTGTTTAGTTACAGTTAAGAATTTAGAGTTTTAGCTTAGAGTCATAGCTTAGAGTTTTACTTAAAGTTGTAATTTGGTTAAGTTTTAGTTAAGAGTTTCGAGTTTTAGCTTAGAGTCTTAGCTTAGAGTTTTTGTTAGAGTTGAAGTTTAGTTTAGTTATAGTTAAGAGTTTAGAGTTTTAGCTTAGATTCTTAGCTTAGAGTTTTTGTTAGAGTTCTAGTTTAGTTTAGTTATAGGTAAGAGTTTGAAGTTTTACCTTAGAGACTTAGCTTAGAGTTTTAGTTTGGTTTAGTTTTAGTTAAAAATTTAGAGTTTTAGCTTAGAGTTTTTGGTAGAGTTCTAGTTTAGTTTAGTTTTAGTTAAGAGTTTAGAGTTTTTAGCTTAGAGTCTGAGCTTAGAGTTTTATTTAGAGTTCTAGTTTAGTTTAGTTTAGTTACAGTTAAGAATTTAGAGTTTTAGCTTAGAGTCATAGCTTAGAGTTTTACTTAAAGTTGTAGTTTGGTTAAGTTTTAGTTAAGAGTTTTGAGTTTTAGCTTAGAGTCTTAGCTTAGAGTTTTTGTTAGAGTTCTAGTTTAGTTTAGTTTTAGTTAAGAGTTTAGAGTTTTACCTTAGAGTCTTAGCTTAGAGTTTTAGTTAGAGTTGAAGTTTAGTTTAGTTACAGTTAAGAATTTAGAGTTTTAGCTTAGAGTCATAGCTTAGAGTTTTACCTAAAGTTTTAGTTTGGTTAAGTTTTAGTTAAGAGTTTCGAGTTTTAGCTTAGAGTCTCAGCTTAGAGTTTTTGTTAGAGTTCTAGTTTAGTTTAATTTTAGTTAAGAGTTTGATGTTTTACCTTTGAGTTTCAGTTAGAGTTCTAGTTTAGTTTAGTTTTAGTTAAGAGTTTAGAATTTTAGCTTAGAGTCTTAGCATAGAGTTTTTGTTAGAGTTCTAGTTTATTTTAGTTTTAGTTAAGAGTTTAGAGTTTTTAGCTTAGAGTCTTAGCTTAGAGTTTTTGTTGAAGTTCTAGTTTAGTTTAGTTTTAGTTAATAGTTTAGAGTTTTAGCTTGGAGTCTTAGCTTAGAGTTTTTGTTAGAGTTGAAGTTTAGTTTAGTAATAGTTAAGAGTTTAGAGTTTTAGCTTAGAGTCTTAGCTTAGAGTTTTTGTTAGAGTTCTAGTTTAGTTTAGATATAGTTAAGATTTTGGAGTTTTACCTTAGAGACTTAGCTTAGAGTTTTATTTTAGTTTAGTTTTAGTTAAGAGTTTAGAGTTTTTTAGCTTAGAGTCTTAGCTTAGAGTTTTTGTTGGAGTTATAGTTTAGTTTAAGTTAAGAGTTTGGTGTTTTACCTTAGAGTCATAGCTTAGAGTTTTAGTTAGAGTTCTAGTTTAACTTAGTTTTAGTTAAGAGTTTAGAATTTTAGCTTAGAGTCTTAGCTTAGAGTTTTTGTTAGAGTTCTAGTTTAGTTTAGTTTTAGTTAAGAGTTTAGAGTTTTTAGCTTAGAGTCTTAGCTTAGAGTTTTTGTTGAAGTTCTAGTTTAGTTTAGTTTTAGTTAAGAGTTTAGAGTTTTAGCTTAGAGTCTTAGCTTAGAGTTTTTGTTAAAGTTGAAGTTTAGTTTAGTAATAGTTAAGAGTTTAGAGTTTTAGCTTAGAGTCATAGCTTAGAGTTTTTGTTAGAGTTCTAGTTTAGTTTAGATATAGTTAAGAGTTTGGAGTTTTACCTTAGAGACTTAGCTTAGAGTTTTAGTTTAGTTTAGTTTTAGTTAAGAGTTTAGAGTTTTTTAGCTTAGAGTCTTAGCTTAGAGTTTTTGTTAGAGTTCTAGTTTAGTTTAGTTTTAATTAAGAGTTTAGAGTTTTTAGCTTAGAGTCTTAGCTTAGAGTTTTAGTTAGAGTTCCAGTTTAGTTTAGTTTTAGTTAAGAGTTTAGAGTTTTACCATAGAGTCTTAGCTTATAGTTTTAATTAGAGTTGAAGTTTAGTTTAGTTACAGTTAAGAATTTAGAGTTTTAGCTTAGAGTCATAGCTTAGAGTTTTACTTAAAGTTGTAGTTTGGTTAAGTTTTAGTTAAGAGTTTCGAGTTTTAGCTTAGAGTCTTACCTTAGAGTTTTTGTTAGAGTTCTAGTTTAGTTTAGTTTTAGTTAAGAGTTTAGAGTTTTACCTTAGAGTCTTAGCTTAGAGTTTTAGTTAGAGTTCTAGTTTAGTTTAGTTATAGTTAAGAATTTAGAGTTTTAGCTTAGAGTCATAGCTTAGAGTTTTAGTTAAAGTTATAGTTTAGTTAAGTTATAGTTAAGAGTTTAGAGTTTTACCTTAGAGTCACAGCTTAGAGTTTTAGTTAGAGTTCTAGTTTAGTTTAGTTATAGTTAAGAATTTAGAGTTTTAGCTTAGAGTCATAGCTTAGAGTTTTAGTTAAAGTTATAGTTTAGTTAAGTTATAGTTAAGAGTCTCGAGTTTTAGCTTAGAGTTTCTGTTAGAGTTCTAGTTTAGTTTAGTTTTAGTTAAGAGTTTGGTGTTTTACCTTTGAGTTTCAGTTAGAGTTCTGGTTTAGTTTAGTTTTAGTTAAGAGTTTGGTGTTTTACCTTAGAGTCTTAGCTTAGAGTTTTAGTTAGAGTTCTAGTTCAGTTTAGTTTTAGTTAAGAGTTTAGAGTTTTAGTTTAGAGTCTTAGCTTATAGTTTGAGTTAAAGTTCTAGTTTAGTTTAGTTTTAGTTAAGAGTTTGGTGTTTTACCTTTGAGTTTCAGTTAGAGTTCTAGTTTAGTTTAGTTTTAGTTAAGAGTTTGGTGTTTTACCTTAGAGTCTTAGCTTAGAGTTTTAGTTAGAGTTCTAGTTCAGTTTAGTTTTAGTTAAGAGTTTAGAGTTTTAGCTTAGAGTCTTAGCTTATAGTTTGAGTTAAAGTTCTAGTTTAGTTTAGTTTTAGTTAAGAGTATAGAGTTTTTAGCTTAGAGTCTTAGCTTAGAGTTTTTGTTGAAGCTCTAGTTTAGTTAAGTTATAGTTAAGAGTTTAGAGTTTTAGGTTAGAGTCTTAGCTTAGAGTTTATGTTAGAGTTGAAGTTTAGTTTAGTAATAGTTAAGAGTTTAGAGTTTTAGCTTAGAGTCTTAGCTTAGAGTTTGTGTTAAAGTTCTAGTTTAGTTTAGTTTTAGTTAAGAGTTTGGTGTTTTACCTTAGAGACTTAGCTCAGAGTCTTAATTTAGTTTAGTTTTAGCTAAGAGTTTAGAGTTTTAGCTTTGAGTCTTAGCTTAGAGTTTGTGTTAGAGTTCTAGTTTAGTTTAGTTTTAGTTAAGAGTATAGAGTTTTTAGCTTAGAGTCTTAGTTTAGAGTTTTTTGTTGAAGTTCTAGTTTAGTTTTAGTTTAGAGTTTTAGCTTAGACTTAGAGTTTTAATTAGAGTTCTAGTTTAGTTTAGTTTTAGTTAAGAGCTTGGAGTCTTAGCTTAGAGTTTTAGTTAGAGTTCTAGTTATGGTTAGTTTTAGTTAAGAGTTTAGAGTTTTACCTTAAAGTCTTAGCTTAGAGTTTTAGTTAGAGTTCTAGTTTAGTTTAGTTTTAGTTAAGAGTTTTGAGTTTTACCTTAAAGTCTTAGATTAGAGTTTTAGTTAGGGTTAAAGTTTCGTTTAGTTTAGTTATAGTTAAGAGTTTATAGTTTTAGCTTAGAGTCTTAGCTTAGAGTTTTAGTTTGAGTTATTGTTTAGTTTAGTTTTAGTTAAGAGTTTTAGCTTAGAGGTCTAGCCTAGAATCTTAGCTTAGAGATTTAGTTAGAGTTGAAGTTTAGTCTAAACTAGCATAACCACAAAATTCCACAATATTGCATAGAAATACCAAAACCATAGGTTAGATTAGGTTAGGCTAGGTTGGAGGTTAGGTTTCTCCACGTTTAAGTTAGGTTAGATTAGGTTAGCTTATCATGAGCGCTCATGATAAGCTAACCTAATCTAACTGGTACAAAGTAATCTGGTACAAAAAATCTAAGCTAAAACTCGAAACTTTTAACTAAAACTTAACCAAACTATAACTTTAAGTAAAACTCTAAGCTATGACTCTAAGCTAAAACTCTAAATTCTTAACTGTAACTAAACTAAACTTTAACTCTAACTAAAACTCTAAGCTAAGACTCTATGGTAAAACTCTAAACTCTTAACTAAAACTAAACTAAACTAGAACTCTAATTAAAACTCTAAGTCTAATCCAAAACTCTAAACTAAAACTGAACTAAACTAGAACTTCAACAAAAACTCTAAACTAAGACTCTAAGCTCAAAACACTAAACTCTTAACTAAAACTAAACTAAACTAGAACTCTAACAAAAACTCTAAGCTGAGACTCTAAGCTAAAACTCTAAACTCTTAAGTAAAACTAAACTAAACTAAAACTCTAAGCTAAGTCTCTAAGGTAAAACTCCAAACTCTTAACTATAACTAAACTAAACTAGAACTCTAACAAAAAATCTAAGCTAAGACTCTAAGCTAAAACTCTAAACTCTTAACTAAAACTAAACTAAACTAGAACTCTAATTAAAACTCTAAGTCTAAGCTAAAACTCTAAACTAAAACTAAACTAAACTAGAACTTCAACAAAAAACTCTAAACTAAGACTCTAAGCTAAAAACTCTAAACTCTTAACTAAAACTAAACTAAACTAGAACTCTAACAAAAACTCTAAGATAAGACTCAAAGCTAAAACTCTAAACTCTTAGCTAAAACTAAACTAAACTATGACTCTAAGCTAAGTCTCTAAGGTAAAACACCAAACTCTTAACTATAACTAAACTAAACTAGAACTCTAACAAAAACTCTAAGCTAAGACTCTAAGCTAAAACTCTAAACTCTTAACTATTACTAAACTAAACTTCAACTCTAACATAAACTCTAAGCTAAGACTCTAACCTAAAACTCTAAACTCTTAACTATAACTTAACTAAACTAGAGCTTCAACAAAAACTCTAAGCTAAGACTCTAAGCTAAAAACTCTAAACTCTTAACTAAAACTAAACTAAACTAGAACTCTAACACAAACTATAAGCTAAGACTCTAAGCTAAAACTCTAAACTCTTAACTAAAATTAAACTGAACTAGAACTCTAACTAAAACTCAAAGCTAAGACTCTAAGGTAAAACACCAAACTCTTAACTAAAACTAAACTAAACTAGAACTCTAACTGAAACTCAAAGGAAAAACACCAAACTCTTAACTAAAACTAAACTAAACTAGAACTCTAACAGAAACTCTAAGCTATGACTCTAAGCTAAAACTCGAGACTCTTAACTATAACTTAACTAAACTATAACTTTAACTAAAACTCTAAGCTATGACTCTAAGCTAAAACTCTAAATTCTTAACTATAGCTAAACTAAACTAGAACTCTAACTAAAACTCTAAGCTGTGACTCTAAGGTAAAACTCTAAACTCTTAACTATAACTTAACTAAACTATAACTTTAACTAAAACTCTAAGCTATGACTCTAAGCTAAAACTCTAAATTCTTAACTATAACTAAACTAAACTAGAACTCTAACTAAAACTCTAAGCTAAGACTCTAAGGTAAAACTCTAAACTCTTAACTAAAACTAAACTAAACTAGAACTCTAACAAAAACTCTAAGGTAAGACTCTAAGCTAAAATTCGAAACTCTTAACTAAAACTTAACCAAACTACAACTTTAAGTAAAACTCTAAGCTATGACTCTAAGCTAAAACTCTAAATTCTTAACTGTAACTAAACTAAACTTCAACTCTAACTAAAACTCTAAGCTAAGACTCTATGGTAAAACTCTAAACTCTTAACTAAAACAAAACTAAACTAGAACTCTAACTAAAACTCTAAGCTAAGACTCTAAGCTAAAAACTCTAAACTCTTAATTAAAACTAATCTAAACCAGAACTCTAACAAAAACTCTAAGCTAAGACTCTAAGCTAAAAAACTCTAAACTCTTAACTAAAACTAAACTAAACTAAAACTCTAAGCTAAGTCTCTAAGGTAAAACTCCAAACTATTAACTATATCTAAACTAAACTAGAACTCTAACAAAAACTCTAAGCTAAGACTCTAAGCTAAAACTCTAAACTCTTAACTATTACTAAACTAAACTTCAACTTTAACAAAAACTCTAAGCTAAGACTCTAAGCTAAAACTCTAAACTCTTAACTAAAACTAAACTAAACTAGAACTTCAACAAAAACTCTAAGCTAAGACTCTAAGCTAAAAACTCTAAACTCTTAACTAAAACGAAACTAAACTAGAACTCTAACAAAAACTCTAAGCTAAGACTCTAAGCTAAAATTCTAAACTCTTAACTAAAACTAAACTAAACTAGAACTGTAACTAAAACTCTAAGCTATGACTCTAAGGTAAAACACCAAACTCTTAACTAAAACCAAACTAAACTAAAACTCTAAGCTAAATCTCTAAGGTAAAACTCCAAACTCTTAACTATATCTAAACTAAACTAGAACTCTAACAAAAACTCTAAGCTAAGACTCTAAGCTAAAACTCTAAACTCTTAACTATTACCAAACTAAACTTCAACTCTAACAAAAACTCTAAGCTAAGACTCAAAGCTAAAACTCTAAACTATTAACTAAAACTAAACTAAACTAGAACTTCAACAAAAACTCTAAGATAAGACTCTAAGCTAAAAACTCTAAACTCTTAACTAAAACTAAAATAAACTAGAACTCTAACAAAAACTCTATGCTAAGACTCTAAGCTAAAATTCTAAACTCCTAACTAAAACTGAACTAAACTAGAACTCTAACTAAAACTCTAAGCTAAGTCTCTAAGGTAAAACACCAAACTCTTAACTAAAACTAAACTAAACTAGAACTCTAACTGAAACTCAAAGGTAAAACATCAAACTCTTAACTAAAATTAAACTAAACTAGAACTCTAACAAAAACTCTAAGCTGAGACTCTAAGCTAAAACTCGAAACTCTTAACTAAAACTTAACCAAACTAAAACTTTAGGTAAAACTCTAAGCTATGACTCTAAGCTAAAACTCTAAATTCTTAACTGTAACTAAACTAAACTTCAACTCTAACTAAAACTCTAAGCTAAGACTCTAAGGTAAAACTCTAAACTCTTAACTAAAACTAAACTAAACTAGAACTCTAACAAAAACTCTAAGCTAAGACTCTGAGCTAAAACTCGAAACTCTTAACTAAAACTTAACCAAACTACAACTTTAAGTAAAACTCTAAGCTATGACTCTAAGCTAAAACTCTAAATTCTTAACTGTAACTAAACTAAACTAAACTAGAACTCTAAATAAAACTCTAAGCTAAGACTCTAAGCTAAAAACTCTAAACTCTTAACTAAAACTAAACTAAACTAGAACTCTACCAAAAACTCTAAGCTAAAACTCTAAACTTTTAACTAAACCAAACTAAAACTCTAAGCTAAGTCTCTAAGGTAAAACTTCAAACTCTAACCTATAACTAAACTAAACTAGAACTCTAACAAAAACTATAAGCTAAGAATCTAAGCTAAAACTCTAAACTCTTAATTATAACTAAACTAAACTTCAACTCTAACAAAAACTCTAAGCTAAGACTCTAAGGTAAAACTCTAAACTCCTAACTAAAACTAAACTAAACTAGAACTTCAACAAAAACTCTAAGCTAAGACTCTAAGCTAAAAACTGTAAACTCTTAACTAAAACTAAACTAAACTAGAACTCTAACAAAAACTCTAAGCTATGACTCTTAAGCTAAACTCTAAATTCTTAACTATTACTAAACTAAACTTCAACTCTAACTAAAACTCTAAGCTAAGACTCTAAGCTAAAACTCTTAACTAAAACTAAACTAAACTTCAACTCTAACAAAAACTCTAAGCTAGGACTCTAAGCTAGAACTCTAAACTCTTAACTAAAACTAAACTAAACTAGAATTTCAACAAAAACTCTAAGCTAAGACTCTAAGCTAAAAACTAAACTCTTAACTATTACTAAACTAAACTAGAACTCTAACAAAACTCTAAGCTAAGACTCTAAGCTAAAACTCTAAACTTTTAACTAAAACTAAAGTAAACTTCAACTCTAACTAAAACTCTAAGCTAAGACTCTAAGGTAAAACTCTAAACTTTTAACTAAAACTAAACTAAACTTCAACTCTAACTAAAACTCTTAGCTAAGACTCTAAGCTAAAACTCTTAACTAAAACTAAAGTAAACTAGAACTCTAACAAAAACTCTAAGCTAAGACTCTAAGCTAAAACTCTAAACTCTTAACTAAAACTAAACTAAACTAGAACTCTAACAAAAACTCTAAGCTAAGACTCTAAGCTAAAACTCTAAACTCTTAACTAAAACTAAAGTAAACTTCAGCTCTAAATAAGACTAAGCTAAGACTCTAGGCTCAAACTCTATGCCAATGGGTTAAATAAAAAACCGGAAAAATGTTGGATAATTTCTAAGTCTAAAAATGCAGTCCGAAAAAACTTAAAAAAATTCAATAAGCAAGGGGGGAATGGAAAGCCTTGGTGGGGCTTTGGGGGTACGGGGGGTTTCGGGGGACCTTTGGGGGCCGGGGGCTTCCTTCGAGGTTGGGGTATGAGGATCGGAGCCCTTTGGGATTGGGGTAGGGGACCTCACGACACTGTTCAAATGGAACTTGTGTATTATAACGACCACACTCAAAACCTCTTCTAAAATCTCTTCTAAAATCATCTTTTAAAATGTCTCTGTTTCGCGGAAATAATTCCCTAAAATGTCTAAAATGGTTTCGCCCAAATAACCCCTAAACGTAATTTCTGCGTGTTCCTTTTGTTTTTGGCATCCCTGCGCTGTCACATTTGAAATTACTGAGAAACCCTTTCCCGCGTAAATCTCTTCATTTCTAAGATCAAAAAATTCGCCGGAGTTTCTTGGAGAATTTTTTCCGGGGCGAAGTTTATTAATATCTTTGGAGTTCGACCAGGAGAATTGTTTCCGGGGCAAAGTTAATTAATTTCTTTGATTTTCATTCATGAAAATTGTTTCTGGGCGAAGTTTTTTAATGTCTGACAGATGATTTCATAGTTGATTGATTTGTCAAGAAAGGGGAATTAATTTGTTGTTTGTAAGAGGAATTATTGATTCACGAAAGGGAAATTTAGGTCATTGACCCACTTCGATTATGCAATCATTCTCCCTAGGGATTCCATGCCCATATTTGGACTCCCGTCGACATTAAACTAAATTGTAGGTGGCAGCAGGGGTGAGCAATGGGAGTAGCACCCCCCTTTCTACTATCGTATCGATCCAGTAGTCCTAGAATATCGTAAGAGGGTTCATCTGAACGGAAGTTAAAAGTTCTAGTTCCCTTTTTAAGTGACCAAAAAAATTGGAGGGTAACTCGGCCCCCTCCCACGCTCATTTTTTCCCAAAGTCACCCAATCAAAATTTTGAGACAGCCATTTTGTTCAAGATAGTTGAAAATCTAATAAATATGTCTTTGAGGATGACTTAATCCCCCACAGTTCCCGAGGGAAGGGCTGCAAGTTATGAACTTTGCCCATTGTTTACATATAGTATTGGTTAATGGGAAGTATAAAGACGTTCCAGGAGGGATTTTTTTTCTGATGGGGGGTGTCGGAGGAGGGGGTTACGGGGAGGATCCTTCCATGGAGGATGTTTCCTTGGGGGAAAGAACATTTCTATGAAGGGGGCGCCGGATTTCCCCGCATTATTTAATAAACGATCAGAAATTAAATAAAAAGACTAATTTTTTCAACTGAAAATAAGGAGCAACATTAAAACTTAAAACAAACAAAAATTATTACGTATATGAGGGGGTTCGCCGCCTAGTCAATACCTCGCCATTTTCGCTAAAGTTTTTTTAGTACTTTCAAAAGAGCTATCTATTCTAATTAACCGGCCTTTGTGATTCAGGGGTTTGTGATTCGAACAAAATTCGAACTTTAGCGTAAAGAGCAAGGTATCGTCTAGGGGGAAAACTCCATAATATACGTAATAAAACACACGAATATAGAAGTTCATTACGTAAGTTAATTCGTAATTTACGTCAGAACAAAATTTCGAGAATGACATTTAGCCAAAAAAGTAAAATTAATATGCAAATTTCGTTTCAATTATTCATGTACAGTGAGCCAAAATCAAAGCTGCATTAATTCAAAAATGTTCAGAAATTAAATAAAAAAAACGAGTTTTTTTTAACTGAAAGTAAGGAGCGACATTAAAACTCAAAACGAACAGAAATTATTCCGTATATGAAAGGGGCTGTCCCCTCCTCAATACCTCGCTCTTTACGCTAAAGTTTGAATCTGTCACACAACTTTAGCGTCAAAAGCGAAGTATTGACGCTAAAGTCAAGAATAATCGGACAGTAAGCAACCCCCCCCATACCATAAAAACTTGAAACTTTTTGCAATCAAAAACGAACAAAAATTAATTAAAAAAAAAAATTTCCGAAAAATAAGTTTTTCAAAGAAAAGTAAAGGTCATTTTAAACTTAAGCTCAGGAGATACAAATACCTGTTAAAATTCAAACTCAAAACGACCAGAAATTACTATTAAAGAATAAATGAAACCCATTGGCGCTTTACTGAAAACGAATTATATTACAAATGTTTTCTTTTGTACTTAATATTGAAAATAAATATTAAAATTACAGTAAAATTTTGAACTGATGAGCTTTCAGCAATTAATATCATTATATATCAAATATTCAGTTTAATTTATTAGTTCTTTCCAAGATTGGTCAAGACAAATATAGTTTCACTACAAACAAAATTTGGATACTGCCCCCTTCTTTAACTGTAAAAACCTAAAGTCTTCTGCGTCATTGGTACTTCACTGAAAACGAATTACTCGTATATTACAAATTTATCCTTTTCCAGTTCTTAAAGCATTGAAAATGAAAATAAAAATTACAGTGAAAAAAATCTTGAACTGATGGATCTTCCAACAGTTAATATCAATATATATCTAATATTCAATTTGATTTTGTTTATACTTTCCAAGACTGTTCAAGACTCATATAGTTTTCAGTAAGGCGCCAATGACGCAGTAGGTTTTAGGCTTCTGCAGTGAGGCGATACCCAAACTCTTGTTTGTAGTTATTTTTATTCGATTCAAACTTGATTTGCATATTCAATTTAAGTTTCACTGGTTTTAAGATTTATTTATTCATTTACATTAATATATATTGTATGTTTGTTCGCATTGATTGTCTATTTAATTTCTGTTCGTTTAAGTTTCATTTATACTTTAATAGCAAAATATTTTTTTTCCTTTTTAAGCTTGTTTTTCTTATTCAATCTAAGCATTACTCGCTTTAAGATCTATTTATTCATTTATATTATTACTTGTTGTATGTTTTTTGCTATGATTGTTTATTTAATTTCTGTTCATTTTGGGTTTCATTTATTCTTTAATAGTAATTTCTGGTCGTTTTGAGTTTGAATTTTAACAGGTATTTGTATCTTCTGAGCTTAAGTTTAAAATGGCCTTTTCTTTTCTTTGAAAAACTTATTTTTCAGAAAGTTTTTTTTTAGTTAATTGTAAAAATATCCTTCAATTTGAAATCAAGGTTCGGAACGGTGCTTGAACTGATATTTTGATTTAACAGTAATTATGGATAATATATTCGAAACAATCGTCCTAGGAGAATCTTCAAAAGACTAAATAGGTCTGAAAAAGAAAATAATGAACACTCATATCTTTTTATTTCTGACTCTTTAAACTCTTTTTTTGTGACTTCAAGGTGAGCGTTTGGTAGGTGGGGTGTGAAAAAGATATCATTCTGACAGCCTGAATGCGCATAATGTCTTTTGATTGAGTTCAATATCCTTCTTAAAATTCCTCAAAAGTTCAAATTGAATTCCCTAGCCGTTATTGAAATATTTCACATGCACCCTTTTGACAACCTTGACGCAAACAACGTCTTTCAATTTATTTCAATTTCCCTCTCAACATTCCCTGAAGTGTCACCTTAATACCATTAGGCTTTTCAGGCCCACCTTGGATCAAACATTCCCAGGTTTCCCAATAATATATCCTATATGTAAACAACGGGCAAATTGTCAGTAGAAGGCCAGGTAATACCCCGACCGGGACAAGGAACGGGACAAGATTACAGCCAATCAGAGGCCTACAGTCCCTGTACGAACAAGACCACATCCTCTCCCTAGACCAATCAGGGAGTCGGAAATACTAACGGGAAGTGACGCAAGTGATATAAGGAAGGATTAGCCTGGACTCTAAAGAGATAGAAATTCTATTTTAATAAGGTTTCATTTCCTTTAGGAAGACGAGATAAATTCTGGAATTATTATTATTTCGAAGCCATAATAGTGCAACCAGACATCATAGACAATTTTCAGAAATTCAAACGAGATACAAGGAGATTAAGACCGATTGAATATAATTAACACGGACACAGTTTCCCGAAAATTTTAAATGCATCAGAGCACAGTTGCCAGAAAAAAGGAACCATCAGAGATTAATTGATATTTTAGAGGATTATTTGGGCGAAACAGTTTGAGACATTTTTGGGGATTATTTTGGCAAAACAGTTTAAGACATTTAAGAGGATTATTTGGGCGAAACAGATTGAGGCATTTTAGGGGATTATTTAGGCGAAACAGATTGAGACATTTTAGAGGATTATTTGGGCGAAATATATTGAGAAGGATTGAGAGAGATTAAGAGAGATTAAGAGAGATAGAGAGAAATGAAGAGAATGTTGGACAAATTTAGTAACTGGATTTAGTGATTTGATACCTTTGGGCTTATAAATAACACCTAAAAGGCCTTATTTTTCTTCTAATGTAAATTTCGGCTCACGACATGACATTTTTTGAATAGTCTCGTTTATTTGATTTAAACTGTTTAATAATAATAAAAATAGGGGTACTGTTTTCCTCCACTTGGTATAGTTTTGGAGAGCTGTTAAGGAAGATTGGTATAGGTGAACCATATATTATTGAGATATCTTTAGTGAGGAAATATATATTTTAGACAATACAGCTCAGAAGTCTGAGGCAGCATTTTGGGCTTTTTTCTGGTTTTTGAAACATCTTTAAAATAGATACATGTAAGTAATCTTTAAGATAATTCTTTGCATATATTTTTATTTATTTATTTTTGATACAAGTAGTTGTTTTTTATTTAAATTTATCTTATTAAGGTTTCTGATGCATCTTTAGAATAGATACATGTAGGTAATATTTAAGATAATTCTTCGCATATATTTTAATGTATTTATTTTTGTTACAAGTAGTCGTTTTTTTTAATTTATTTTATTAAGGTATCTGAAGCATCTTTAGAATAGATACATGTAGGTAATATTTAAGGTAATTCTTCGGATATATTTTAATTTATTTATTTTTGATACAAGTAGTTGTTTTTTATTTAAATTTATTTTATTAAGGTATCTGAATCATCTTTAAAATAGATACATGTAAGTAATATTTAAGATAATTTTTCGCATATATTTTAATTTGTTTATTTTTGTTACAAGTAGTCGTTTTTTTTGAATTTATTTTATTAAGGTATCTGAATCATCTTTAAAATAGATACATGTAGGTAATATTTAAGAGAATTCTTCGCGTATATTTTAATTTATTTATTTTTAAAAACGTCTTCAAATGCATAGATTCAGAACACCCGTCCAGGCAAACAGACAAAGAGGGTGAGAGAGACAAAAACACATACAAATATGTAGATTAAGACATACAAACTGACAGAGACATGCAAACACCAGCCCTGACACATAGGCAAAGAGAGTGGGAGGGACAAAAACACATAGAAATACATAGATTCCGACATACAAACATACAAACTAACACACGAGCCCAGACAAACAGATAAAGAATATGAAAAACACATACAAATACATAGATTCAGACATACAAACCGACAAAGACATGCAGTTGAACAAACAAACGCCCACTCAGACAAACATGCAAAGAGATTAAGAGACAAGAAATGCATACAAACACAAAAATTCAGACGTACAACCCGAGAAAGACATGCATTGGGATAAGCTAACACCAGCCCAGACACACAGGCAAAAAGAGGGAGAGACACATACAAATACATAGATTCAGACATACAAACCAATAGAGACAGGCACTGGGATAAGCAAATACCTGCCCAGACACACACAGGCAAAGAGAGTGAGAAACTCACATAAATGCATAGATTCAGACATACAAACTGAGAAAGACATGCACTGGAATAAGCAAACACCCGCCCAGACACACAGTCAAAGAGAGTGAGAGACAAATACAAATAAATAGATTCAGACATACAATCAGAGAAAGACAGGCACTTTAGACATACAAACAAACAAAGACAACCCAGTCAAACAATATAAACTAACAAAGACATACACTCTGACAAGCGAGCACCCACCCAAACATCGTGGCACCATGATAAGTGAACCTAAATGAACCTAACTTGGGATCGATGTTTCCATATCCCAGTGCCTGTCTTTGTATGTTTGTATGTCTGTATCTATGTATTTGTATGTGTTTCTCACTCTCTTTGCCCTATGTGTCTGGGCGGGTGTTTGTATGTCACAGTTTCATTCTCGGTTTGTATGTCTGAATCCATGTTTTTTTTTATGTGTCTCTCACTCTCTAAGTCTGTCTGTCATTGATGGTTTGTATGTCTGAAGTGCCTGTCTTTATCAGTTTGTATATCTGAATCAATATATTTGTATGTGTTTTTTTTGTTTCCCTTATTCTCTTTGTGTGTATGTCTGGGCGGGTGTTTGCTTGTTTCACTGCCTGTCTTTGTCGGTTTGTATGTCTGAATCTATGTATTTGTATATGTCTCTCACTCTCTTTGTCTGTTTGTCAGAGTTGGTGTTTGCAAGTCGCAGTGTTTGTCTTTGTTGATTTGTATATCTGAAGTGCCTGTCTTTCTCGGTTTGTATGTCTGAATCTATGTGTTTGTATTTCTCTCACTCTTTTTGCTTGTATGTCTGGACGGGTGTTTGCTTATCCCACTGTCTGTCTTTGTTGGTTTGTATATCTGAAGTGCCTGTCTTTCTCGGTTCGCATGTTTGAATCTAGGCGTTTGTAAGTTTCTCTCACTCTTTTTGCTTGTATGTCTGGACGGGTGTTTGCTTATCCCACTGTCTGTCTTTGTTGGTTTGTATGTCTAAAGTGCCTGTCTTTCTCTGTTTGTATGTCTGAATCTATTTATTTGTATTTGTCTCTCACTCTCTTGGACTGTGTGTCTGGGCGAGTGTTTGCTTATCCCAGTGCATGTCTTTCTCGGTTTGTATGTCTGAATCTATGTATTTTTATGTTTTTCTCACTATCTTTGACAGTGTGTGTCTGGGTAGGTGTTTGCTTATCCCAGTGCCTGTCTTTCTCGGTTTTTATGTCTGAATCTATGTATTTGTATGCGTCTCTCCCTCTTTTTGTCTATTTGGCAGGTGCTTGCTTATCCCAGTGCCTATCTTTCTCGGTTTGTATGTCTGAATCTATGTATTTGTATGTGTCTTTCACTCTTTTTGCTTGTGGGTTTGGGTGGGTGTTTGCTTGTCCCACTGCTTGTCTTTCTCGGTTTGTATGTCTGAATTTATGTATTTGTATGTGTTTCACACTCTCTTTTTCTGTTTGTCTGTGTTGGTGTTTGCATGTCCCAGTGTTTGTCTTTGTTGGTTTGTGTGTCTGAATCTATGTATTTGTATGTGTTTCACACTCTCTTTGTCTGTTTGTCTGGGTTGGTGTTTGCAAGTCCCAGTGTTTGTCTCTGTTGGTTTGTATGTCTGAAGTGTCTGTCTTTCTCAGAAAAGTGTGTCTGAATCTATGTATTTGTATATGTCTCTCACTCTTTTTGCTCGTGTGTATGGGCGGGTGTTTGCTTATCCCAGTGCATGTCTTTCTCCGTTTGTGTGTCTGAATCTACGTATTTGTATGTGTTTCTGACAGTCTCAGACAGTCTGAAGTGCCTGTCTTTCTCGGTTTGTATTTCTGAATCTATGTATTTGTGTGTGTCTCTCACTCTTTTTGCTTGTGTGTTTGGGCAGGTGTTTGCTTATTCCACTGTCTGTCTTTGTTGGTTTATATGTCTGAATCTATGTGTTTGTATGTGTTTTCGTCTCTATAATCCTATGTGCCTGGACAATTGGTTGCTTGTCCTACTGCATGTCTTTGTCGGTTTGTATGTATTGATATATTTGTTTTTATGTTTTTGTCTCTCTCACTCTCTAGGTCTGTGTGTCGGGGCGGGTGCTTGTATTTCTCAGTGCCTGTCTTTGTCGGTTTGTATGTCTGAGTTTATGTGTTTGTATGTGTTTTTGTCTCTCTCACTCTCTAAGTCTGTGTGTGTGGGCGGGATACTTGTATGTCCCTGTGCCTGTCTTTGTCGGTTTGTATATCTGACTCTATATATTTGTATGTGTTTTTTTTGTCTCTCTTATTCTCTTTGCGTGTATGTCTGGGCAAGTGTTTGCTTGTTCCACTGCCTGTCTTTGGTGGTTTGTATGTATAAATCTTGTCGGTTTGTATATCAGAGTCTATATATTTGTATGTGTTTTTGTCTCTCTTATTCTCATTGCGTGTATGTCTGGGTGGGTGTTTGCTTGTTCCACTGCCCATCTTTGTCGATTTGTATGTATAACTCTATTTGTTTGTATATGTTTTTGTCTCTCTCACTTTCTAGGTCTGTGTGTCTGGGTGGTATGTGTCTTGAAAGGTGGTTGCTTGTCCCAGTGCCTGTCTTTATCGGTTTGTATGTATAAATCTATTTGTTTGTTTATGTTTATGTCTCTCTCACTCTCTATGCATGTGTGTCTGGGTGGGTGCCTGCTTGTCCCAGTGTCTTTCTTTGTCGGTTTGTATGTCGGAGTTTATGTGTTTGTTTGTGTTTTTGTCTCTGTCACTCTCTAAGCATATGTATCTGAGTGGGTACTTGCTTATACCAGTGCCTGTCTTTATCGGTTTGTATGTATAAATCTATTTGTTTGTTTATGTTTTGTCTCTCTCAGTCTCTACGCATGTGTGTCTGGGCGGGTGCTTGCTTGTCCCAGTGTCTGTCTTTGTCGGTTTGTATGTCGGAGTTTATGAGTTTGTATATGTTTTTGTCTCTCTCACTCTCTAAGCATATGTGTCTGGGTGGGTAAGCATATTTGTCAGCTTGTCCCAGTGCCTGTCTTTGTCGGTTTGTATGTTTGAATCTATATATTTGTATGTGTTTTTTTCTCTCTTACTCTCTTTGCATGTATGTCTGGGCGGGTGTTTGCTTGTTCCACTGCCTGTCTTTGTCGGTTTGTATGTATAAATCTATTTGTATGTATATGTTTTTGTCTCTCTCTCTCTCTAGCCATGTGTTTCTGGGTGGGTACTTGTCTGTCCCAGTGCACGTCTTTGATGGTTTTTCTTTGTCGGTTTGTATGTCTGAGTTTATGTGTTGGTATGTGTTTTTGTCTCTCTCTCTCACTCTCTAAGCTCGTATGTTTGGGTGGGTACTCGCTTGTCACAGTGTCTGTCTTTGTCTGTTTATATTGCTTGACTGGGTTGTCTTTGTTGGTTTGTATGTATAAAGTGTCTGTCTTTCTATGATTGTATGTATGAATCTATTTATTTGTATTTGTCTCTCACTCTCTTTGACTGTGTGTCTGGGTGGGCGTAAAATGTCTAAAAATCTAAAAAGGGCGAGGGTGAAGGGGTTTGGTTTCCCTTGAATCTTTTCTCAACACCCCCTCAACTTTTCCTGAAACTTAATGCCCTGAGATGTTCCTAAAATATTGCTGATACGTCCTTTTACAAGCCAGCATCGATGGATTTAGTGTATGTGGATAGTGTTCAATATCCCTCTAACCGTTTCTGGAAAGTTTAATTTTTATACCCTGAGTCTTTTGGAGACCTAGAATCAAACATGCCCCCTTGCCTAAAAGGCAAACCCTATGCGTATGCAATGAGAAGCTCACATAACTTACAGTCCTTACCTCAAGGGCTGTGGGGGGTCGTGTTACTCCCAGAGGCATAGTTATTTGATCTTGTGACTGTAATTAGACAAAATTATACGATTTTGATCAGATATATTTGTGAGTTTGCCCTCAGTAACTTTAAATTCTTAAAAAGGGCACTAGAACTTTTAATTTCCAGTCAAATTGAAAACTCCTCAAAGACAGATTTGAAAAGTCCCCAAGGACTCTTTACGTGACAAATTTACATTTTTTTTTTCAAGGAAACTTAGGAGACTACTACTACTACTACTAACAACTCACCGCAGCACCAAGCCGCCTGAGGCCAACACAGCTACGAACGCTCCTCCTCCACCCCAATCTATTCAAAGCCTCCATTTTTACACCCGCCCACGAAGTTCCCATTTCCTTTAAATCTTTCTTTATGACGTCCTCCCACCCCAGACGGGGACGACCTGCTTTCCGTTTAGCCCTAGATGGTTGGCCGAAAAGAACAATCTTCGGCAATCTGTCATCCTTCATCCGCAGAACGTGCCCTAGCCACCTTAACTTTTCTTTCATTATAGCCCTAGAGAGCGGTATTGAACCACATTTTTCGTATAGCCTATTGTTTGAAATACGGTCAGTCAGCCAGGTACCCAGAACAATCCTTAAGCAATTTCTCTGGAAAACATCTAGCAAATCTTCGTCCGCTTTTCGGAGCGTCCATGCTTCAGAACCATATTTGACCACTGTCATCACTGTAGCTTCTAATATTCTAATCTTGGTTTGCATACTTATCTTCCTATTCTTCCAGACTTTTTTTAACTGTGAAAAAACACCCTGAGCCTTGGCTATTCTATATTTAACATCTTCACTGCTCCCACCATCTTTACTAATAATACTACCAAGGTAAGTGAAGCTGCCCACCTGATCAATCTTTTCATTACCCAACATCACCTTTTCATCTTCACTTATTCCTAGCCTTAGTGACTTAGTCTTCCTAACATTAATTTTCAAACCAATTCTAGCACCCTGAACTCGCAAAACCTCTAAAACTTCATTCATTTTGCTCATACTTTCATCTAGGATGCTTAAATCATCAGCATAATCCAAGTCCAGGAGACTTTTTCCTCCCCATTTGATTCCGTGGTCTCTCATTGCCTTTCCTGTGCTCCTTAAAACAAAGTCCATCAAAATAATCCATACAAAGGGGGATAGAACACAACCCTGCTTAACTCCTGATTTAATACAAAACCAGCTGCTAGCCTCATTTCCTACCTTAACCGCAGCAGTGTTATTCTCATACATAGCACTAATCACTTTACTGTATTTGTCTGGTATACCATACAAGGATAAAACCTTTACTAAAGCTCTTCTATCAACAGAATCGAAGGCTTGCTCATAATCTATAAAACTGAGGACCAAAGGTGTTTGAAAACTCAGGCACTTTTCAATTATTAGCCTAAGAGTGAAAATTTGGTCGACACATCCTCTACCTTTTCTAAAACCACACTGCTCTTCTCTTAAAACTTTGTCTACGGCATCTCTCAGTCTAAAAAGTATCATATTACTAAGTAATTTACTACCTACAGAGACCAGACTAATGCCTCGATAATAACCACACTCACTTTTATCACCTTTCTTATAAAGTGGCTTAATTAAGGTTTTCCTAAAATCGTTAGGTACTTCCCCTTTTTCAAAAATCATATTCATAATCTTCAGTAACTTATTTCTAACCTCAGAGCCACCATATTTAGGAAACTCATTTACCACCCTATCAGCACCTGAAGCCTTATTATTCTTTAATCCTTTTAGTACTGTTGCTAATTCCTCCTCACAAAACAAATCTTCCTTCACATCCAAGGTATCACAAACTTTTTCATTTTTCTCTATATTTTTTCCTGCAACTCTATCTCGGTTAAGCAAGTTCTCAAAATGTTCGGCCCATCTCTCTTTAGTTTTTTCCTTATCGCTAATTGCGACCCCATTCCTATCTTTAACTGGGTCAAGTCCGGATTGACTACTCCCTCTCAATTTGTTAACGTTCCAATACAATATTTGACTATTATGCCGTCTAGCTGCATCTTCCAGATCCTCGGCAATTTTATCCATAGCCTCCACTTCACACCTCCTTAGTTCATATTTTAATGCTTTCTCCACTTTCTTTACATTTCTTTTGTTTTCATACGATCTATCACTCAGATAATTCTTGTACAAGTCCTTTCTCCTTTCTATTAAACATAAAGCTTTTTCACTAATATTCTTAGCTGCAGTTCTAGCTTTCTTCCCTAATACACCTTCAGCAACTTCACAAATTATTTTTCTAAAATTATTCCAACCATCTTCCACATTATCAAATTTTAAACTCTCAAGTTTAGTATTCAACTGTTCCTGGAAAGTTTCTCTCAAATTCTCATCCTGGAGTCTACCAACATCATAACTTCCCGGGAGGAAGTTACCCTTCCGATATTTCAGCTTTAAATTAACCCTTGACACTACTAGTTGGTGATCTTTACTTTTAACATCAATAACAGCACTCCTATATACCCTAGTATCTTGTATTGATCCTGCCAGTCTTCGGTTTGCTATAACATAATCAATAAGGTTTGCTGTCTTACCATCACGTGAATACCATGTTAACTTATGAACCATTTTATGACCAAACACCGTATTGGTTATAACTAGATTGTTATACCTACAAAATTGCAAAAGTCTGTATCCATTACTGTTTTCTTTTCCTACACCAAATTTACCTAGGCTGGGATACCATCTATCCCTATTTCTACCAACCTGGGCGCTAAAATCTCCCAGTAATAACATCATATTTCTACCTGGGACCCTGTCTATTTGCTCCTGTAACTGTAAGTAAAATTCATCTGAGTCACTAGTATCTCCGTCAGTCGGTTCTACAGGGGCGTATACTACTATAACTGATACCCTGAACTTTCTAGTCATAAAATGAGCAATTAGTATTCTATTATTAACACCTTCCCAGCCTAAACAAGACTTAGCAGCTTCCTTATTCATCATGAGCCCTACTCCCTGTCTATCTACCCCATCCTTCCTGCCTGAGTAAACAAATTCTATATCACCTAATTTCATGCTTCCTACCCCTGGGATATGAGTTTCTGAAATTCCTAATAAATCCAAACTTAGGGAGAGACGTGAAGTTAAACCTATACTTAATCTACTTTTTTAGTAAAGCTCTTGTTGACTGTTTTTTTTGCCACAGTTGGAAAACGGTCTTTTTATAAGTTTTATTGTCTCTGTTTCTAAAACCTAAATACGGGCAAAAATTAATTTAAAAAAAGTTTAATCAATGAAAGAAGGAAGTTGAAACTTGAAATGAACATAAATTACTGCTTCACAGTTTATTTAATATATTTTTGGAAACCTTTCCAAATAAACTGGCTCGTGATTTTTCCGCATATTTGTAAGATTCTGAAAATCTAACGCTTTACTGAAAACTGAGCTTTCTTAAAATTTTGGATAGTTAAAATCATTTAATAAAATTTCATTACTTCATGGCCGGTAAAAAACTGTTTAGAACCTTATTAATGGCTCTTTTATTTTATGCATTGTCAATTTAGGATTTTTTCTGCTTCTAATCCCGTTTTGTTGCATTCATTTTGTGTTCTCAATAAGCTGTAACTTTTTTTTTTTTTTTTAGAAATTCTACAAATATAGCAAGATATCACGAGCCAGTTCATTCGAAATAGTTTCCCAAAATTATAATGCATAAACATCAAAACAGTAATTTTTGTGTCTTTGAAATTTCAACTTTGCTCTTGTAATTTCGTCAGAAAAATTGTTTTTTTTTTCAAATTTATAGAATATGGTTTTTAGATATTTTTCTAGATTAATCAGAATTAAAACTTTTTCGACTAATAAGAAATTAATAAAACACGTCAGTAGGGGTATAGCTACTAGCCCATTTTTCGATTATCCAGGTCATTTGGAGAAGAAGGGGGGGGGGGGGGTTAGAAACTCTCTATTTATTTGCTGCCTGTTCCAAAAGTTCATATGTATACATGTGCATAATTGGGCCGTCCTTAGTCCTCACTTAGATAGGGGATGGGTATCGAGTAATTTTTGGAAGGGAGTTAGGGGGACGTGGCTCAACAATAGAAAAAATCGTATAGTATGCAATGTTTATCCATTATATAATAGAAAAGTGCATTTTACTTATGGTATTTCTACGTAATCCAAAATGGAAACTTTCTTCCTTGTGTACTGTCTTCGTAAATTTTTTGATTTTGGAACGGTTATGGTGCTCTTGGATTTAAGCCTGTTTGGCTACACCCTTGATTAAATGATGGTGCAGGTTTTAGGTGTATTAGGATTTTTTTTTCTGTCTCAATAAAGTATACAGCAGTTCTTGAAATGGTTTCCAGTTTTTCCTATGCAATAGCTTTAAAAATACTATTTTACAATAAACATGTGTCTTCCTTTTTTTCTCCTGGATTATTATTTTTTTGCCTGTAAACAGTTTGGGCAATCTAATTTTAAATTCTATTTCCGAAAAGTATTTTTTTTTCTTGCAACAAAAATTGTTGAAGTTGCAAAAAGCTTTTGATAGATAATAAATTATTTCCTGACATTTCAAAGACTAAAAAGAATAAGGAAACATAGGGAATTTTCGACTTTCCTTATCACGTTCAGGAATGAATTTTGCATGAATATCATTTTCTGGAGTTGTATCTAACCGCTTTCATTTATAGCGATTTGAATGTCAAGTAAATAGATTCTACTCCATTATTTTGAACAAGAATGAAAGGCTATTTCAAACTCTTCTCAATAAAGAATGTAAATTTGTCAATGAGCACGGTACTATAGTTGGTCCTACGAGAATTAAATAAAAAAAAAAAAAAGATTTTTTAACTGAAAGTAAGGAACGACATTAAAGCTTAAAACAAACAGGAATTATTCTGTATATGAAAGGACTGTCCCCTCCTCAACACCTCGCTCTTTGCGCTAAAGTTTTTTATTGTTTAAAAAAAATAGAGTTGTGAGAAAGTCAAACTTTAGCGTAAAGACCGAGGCGTTGAGGAGGGGACAGCCCCTTTCATATACGGAATAATCCCTGTTCGTTTTAAGTTTTAACGTCGTTCCTTACTTTCAGTAAAAAAACTTGTTTTTCTATTTAATTTTTGAACGTTTTTTAATTAATGCAGAGTTTGATTTTGGTTCACCGTACATGAATAACTAAAACAAAATTTGCCTATTAATTTTACTTTTATTTGGTTAAATGACTGTCTCGAGATTTGTTTAATTTTATTTACGAACGTTTTTATTAGTAATAAATATACGTAACTTACAAATTAACTTACGTAACGAACTTCTATATTCATATATTTTTAATACGTATATTAGGGGGTTCGCCCCCTAGTCAATACCTTGCTCTTTAAGCTAAAGTTCGAATTTTGTTCCAATTCTATAAAAATGACCCTTATTCACAAAGGCCGTTATTTAGAATAAATAGCTTTTATGAAAGTACTAAAAAATCTTTGGCTTAAAGAGCGAGGTATTGACTAGGGAGTGAACCCCATCATATACGTAATATTTTCTGTTCGTTTTAATTTTTGATGTTGCTCCTTACTTTAAGTTGAAAAACTTGTTTTTATTATATTTAATTTCTTATCTGTTTTTTAAATAATGCTGGGAAATCCGGCGCCCCCTTCATAGCAATGTCCCTTCCCCCATGAAAACTTCCTTCATGGAGAGATCCTCCCACATAGCCCCCGACCTCCCCCCCCCCACCTACCAGAAAAAATCCCCCTGAAAACGTCTGTATACTTCCCAATAGCCAATACTATATGTTAACATTAGGTAAAGTTCATAACTTTCAGCCCTCCCCCCAGGGACTTCGGGGGATTAAGTCATCCTAAAGGACATAGTTATCATATTTTCGACCATGCTGAACAAAATGGCTATCTCAAAATTTTGATCGGGTGACTTTGGGAAAAAAATGAGCGTGGGAGGCGGCCTAGTTGCCCTCTGTTTTTTTTGTCACTTAAAAAAGGCACTAGAACTTTTAATTTACGTTCCAATGAACCCTCCCACGATATTCTAGGACCACTGGGTCGATACGATCACCCCTGAGAGAAAAAAAAATAGTAATAAACACGCAATCGTGATCTTTCTTCTGGCAAAAAATTCAAAATTCCACGTTTTTGTACATAGGAGCTTGAAACCTTTAAAGTAGGGTTCTCTGATACGCTGAATATGATGGTGTGAATTTCATTAAGGTTCTATAATTTTTAGAGGGTCTTTCTCCCTTTTTTCGAAAATCAGTCAAATTTTCTCAGGCGCGTAACTTTTGATGGCGCGTAACGCTGAATATGATGGTGGGATTTTCATTAAGGTTCTATAACTTTTAGAGGGTCTTTTTCCCTTTTTTTCGAAAATCAGTCAAATTTTCTCAGGCGCGTAACTTTTGACGGGTAGAACTAAACTTGATGAAACTTGTATATTTGAAATCAGCATTAAAATTTGATTCTTTTGATGTATCTATTGGTATCCAAAACCCATTTTCTAGAGTTTCGGTTACCATTGAGCCGGGTCGCTCCTTACTTACAGTTCGTTACCACGAACTGTTTGAAAGGAAGTATTTGCTGTCCTAAAATTCCGTGGTAAAGAGTTTACTTTAGCTTTTTTTTCTTTTTTTTGTCTGATGTATTTTACAAGTCAATTAACTTATCCCAAAGTATAAATTATGTTTAACTAGCCTTTTGGTTAGTTCAGCCTCAATATGGCCCCTCAACATCCCCCTAAACATGGCCTTGATCGATTGATCACCCCCCTCATCATTTCTTTAAGTTCCAACTTAATACCCTCAGTCACTCCTTAGTTTTCCCATTTTGAAAACCTGTTTGCACATAATATTTTTTTTGTAGATTTAGTTTAACACTCCCTTCAACATTCTCTGGAAGTTTTACTTGACTGCACTTGCTCTTTTTGAACACCAATGGTCAAACATGTCTTCTTTCCCAATAAAAAACACTATATGTAAACAATGGGCAAATTACATAATTTGCAGCACTTACTCTGAGGGATCTGGGGAGGTTGCCTTCCCAACATCCCTGGAGACATAGTTACTGGACCCTTCAACTATGCTGATCAAAATGACTATCTCAAATTATGGTTGGATTTGTTTGGAGAATTAATGGGCTTGCGAGGTGGGCTGCTTGTTCTCCAATCGCTTATGACTCATGACAAAAAGGCAACTAGAACTTTTAGTTTCCAATCGAAGGACCTTCTTTAAAGGTTTTAATGGTAGCGCTGCGCTGCCTATGATGTTCCTTATATGTCCTTTTGAAACCTCCGTGCATCTAGTTTTTTTCTCGTTTAATTGAAACTCCCACAAAACGTTCCCTAAAAGTTTCACCTTAATACACTTAACCTCATTAGTTACAGCAATCATAGTAGCAGTATTAATAGTATAAAACAGTGACTTCTGGCTAGGTCAAAATCCGCCAACATGCCCTGAGAGTTCTATCTTAATAATATAAGTCGTCCCTAAGACATTGCTGTTACAACCTTTTGACAACCTAGATGCTCATAGTTCTTTTTTATTTAGTTCAACATCCACCAAAACAGTCCTTAAAAGCTTCACCTAAATATCCTTGGCTTCAGCAATACTGATAGCTGTAGTAGTAGCATCAGAAGCAATATGTACACAGCACCATTGTTTTTTTTTAACATCCCCCTCAGCACGCGGTGAAACTTTCAACTTAATACCATAAACCGTTTCTAAGCAATTCCTGATAATTCCTGAGGAATTCCCGACAGGTTGTCATCTTGACAACCTGCATGCACGTAGTGTATTTTGATTTGGTTCAACACTTTTTTCGAAGCTCCACAAAATTTTGTCTTATTACCTTTAGCCTTAGTAGCAATAGTAGGAGTAACAGTAGTAATAGTAGTGGCAGCAGTAGCAGTAGTAATAGAATTAGTTATGGTAGCCTTACCTGTAGTAGCAGTAGTAGTAACAGCAGTAGTAATAGTAGTAGCTGCAATAGTAGTAGCAGTGCAGAAATAGTAGTAGTAGGATGCATATATTGCCTTTTGGTTAGTTCAACATTCCCCACAAAAACAAATGTTGAGGGGCAAGCTAATCCAAATCAAAAATTACTATTTTCATACGGATTGTCAAAAAGGTGTATAAGCAGTATCTTTGAGACACCTTACCGTATCAAGATAAAACTTCCAGGGCATTATGTGGGGGGTGTTTGACTGACCAAAAAGCTACATACGTATACTACTACTGTTATTAATACTGCTACCACTACTGTTGCTACCACTACTAACACAACACTACTACTACTGCAGCTGTCATTGTTACTACTACTACAAGTATGATACTTGTACCATTAATGCTAAGGGTATGAAGGGCTTATCGACAGTATACTAACAACGGCGTATTGTATTAGGTTTAAACTTCCAGGGCTTGATGAGGGGGATGTTCAACTGAACAAAAGGCAATATGCGCACACTACTAAGGCTTTTAGTGCTATTACAACTGCTGTTAGTACTACCACTAGTACTACTAGTACTATTACAACTACTGCTGTGACTACTACTACAACTATGGCTAAGGATATTAAAGTGATTTTTATAGGATTATTACGAGGGAAAGTTGAACTGAATCACGACACGATGTCTGCATACTGGTTCTCAAAAGGGCCTATAAGCAATATCTTAGGAATGGCTTTGTGCGTGGAGTTGTAACTTACAGGACTTGTTGTGTGGGATGTTGAACTAACCAAAGGCCAATATTTTCATCCAATTACTACTGCCTTTACTCCTACTAAAACTGCTACTAAAGCTAAGGCTACTGCTACTGCTACTACTGATACTAGTATTACTACTGGTAGTACTACTAATGCTGCTAAGGCTAAGGGTATTGAGGCAAAAATTTCTACTGTGGCGTCAAACCATGATTTTGCCCCCATGGAGCACCAAGTTGCTATAGATTAAAATTTCGGAGATAGCCAAACGATCTGAAAATATAAAAAACTATATATTGAGATATCCAGTTACAGAGAAAGTGACGCTACGCAGCGGTGCATTCGTTCCTGAAAAGTCACGTAGTCCATACATGGAAAATGGTTAAAATTGACATTTATCTTAATACTTGATTTAACTAAGTTAATTCACATAATTTTTCCTGAGATTATGTTTAGTGATGTATCACTGCAAATTAGGTATGAGGTTGGTGGTTCATTGATTAGGCGGAGGAGGGGGTGCCAGGCACCTATAAGAGTGCATTTAAACGCTTGGATTGACTCATTCTCAACGAGCATTCAAATAAAAATAGGACGGGGTATGGGGAAGGAATTAATCCCTCATCTGCCTTTACTTAGAGTAAGCCTGAATAACAGAGCTGCGAGAGGATATCTTCCTTCTTGTCGGAGAAAAACACTTCTGATATTTATTTTTATGTTTCATTAAATACACTGGTTTAATTCATACTGCATAAAATTCTGTACAATGAGGTCTAAGTGCACATCAGCTATCGTGAAGGAGGGGTGGCGGGTCATTTTGTAGGTAGGAGCCAAATGCCTCAAAGAGTATGTTCTAATGCCCAAACATCTTATTTCTCAAACAGCCTAAACTCAATGAAGTAATATGGCGTATTGGAGAAATGAAAAACCAAGGCTTGCAGAGTGATCAGGTGAAAAATGCCGAAAGGAAAAAAGATAGTGGATGAATATTTAGTGAAAACGGAAGAAGAAGAAGTGGTTTTTCACATGAAAACAAAACAACCATTTATGAAATTTGAACTATGGCTTGAGAAAATGCATAATGTGCCGTATAGTCAGTTTATAAAGGAATTTATGTTTCTGTTTATTCATGTGATACTGCCGCATCAAGATCGAGTAAGTCGTTTTACCCAAGGTGAAGGTCCAAAGTGCAAGCTTTGCGACGAAATCGTGATAAATGGCCTGAAGCACGAATTTCTAAATTGTAAATATAATGAAGGAATTATAGATAAGTGTTTTAGTGCCTTAAGAGATCGTGGAGTAATTTGGAATACTGAGGAAGATAAGATAAGGTTGATTAAACTGAATGTAGAAATTCCTGGAAATGAGAGGAGAGAGCGAGCTGTGGTGTTGATTGTGATGAAACTTTGTGAATATGTATGGAAAAGAAAGAAGAAGAGAAAAGGGATTGAGTTAAGAAGTTTTGGTTATGATTGTAGGATAATGATAGCGCGTTTAAGTGAAACTGAAAGGTGGAAAGAACGAGTGGATATTGAGTAGATGGAGTTGCTGGTTGAAGAGTTTATTGGAAAGAGGTAGGTTATGTTTGAGGAGATATGTTGTGAGTGTTTGTTTCAGTGCAAGAAGAAATGGGTAAAACAGCGTTGCCAGTTTTATAATTATGTTTTTGTTTTGTTTTTAGAGTTAAATAGTAGCCGAAGTATAGTTAAAAGGGAAAAATTAAAATATATTGAAAAGTGGTATCATTATAACTTTCTTTGAGGTCTTTGTAATTTGTAAATATGTTGGTGTATTTTTTTGTAAAAGAAAGTTATACTGATAGGTAATTTGGTTTATTTGTTTTATTATTATTAATTTAATTAGTTTATTTTCAATTGTTTTATTATTATTATTTGTTTTTATACGAGACACGTAGGGTGACCACTCGTAAGAGTTTAGAGGTATGGTAAGAAATAGCCACCGTATGAAGGGCTTCCTGTTGGGGAAGGACGCCCTTTTCCAGGAGAATGGCAATTTTTTTTCTTTTATTGGAAAGTTTTTGGTAGTATATGGTGACTTGAAGTGTGTCCAGTTCGGCTGCTATTTAATAAAAGAGTAGGCGACGTCTAAAGTTAAAATTAGATGTATTTTGAATTTAGAATTTGTCATCACTGAAAGGAGAGGAGGTGGGTTAAAAGAAAAAAAAAGCGAAAAAAAAAGAAAAAAAACAGCCTAACTTTCATTGAGCATTCAGATAAATATAAATGAGCCTTGATGAGGGGAGGGGGGGGCTAGAAATTGACTTCAAATCCCTCTTAATTCTCGGGAACATTTTTTGTCTACGTCTTTATCATTGGTGGTGGGGGGGGGGTAGGTAATAACTCTCCTCTGATTGTGACTGTCTTTTTTTATGTGGTACAAAATAATATTCACTCGCCTCTCGGCACAAAGGTGGAAAAGGCAAGGTGGGTTGGATACACAGGATTAAAAAATGAGTGGGAAATACAGGCGCACACTGTGGAGGTAAGTAAATGCATAGAGTAAGATAAAATACATTTCCTGCGTTGTATAATAGAAGACTTTGGTTGTAAATGGGTACTACAGAAGGATGTGTATAAGTGTTCTTTTGTTTGAGTTCGTTGAAAGCCTATAAACATTCTTTTTGATTCACATTGTCAAAGAAACATTCCTGCAAAAGCATCAGGTGGTAAGAAGTTCAAAATTCAAGGTTCATAAGATTCCTGCTAGGTGTGGAAGGATTACCGAGCTGATTTGGCAAGTCCTCTCATGTGATTTTATAATTATTCAACGATTTTCGAAAGACATCCCAGATAACGTGACCCAAAAGATGTGTCTAAAGCAGTAACAGGATCAAAATCTAATAATTTCTGCTCAATAGTCTTTTGTTCTCATATGGCCACCTATGATAATTCTTGGGTACAAAATGGCCTAAGATGGTACTTTATTGTGAAGTGATCTCTTTTATTTTATAAACTCTTTTATTTTTAACTGTACGTTCGAATGAGACGTTTTGAAATATGCTTATATCATTGGATTGATAATATTATCAATGGTAGGCTAAGTAAAAAACAACAAAAAACATATAATTGACCAGTCTGATCTTTTTTAAGAAAAATATGAAATTTCGTATTTCGAAGCTTGATTCTTAAATTTATGCTGTGATTTTCTTCAGCACCAATATACTTTGAGGCTCTATTCACTCTTTTTCCAAAATTATGCAAAAGTGTATTATGCTAGCAACAAAACTTAATAAATTGGACAAATTGTGTATCATTATGCAAATTAAACTCTTTAGGTTCATATATTGTTAAAGATCTTCGATTTTTTCCCAGTTTTCAAGCTTTTACTTTACATATCCTTATTCATAAACTGCTCGACTTAAAAGTTGTATCTGCAAGTGTCCAAAAAGTCTTTGATCAAACAGTTCGTGGTAACAAACTGTAAGTAAGGAGCGACCCGGCTCAATAGTTACCAAAACTCCAAAACACAGAATTTTGATGCCAATAGATATGTCAAATAAATCAAATTTTTATGCTGATTTCAAATATATAAGTTTCATCAAGTTTAGTCTTACCCATCAAAAGTTATGCGCCTGAGACATTTTGACTTATTTTCGAAAAAAGGGAGAAACACCCCCAAAAGTCACAGAACTTTAATGAAAATCACACCATCGGATTCAGCGTATTAGAGAACCCTACTGTAGAAGTTTCAAGCTCCTATATGCAAAAATGTGGAATTTTGTATTTTTTGTCAAACAGTTCGTGGTAACGAACTGTAAGTAAGGAGCGACCCGGCTTAATAGTTACCGAAACTCTAAAAACCGGAATTTTGATACGCATAGATACATCAATAGAATTAGATTTTATGCTGATTTCAAATATATAAGTTTCATTAAGTTTAGTTTTACCCATCAAAAGTTACGCGCCTCAGAAAATTTGCCTTATTTTCGAAAAAAGGGGAAAACCATCCCCAAAAAGTCATAGAACTTTAATGAAAATCACACCATCGGATTCTGCGTATCAGAAAACCCTATTACACAGGTTTCAAGCTCATATCTGCAAAAATCTGCAACTTTGTATTTTTTGCCAGAAGAAAGATTAGCCTACGGATGCGTGTTTATTTTTTTTTTCAGGGGTAATCGTACCAACCCAGTGGCCCTAGAACCTCAAAAGAGACCTCATTCAAACGGGAATTAAAAGTTATAGTGCTCTTTTCAGCGACCAATAATGTTGGAGGGCAACTTGGCCCCCTATCACGCCCCTTTTTTCCCAATTTCGTCTGATCAAAATTTTGAGATAGCCATTCTGTTCAGCATAGTTGAAAAACCCCAAAAATATATCTTTGAAGGTAACAAATTCCCCCTAGAGCCCTTATGGAAAGGTCTTAAAGTTTTAAATTTCCCAATTGTATACGTATAGTATTTGTTATTGGAAACTATGAATGCATTTTTTTTGGGGGGGGGGAGGGGTGAAGTACACAGGTGTTTTCGGGAGGAATTTTTTCTAGGTGGGGGGGGGGTTCGGGGTCGGAGTAAGGGTTACGGGGGAGGATCTTTCCATGGAGGATATTTCCTTGGGGGAAGGAACATTTCCATGAAGGGGGCGCCAGATTTCCCAGCATTATTAAAAAAACGATCAGAAATTAAATAAAAAAACAAGATTTTTTCAACTGAAAATAAGGAGCAACATTAAAAAACGAACAGAAATTATTACATATGAGAGGGTTCGCCCCCTAGTCAATACCTCGCTCTTTACGCTAAAATTTTTTAGTACTTTCAAAAGAGCTATCTATTCTAATTAACCGGCCTTTGTGATTCAGGGGTTTGTGATTCGAACAAAATTCGAACTTTAGCGTAAAGAGCGAGGTATTGACTAGGGAGCGAACTTCCTAATATACGTAATAAAAACATACGAATATAGGAATTCGTTACGTAAGTTAATTCGTAAGTTACGTCAGAACAAAATTTCACGAAAGCCAGTTAGCCAAAAAAAGGAAAATTAATATGCAAATTTCGTTTTAATTATTCATGTACGGTGAGCCAAAATCAAAGCTGCATTATTTCAAAAACTTTCAGAAATTAACTAAAAAAACAAGTTCATTTAACTGAAAGTAAGGAGCGACATTAAAACTAAAAACGTACAGAAATTATTCCGTATATGAAAGGGACTGTCCCCTCCTCAACGCCTCGCTCTTTACGCTAAAGTTTTTTTTATTGTTTAAAAAAATAGAGTTGTGAGAAAGTCAAACTTTAGCGTAAAGAGCGAGGCGTTTAGGAGGGGACAGCCCCTTTCATATACGGAATAATTTCTGTTGGTTTTAAGTTTTAATGTCGCTCCTTACTTTCAGTTACAAAAACTTGTTTTTTTTAGTTAATTTAGCTCAAGACTTGAAACTTGCAACAAAAGGAGTGATCAATGGCTTATTATAATTTTTGCCAGGCCACACAATGATCGAATAACAATCTAAAGTTTTTTTGGCAACAAATGAATATTTGACCAATTTGCACTAGAATAATAAAAACGAGGAAAATATATACACTCGTAAATCTCTTTACTCTGTTATTGTGCAACAGACATAACATGTCGGCAGTGGAAGAAAATAACACATTTTGTTAGCCATATGGAATCATGAGAACCACTAACAATACCCTTAATGAACATAAGCCCGTCTTATTCCTTAAGTTTTTTTAAACATATATAAGTTGGATAGAGGGATATTCTTTGACTTTTATTAGCACAGATCTCTTTTCTTAGAGAATAATAAATATTTTTCACCACAAAGTTGCTGTCTTAAAAGTTGTATGGTGTACTAAAAGAAATGCTTTTCAAAGCTTAGAACTGGAAACTTTTGTGTCAAGGCAGCGACAATTGTCTTATTTGATATTTTTCCCGATCAGACAATGACGGGGCAATGGGGAGACTGCTATTCCTTGGGATTTGTCCCCAATCTTAGGATTTCAGTCCTTAGCGAGTAATTTTGGAAAATAAAACTATGTTGAAAATTATATTTAACATATATTAAGTATATTTTAAGTATTTATAGTAAGTATATACTAACTGTATTTAATTATCTATCATTTGAAATCTTGGGTGTTTTTTTCAAATTTTAGGTTTTTTTGCACATGAATCATAGGATATTACTGCATTCCAAGAGACTTCCCTGGCCAGTATTCAAAAGCTTATTGATGAAAAAATTAAATGTAGGCAAAGTATGGCCTCTCTCAGCCAAAAGAATTATAATTGAATAATTAGAATATTTCAGCGCTTCACAGGCATTCTTGAAAATATATTTAATAGTATATTGTTGTGACGTCATGCTTGGCTTAAAATTAATAAAATTAGGATTAAATCAAATCTGTTAAATTAAACGAAAATTAAGTTATATTAAGATTAAGTTAGACTGCGATATTGAATCATGATTTCCAGACTTTGAACTTTAAAAATAGTGCATTCTTCGTCTTTTTCTTCTTTAAGCATTATGGAATCACGAGTTCCAGAAATATAGCCTTTTCTTTTAAGAATTAGATATTTTCTTCAACTTCTTTAAAAATTATTGAATCAGGGTTCCAGAAATAAGCCTTAAAGAATAGTGTGCTCTTTTTCTTCTTCCAATATGGAATAACGAGTCGCAGAAATGTGAGGTCAAGATAGTCTACTCGTATTATCTTCCAAAGAAATTACTTTCATCATTTCACAAGCTCTATCCGAAAAAAGTGTTTTAATTAACGTATATTCCTAGGTTTATTGCTTAGGAGAAGACGAAAAAAAAAAAGCTCAAGCACTTTTAATTAAATATACTTTTATGTTCATGGAGATTAAGTAGATGTAACCAAAGATAAATTATGTAGTAAATATGAGTTTTATTGATAATAAAAAACAAGTCATTAAGATATTGTTTTAGGAAATTTATGACAAAGTAAATCATCAACAGCGAATAAAGCACAGTTGATACTTAATAAATTTTGGACAAAGCTTCCGTAAAGTGCAGAAATAGAGAGGATTAGAAAGTGATGGGAAAATAGCTCACACAAACAAAAAGCTTAAGGAAATTCTATAGCACTAAATTTTTAGTCTATTTTTGAAGCTTCTGTTATAAGCTTCCTTAGAGCAACTGATCTAGTCAGAACTCTCCTAAAGGGGAGATTATTATTATTATTTAAATAGCTAAGCTCTTTAAACTATGAGTTTATCCTTCTTAACTTGAATATTTACAAACAGAGTAAAATCATAAGACCACAAAAAAATAAATCTCTTCGTTAATTAAAAAACATAAATTAATATAAATTTTAACCAAAATAAAATAAATGTCAAGACTCTTTTTATGCGAAACTAGTTATTTTACAATTTACAATTATTTGTAAAACCATTTAATTGTAAAACCATTTCACAATTAAATCGTTTATTTTTACCTTTTGCAACAGGTTTGCTTAGTCACATTAATTCCTATTACATTACTTGACGAATGTACCCCAAAGTAAGTATCTGCATTTTCTTCCTTTTTTGGTGGCCCCTTTTTGTATTTATACAACGCAATGGCAGACATACTACAATGTAAGAGTGAATCATTAAAAGCGTTTTTCGACCGTCGGTCCGAACTGTAACAATCGTTGTGAATTGACAAAACCTTGTTACCAAAAGTTCACAGTAGCATATTGATTTGACAAAAAATATATAGAATTCAATTGTAAACTAATGCTAAAATAGCATTTAAAACTTTACAACAAAAACTTTAAAACTTTACAACCTGTAAGAATGCAATAAAAACTGTTGAAACATACAAGTTCAAAGTTATTCCGGAAATAAAAGAAATTATAAGTTTCATTCGAATTTGACACTCAAAATTAATTATCAATTTCCTCCAATAATGATTTAAGTTTCAAAAATGTCACTAATTATTAGTAGTAACAACTTTCTGTTAGCTCACAGAATTTTTTTAAGTGAAAATCTAGGTTGCAATCAAACAGTAACGAACTGTAAGTAAGGAGCGACCCGGCTCAATGGTAACCGAAACTCTAAAAAACGGAATTTTGATACCAATAGATGCTTCAAAAGAATTATTTTAATGCTGATTTCAAATATATAAGTTTCATCAAGTTTAGTCTTACCCATCAAAAGTTACGCGCCTGAGAAAATTTGGCTGATTTTAGAAAAAAGGGGCAAAGACCCCCTAAAAATTAAAGAACCTTAATGAAAATCACACCATCATATTCAGCTTATCAGAGAACCCTACTGTAGAGGTTTTAAGCACCTATCTACAAAAATGTGGAATTTTGCATTTTTTGCCAGAAGAAAGATCACGGATGCGTTTTTATTTGTTTTTTTTCCCAGGGGTGATCGTATCGACCCAGTGATCCTAGAATATCGTGGGAGGGCTCATTGGAACGGAAATTAAAAGTTCTAGTGCCCTTATTAAGTGACCAAACAATGGAGGGCAACTAGGCCCCTCTCACTCTCATTTTTTTCCCAAAGCCACCCGATCAAAATTTTGAGATAGCCATTTTGTTCAGCATGGTCGAAAATATGATATGTCTTTTAGGATGTCTATGTCTAAGTCTTTTAGGATGAATTAATCCCCCGAAGTCCCTGGGGGAGGGCTGAAAGTTATGAACTTTACCCATTGTTAACATATAGTATTGGTTATTGGGAAATACATAGACGTTTTCAGGGGGATTTTTTTTCTGGTAGGTGGGGGGGTGGTCGGGGGTTATGTGGGTGGATCTTTCCATGAAGAAATTTTTCATGGGGGAGGGGACAGTGCTATGAAGGGGTGCCGGATTTCCCAGCATTATTAAAGAAAAAGATCAGAAATTAAATAAAAAAAAAGTTTTCCAACTGAAAATAAGGAGTAACATCAAAACTTAAAACGAACAGAAAATATTACGTGTATGATTCGGTTCACCCCCTAGTCAATACCTCGCTCTTTAAGCCAAAGATTTTTTTAGTACTTTCAGAAGAGCTATTTATTCTAATTAACGGCCTTTGTGATTAAGGGGTCATTTTTAAAGAATTGGAACAAAATTCAAACTTTAGCTTAAAGAGCAAGATATTGACTAGGGGGCAAACCCCACTAATATACGTGTTAAAAATCTATGAATATAGAAGTTCGTTACGCGAGTTACGTATATTTATTACTAATAAAAACGTTCGTAAATAAAATTAAACAAGTTTCGTGAAAGCCATTTAACCAAATAAAAGTAAAATTAATATGCAAATTTTGTTTTAATTATTCATGTACGGTGAGCCAAAATCAAAACCTGCATTAATTCAAAAACGTTCAAAAATTAAATAAAAAAACAAGTTTTTTTAACTGAAAGTAAGGAACGACGTTAAAACTTAAAACGAACAGAAATTATTCCATATATAAAAGGGGCTGTCCCCTCCTCAACGTCTCGCTCTTTACGCTAAAATTTGACTTTCTCATAACTCTATTTTTTAAAACAATAAAAAACTTTAGCGTAAAGAGCGAGGCGTTGAGGAGGGGACAGCCCCTTTCATATACGGAATAATTTCTGTTCATTTTAAGTTTTAACGTCCTTTAATTTTATACTACGACGGAAGAACATGCCTTAAAAGACATACTACTACATCCGATTAATTAGCCTCCCCTTGTTTAACAGGAAGTCGTAGGCAAACGACCACCCACAGATAACCTCACTCAATGTCCTCAGTACAGTTCTGCCTAAAAAGTAAATGCTCCATATAATCAATTATGGCTGAACTAGATACGAAGCCTTTTAGACAAAAGGCATAAAAATCAAGAAGGAAGGCATTTAATGCTCTTTTGTGAAGACGAAAAAAGATTGTTCTGTCGCCCCACCTCACAAACTATCTTGGAGAATTTTCACCCGATCCCTCAGCCGTGAAACCGAAAAGGGTGAACATTAGATTCTCAATTACGAAGACCCCCCCCCCCAATCGAATTATATGCCTGTTTTTACTGACGAAAAAAAAGAGCGCTAAGCTCACATTCTTGACCTCGAGATTGGAAGACTGATGCTCTATCTACCGAGCTAGCCGGGTTTTTTAGGAAGTTTTGCACCTTTTTGTTTATTTATATATAAGGTTAAACTCGTTTTCTGTAGAATTACACAAGTTAACCTTTTATGTAGGCTACCAAGTGTTTCTGCCTATTAAATTTCATTGATTTTCTACAATGCACTTTCTTTTGAAAAAAACCTAAAGGAGGGAGGGAAGGATGAAAGTTGTACTCTGACGATAAAGAGACGTTAATATCGCTTGGTTAATTTATTAGTATGAAAGCAACTTACCTTATACACATCAAAGTTTTCTATGATTGAATCAAAGCACGTATACAAATCGTTAAGGAGATCTACCACCTGGGAATAAGATATATTAAGGTATCGGTTGATATAAAGTAGACAGTCTAACACTTTATTTTGGCAATCCAAAATAGAAAAAACACTTGATTCATTTTAAACGATGATGAATAAAAAATAAAGTAGGGGGAGACAGCTTCTCCAGACAATGCGATTATTCGTACGAAAATGCGTCGTAAAGCAATGAATTAAAAAAAAAAATTTCCACTTTTTTAGGTTCCAATAATTTTGTTTATGAAGTATTATTTTATCATGTTTAGTTATATTTGATTAGGATTAACCTAGCTTCACTTCTTGGGTGACTAATAGAAAGTAATTCATTTTTATTTAATAAAGTAAGAATTAGTTCCATAGTGAAAAAAGTAATTGTTTTACTATGGAACTAAAAGAAAGTCATTTTTTGTTCCTCTTATGGCATTCTTTACAAAAAGTTTAAAACCCATAATATCATGGATTTACTAAATAATGATAATAAATGTATAAAATTCAAGACCTCAACAGTCTTCCAAAGAATATCTTTCACCTTAGCCTGGTCTCATTAGTCTTTGGTTTGATTTTAACAGACCCTCGGCTATAAGACGGCTAAAGTATTCATAAAAAGGTTTGGAGCAGGAGCCTATGACTTGATTTTTTTTAATTGAAACTTTTATCATTTGCATCAATTTTTACGAACGCATAAAATCAGTAGACCATGGCTTCTAAACCATGATTAATACAAAATAAAGTAGACTGAGACGGTACCAATTGATCAAGCATGCCTAACAGATATAGAGGACAATTTATGAAAAAAAGTACCGAAAAGTACCGACGATTTGTGAAAAAAAGTGTTTTTTTTTCATTTATGAAAAAAAAAACTGTTTTGATTGTAGAGGGCCTAGTAATAGGCTTTAATTTAAGGGCAGTGTAAAAAACAGAAATTAGTCCAAATGTGAATTTAGTAATTAGCTAAGAAATGAAACACAAAATAATAGGCAAACACGTCGCCTGAATGACATGCGGTGACAAATAAGGGGGCATTTCCTTTAAAAAATCATGTTAAAGACCATAAATTATCCAGTTCTAATCTCCTTTGGAACTATGTTCCAGTAATCAAGATCATTGACCTTAGGCAAGGGTTTTAGACTGTGTTATTGTAATATCGTCACTCCCTTTAAGAAATCCTGAGTATCTTCAACAGTTCAAATGATAGCCCCTCCTCATTTATTAGTAATCCTTTAAAAGAAACAACCACCTGAGTATAGTCCTTCTATTGAATTCTATGGGTCCCCCGTACCAAACAGGTTGTGTGCGTACTTTCAAGTAATTGGGTTACCAGGGTCATTTGCCTATTACAATGAGCTCTACATGGCTTGGCAGACGATACATGTTTATTTTTTTTTTTTTTTTTTAACGAGTATAACTTGATTGGTGATTAGGATTTGAATAAAAGGAAAACTCAGTTATTTGCTTGCGTGTATAGGAATTCCCATGTTATTTGCTTGCTTGTATTTTGTGTTAAATAAGTAGTTTTTGTATCTTTTAAAAGAACTTTACAGGGTTTGAGAGACTCAGTTGCCTAACCCCGTGTGGTTTTTCTTTACTTAGTGCTCATTAAAAACGAAATTTTGTGTTAAATAAGTAGTTTTTGTATCTTTTTAAAAGAGCTTTACGGGGATTGAGAGACTCAGTTGCCGGATTCCGTGTGATTGTTCTTTACTTAGTGCTCATTAAAAACGAAATTTTTGTGTTAAATAAGTAGTTTTTGTATCTTTTAAAAGAGCTTTAAGGGGTTTGAGAGACTCAGTTGCCTAATTCCGTGTGGTTTTTCTTTACTTAGTGCTCATTAAAAAACGAAATTTTGTGTTAAATAAGTAGTTTTTGTATCTTTTAAAAGAGCTTTAAGGGGTTTGAGAGACTCAGTTGCCTAATTCCGTGTGGTTTTTCTTTACTTAGTGCTCATTAAAAACGAAATTTTGTGTTAAATAAGTAGTTTTTGTATCTTTTTAAAAGAGCTTTACGGGGATTGAGAGACTCAGTTGCCGGATTCCGTGTGATTGTTCTTTACTTAGTGCTCATTAAAAACGAAATTTTGTGTTAAATAAGTAGTTTTTGTATCTTTTAAAAGAGCTTTACGGGGATTGAGAGACTCAGTTGCCTAATTCCATGTGGTTTTTCTTTACTTAGTGCTCATTAAAAACGAAATTTTGTGTTAAATAAGTAGTTTTCTTTCTTGAATTCAACTCTTGGATACACAATACGGAAATTTCATTCAAGAAATTATGAAAATATTTGTAAGTAAGTAACAAACTCTTTATTAATTTCACCTCTTGGATATACAGTACAGATACTTCATTCAAGAAATTATGAAAAAATCGCAAGTAAGTAGCTTTTTTTTCTCTTTATCACAAACAATTTTCACTTAGCTACGCGATGTAGAAATTTAATTCAAGAAATTATGAAAAAATTCTCAGTAAGTAACAATTTCTTTCTTGAAGTCAACTCTTGGATACACAATACGGAAATTTCATTCAAGAAATTATAAAAAGTATTTGAAAGTAAGTAACAAGCTCTTTATTGATTTCACCTCTTGAATATACAGTACAGATACTTCATTCAAGAAACGTGATTAAACACGTTCTGAAACTACATGCTATTTGTATGCCTTTCCTTGGCACCTTTCCAAACGAGCGGGGATTCCCCACTGGTTCCTACACATTGCAAAAAGTGAGCAGTACGAAAACTCCACGTTTTCAACCAGACTGGTTTGACAAAATTCTAAGTAAGTAACAAACTTTATTGTTTTCACGAGTTAGATATACGATGTAGAAATTAAATTCATGAAATTATGAAAAAATTCTCAGTAAGTAACCATTTCTTTCTTGAAGTCAACTCTTGGATACACAATACGGAAATTTCATTCAAGAAATTATGAAAATATTTGTAAGTAAGTAACAAACTCTTTATTAATTTCACCTCTTGGATATACAGTACAGATACTTCATTCAAGAAATTATGAAAAAATCGCAAGTAAGTAGCTTTTTTTTTTCTCTTTATCACAAACAATTTTCACTTAGCTACGCGATGTAGAAATTTAATTCAAGAAATTATGAAAAAATTCTCAGTAAGTAACAATTTCTTTCTTGAAGTCAACTCTTGGATACACACAACACGGAAATTTCATTCAAGAAATTATAAAAAGTATTTGTAAGTAAGTAACAAGCTCTTTATTGATTTCACCTCTTGAATATACAGTACAGATACTTCATTCAAGAAACGTGATTAAACACGTTCTGAAACTACATGCTATTTGTATGCCTTTCCTTGGCACCTTTCCAAACGAGCGGGGATTCCCCACTGGTTCCTACACATTGCAAAAAGTGAGCAGTACGAAAACTCCACGTTTTCAACCAGACTGGTTTTTTAGGGACCAATCAGGAGAGATATGCAAAGTCGACATAGCTTTATTTCATTTTTTAAGGTTCATTTAGACGAGGTTACGTGCGCGCACGTAACCTCGAAGAAAAAAAAAAGCTACTTACTTGCGATTTTTTCATAATTTCTTGAATGAAGTATCTGTACTGTATATTCAAGAGGTGAAATCAATAAAGAGTTTGTTACTTACTTACAAATATTTTCATAATTTCTTGAATGAAATTTCCGTATTGTGTATCCAAGAGTTGACTTCAAGAAAGAAATGGTTACTTACTGAGAATTTTTTCATAATTTCATGAATTTAATTTCTACATCGTATATCTAACTCGTGAAAACAATAAAGTTTGTTACTTACTTAGAATTTTGTCAAACCAGTCTGGTTGAAAACGTGGAGTTTTCGTACTGCTCACTTTTTGCAATGTGTAGGAACCAGTGGGGAATCCCCGCTCGTTTGGAAAGGTGCCAAGGAAAGGCATAAAATAGCATGTAGTTTCAGAACATGTTTAATCACGTTTCTTGAATGAAGTATCTGTACTGTATATCCAAGAGGTGAAATCAATAAAGAGTTTGTTACTTACTTACAAATATTTTTATAATTTCTTGAATGAAATTTCCGTATTGTGTGTATCCAAGAGTTGACTTCAAGAAAGAAATTGTTACTTACTGAGAATTTTTTCATAACTTCTTGAATTAAATTTCTACATCACGTAGCTAAGTGAAAATTGTTTGTGATAAAGAGAAAAAAAAGCTACTTACTTGCGATTTTTTCATAATTTCTTGAATGAAGTATCTGTACTGTATATCCAAGAGGTGAAATTAATAAAGAGTTTGTTACTTACTTACAAATATTTTCATAATTTCTTGAATGAAATTTCCGTATTGTGTATCCAAGAGTTGACTTCAAGAAAGAAAACTACTTATTTAACACAAAATTTCGTTTTTAATGAGCACTAAGTAAAGAAAAACCACATGGAATTAGGCAACTGAGTCTCTCAATCCCCTTAAAGCTCTTTTAAAAAGATACAAAAACTACTTATTTAACACAAAATTTCGTTTTTAATGAGCACTAAGTAAAGAACAATCACACGGAATCCGGCAACTGAGTCTCTCAATCCCCGTAAAGCTCTTTTAAAAAGATACAAAAACTACTTATTTAACACAAAATTTCGTTTTTAATGAGCACTAAGTAAAGAAAAACCACACGGAATTAGGCAACTGAGTCTCTCAAACCCCTTAAAGCTCTTTTAAAAGATACAAAAACTACTTATTTAACACAAAATTTCGTTTTTTAATGAGCACTAAGTAAAGAAAAACCACACGGAATTAGGCAACTGAGTCTTTCAAACCCCTTAAAGCTCTTTTAAAAGATACAAAAACTACTTATTTAACACAAAAATTTCGTTTTTAATGAGCACTAAGTAAAGAACAATCACACGGAATCCGGCAACTGAGTCTCTCAATCCCCGTAAAGCTCTTTTAAAAAGATACAAAAACTACTTATTTAACACAAAATTTCGTTTTTAATGAGCACTAAGTAAAGAAAAACCACACGGGGTTAGGCAACTGAGTCTCTCAAACCCTGTAAAGTTCTTTTAAAAGATACAAAAACTACTTATTTAACACAAAATACAAGCAAGCAAATAACATGGGAATTCCTATACACGCAAGCAAATAACTGAGTTTTCCTTTTATTCAAATCCTAATCACCAATCAAGTTATACTCGTTAAAAAAAAAAAAATAAATAAACATGTATCGTCTGCCAAGCCATGTAGAGCTCATTGTAATAGGCAAATGACCCTGGTAACCCAATTACTTGAAAGTACGCACACAACCTGTTTGGTACGGGGGACCCATAGAATTCAATAGAAGGACTATACTCACCTGGGACCTTGGCACCCCCTCCAGACCCTTATAATTTTAATTACTACGCCTTTATATTGTGCCAGGTTTGAAAAAGGAGAAAAAAGTACATTTACTCATATTTGTTTAGAAGTTTTTGTTTAGTAAATATCTCTATCCAATTAAAACTAATAAAAACGAATGGGAAGCTTTTTATATAGCTAGTAGAATTCTTCAGTCACAGGGTTTCAACCCCATATGAGGGGGTAAATATTATTTATGATTTAAAAGAGGTTTCTTGGCTAAATAAGTTTCTCTTTGACAATTCTTAAGTGCAAAAATTCAAATATTTTTATCGGAACTCACCTGCGATAAAGTAATCCAGAATAACTTTGGAAAAAAAAATTAAATATAAAAAAATAAATAATAATTAGAACAAAGGAGGAGGAAAGATTGAAACAAACGAACTAACTACTAAAATAGAAATTGAAAGTTCTAGTGGCCTTTTAAAAAGTCAGAAGTGATTTGATGCCAATCCTACCCCCTTCCATGCCCTTTTCCTCAACTCAAACCCCTGTCCTCCCCCCTAAGACTTCCAAAAAAAAATTGAGATGACCGTTTGCTCAAACTAGCCAAGAAGTCAAATAATTGTGCTTATGGGGATGCCAGGATCCCCGAAATAAGGGCCGTAAATACTGCAGGTTCCTAATTGCTTGCAAATAGGCTTTATAATGGAAAAGGTGGTCATATTTGATCCTGGGTGTGGATTCAGGTTAAAACTTTAAAGGATCGCTCTCTACACCGAGAGGATTACAATTTTTGTAGGGGGAGGGTGTTAGGGGATGCGAAAATGGTCCAAAAAATGTGTTGTTCCTGATCAATTTCATTTATTGTTTGTGGTAGCTCTTCTTTTAAACCTTGAGTAGTTTTGTGATTTCATTTTGCTGTTGTGTTTTTGATGAAGTGAGGACAAATAAAAGCAGATTGCTTTATATACAAATTGCTTTCTGCGAAGTTGAAATAGTACTCTGACCCTTCGAGAATTTAGTGGGGCAGTAGCCCTGCTCTCATTTATCGTAGCTTCTACTCGCTTTATGTTCCACTTGACATTTATTTTAATCTCTATTCCTTTTAGGATTCATCTATTCCTGTTATTATCTGTTTATTATCTGTTATTTCTTATGTTATTTCTTATTATCTGTTATTTCTCTGGTATTATCTGTTATTTTTTATGCGATTATTCATTTAATTTCTGATCGTTTTAAGTCCCATTGATTCATTTGCAGCAATTTAGGTTCGTCTTGAGCTTGAAATATTATATTTGACTTTATTTATCGACATTTTAGATTTTAATGTTTTTCGCAACGGGTACTTTAGATGGCCGTTGAATAACGACGTAATTGTTGCTTTTGTTAAAATACTTATCGATCTCAATTTATCTCAAGATATGACTCTTTCATTGTTCCTCGAAAAACTTCTTTTTTGAAAAACAATTTCTAAATAATACCAAGGAAAGTTTATTTACAGGCATAGATTGACGTTCGTTGTTTCCGGTGCAGCACCAAAATACAATTGGTCAGCACTTGTTTTGCGCAATGAATGTGTTTTGATCTGGGATTGTGTCAGCCGTAGTTGGTTTGATCTCTTGATCTTTGTTCTGCATCGGATATCTAGGAGCCTTACCGCTGGTAATAAGGGGCATCAGAAGTTTTGAACACGATTTTAAATAGATGTGGGTACATACCTGCATTGGTGTTGACTCAGCTGACAGAGATGTAAAGCCAACAATATCACTGAAGTATATTGTAACATTATCAAAGTGTTCAGCAATCACGGGTTGTCCGGCAATCAGTTGACTAGCAACAGATCTAAAATTGAAATTGGATAAAATTCTTTTCTGAAAACATCGATCGCTCTCATTCAGACTATTAACTGTCTAGGCTTTTTTTCCAATTAGCCATTAACTGATGAAAACTAGATTTTAATTCAAAAATCAACGGAGTCGTAAATTGTATATAATTCGATTGTTTTTAGTACTATTCCCAGAGCTCCAGGCTAATCAGGGGCATTTTTGATATTTGTTAGATAATTACTATGGCAATATGTAGAATGCTTGTATGCATTACACTAATGTATGAGAAAATGGAAGCAGTTTACTTGATGGCCTCTTCTATACTAAACAGTAAAATAAAAAACTATTGTTCGAGACGGTTGGAAAATATATTTTCACTGGATACTGAGACTAACTCAGAGTTTAATTTAGCCAAAGCCCCCCACTCCTCCCCTTCCTGATGTCTAGACCACCTCCCTTCCTCCCTGCCTTATAAATAATTTGCAGATCTTTTGTTGATGACAAGTAAGTCCGAAAAAAAAAATGCTGGATTTTAAGAAAGATAAATACCCCACCCAAGCTACCCAAATAATCACCTAAAATAGACCACTGTTTAATTCCTGTCACAAAAAATTTCTTTCTATGATCTATTATAATAATTTTTAGTTTAATTCTGAAATAAAAAGTAGACACATAAAAGGAATATCTTTCCCTCAGATTACACTTCTTCGTAAATCTGATCGGATGATTTGCCCTAGCCACGCATTGCACTCGCAGCCGAAGGCATTGAATCAGGAGATCGGTACCTACGCAACGCAGACCATTGGTTAGCATACGAAAAAGTTTAAGTTGTAGGTTAAAGTAAATCTAATACAGAACCTATAATTCCAGGCAACGATTTACCGTAATCTGATCACTGGACAGTACAAGACTAGGCCTACGCATAAATTTAGGCTTATGGGGCTCAAATGGTCAAACGATCATTCTATTTTTGAGGCATCTGGACATTTTTATGAATTGCAATTGTAACATTTATACAATCCTATGTATAACACTCCCTTAGCGCTATGAATCCACAATATTCAACTGGTAAACTCCTCGTCTGGACGAAAAGTTGCCTGTAATTTCACAGCAGTCTTACTTGTTGATTTTGTAAAGTTTGAAGATGTTTTATGTGTGACCAACAAGTATTTAAATAAATTGCCACACTTTAGTACACAATAATCCCCTATTATTCAACCTTTAAATTCCCCTTTAAGGACATTCAGCTGTTTATACGCTAGTAATTGAATAGTTACCAAAGTTAGTCGTACAAGACCGATTAACTAGGCACTCAATTTCCTATCAAATATCATTGCCAGGGAGCAGAAATGCTGATTAGCTTGGCTTGAGCCCAGATATCATTTACACACTCAGGGATATGAATTCATGACCATCTATCCGCCTGAAGCTTCCGTCAGAAAAAAATATTCCTCCTGCTCCTCGGAGAAAATTTATACCAGTCCTTAAAGGATGCCCGACAAGGTGTAGTTTCTTCGCTTGATCTTTTCAACTCTTACGTAATGCCCTTCTACCTTGATATTAAAATCTATCTTTCTGTCCTTTGTGTGTTACGTGGATGACCTATTGAATCTCAGCCATATGCTGCAGCAGGTCAGTGAAATTTTTGGCATCCTTCAAGATGAGCACCTCAAGGTTGGGCTTCAGTTTAACTCGAAGAAGGCTAAAATCGTACTGTTCAATTAGAAGTGCTTATCAAAACTGCGAATAGATCTTTGAAGCTGAATTGTATGGCCTACCAATCATTTTATGCATTTGGACGCTCCCATCGGTCCTCGCTACAAATCACGAGGTCGCAACTCATTGACCATCTAAACCTTCGAACTTCAGCATCTTACGCCTCTGAAACTCATGCAAAATCCGATTTAACTGTCATCTACTAACTAGCCTTGAAAATGCAGTAGCCGTCCCTCCTATCTATTACATTGTCCCATTCCATAAAATTCTAACAAAATCAGCCCAAATAAAAATCTGTTCGTTGTTTTTCCGCTTTGCAAAATTTTCCTTATTTTTGCCAACTTAGAACAGAAAAGCCTTAATTATTAAAAAATGTAAAATTGCAGAGCCTGTACTAGCTATTTATTTGGTTTTTGCAAAATATGACAAAAAAGCAACTGGTCACGAATAATATATAAGTAATAACTCAAACGATTTAGATGTATTCGTTTTTATTTTCTTTTACTTTGTTTTCGTTTGCTTTTTATTCTTGTTTGCTGTTTTTTCTTCTGTCAGTTTTCCAATCTATTTTTGTTATGAAGAGTTTTCATTAAGTAAATGAATATTACCATCAGTTCAAGTTTCTACACGGCAATTAGAGTTATGGGCCACCAATTTGGTCCATTCAAGTGACTAGATTGATTGCTTCTATTACATTCTTTTCCTTTTTCAGTAATAGTGACTTAGAATTTTCTTTACAAATGATTAGAAAGTCCTAACTCTGCTTCCGTCACGTGGTCACATTCCGTTACATTAGTCCCAGGCATGTAGAAAGCATTGGATTCTCACGACTTTGTTCTTGTTTAGCTACAATTTTTTTGATTTTTTTCTTTTTGCACCTTTTTTTCCTGCTAATGGCTTGCTACTATGATTTTGTAGAGAGCCTGATAGGCCTAAATATAGAGCCTATAGAGCCTGATTGGAGGTGAATGGAGTTTGTCCGGCATGATGCAGACTCTGTCTGTTGACTACTTGGATATAGGTTCCCCCCCCAGTAACCAAACACCACGATTAGGGTGGCTACAGCCTAATGTGGCGAGTGGAGCCAACCCCGGAAATCTCGGCAGTTTAACCTAACTTTAATCAGATTACGGGACTAGGGTTGGTTGGGCTTGGGCTAGTGTCCCTCCACCTGAGAACAAGTGGTACGCAAAGTGGCAAAATAGTCTGGGATCCAGACATCCTTTTAAGATTTCGACCATCGCGCGTCAACGAACAGGCTGACGACGCCAGAAAGACTGACAGACTAAACTTTCTGGACTAACGGGACTTCGAGTAGCTACTTGGAACGTCTTGACTGCGAAAGAACCTGCAACAAAGAATTTACTTCATGAAGAGCTTCATAAAAATAAAGTGGCGACTGACGGTTTCACAGGAACCTGTCTTACCGGAACTGGAGAAGAACAAATAGGCAAGAATCCCTTGTTGCTCTGGTTTAGAGGGATCATGAGAAAGAATGACGTAGGCCTCGCTTTAAATAGTCTCGCAAGAAAGTTAGTACTCTTGCACGAAGGCATATCAGCCAGACCAATGAAGGCTCACTTTGGAAACAAAGATGGTAAGTTGACCATCGTCGTATGCTATGCCCCGACCAACGACTCCGACGACGCAACCAAGAAAGAGATCTGTTCTGCTCCCACCAGGACGCTGTCCGTGAGGGGCAGTGCCCTCCCCCCTGTGATATATCTATTCTTCTCGGTGACTTCAATGCAACAGTGCGTGATGATATGGGTGGTTTGGCACGGCACAATTGGTCCTGTATCCCCCGATCCACTTAATGATAATGGCCTAAACCTCTTTGAACTATGCCGATCCCATCACCTTGTTATCGCAAACACTTACTTTCAACACAAAACTATCCACTAGTACACGTGGTATACTAATGACGGTTGCACAAAGAAGAATATCGACTACGTCAGTATCTCTCAACTCTGGAGATCATCGCTCAAGAACTGCCAAACTTACAGATAAGCTGAGGTCGAAAATGTAGATGAAAGACTGGTATGTGCCGAAGTCCATCTTCACCTCCAAGCACAAAGATCGGAAGGATGGCCAGTAACTGCAGATATCAGGAAACTTGAGGATCCAAAATACTCACCTGGCGTGTACTATTGAGATATCAGATCTCTTCGAGCTCCTTGACACACTTAGCAGCAGCGAAGACACCTGGAAGTATTTTAAATCACTGACAAGCCATGCTGCATAACTGGTAATTGCCAAGAGATGTTTTTTGAAGAAATCGTCGCTAACTAATGAAACGCTGCAGGTCAAAGAGCAAAGGTGGAGGACAACATTCCTTGGAGATATAGCCACTTATTGAAGGCTTAATTGCGTGCGGAACAGACTCATTCACCGGAACCGAACTCAGTTTACTGCAAGGAAAGCCGAAGAAATGGAACTAGCAGCAAAAAAGGAAGATATGGATAGCCTGTTCATGTATCTCCGAGATCTCACAGAAAATACAACTCCCAAATTGGTATCCCTCCAATCGAGAGATGGGAAACTTCTTTCATGTGTAGGCACTTGTGTCGACGGTAGAAAGACCATCTTTGCTCGCTCCTAAATAATACCAGCCCTTGTGTCCCTCCAAATAATAGTCCCAGACAACTTAGCAGTCAAAGACCTGAAGCAGATGTTACCCTAGATAAACGAAGCCTTTAAACTGCGAAAACGCAGTTAAAAGGCTCACGAATAACAAAGCTGCTGTGATTTGTGGTTTAGCCTCTGGGCTACTGAAATATGCAGGTCCTAGACTGCTCCTGTTTCTTCACACCTTGTTCTCCATAATATGACAAACCGAGATAATTCCCGAAGATTGGCGGAAGGGCGTCATTATCCCCTTATGGAAGAAGAAAGGCTCTAGAAGCGACTGCTCAAATTATGGTGGTATAGCTCTTCTGTTAGTCCCTAATAAACTTTCCCAGAGGTTTAGCTTGTCCTGGTGATCCAGCATGGTCCTGCTGGATCAATGTTGGAATATTATTTGTAGAATTTGCAGAGTGGGCATGTTGAACCGTCACCTTTGGGCACATAGTGGGCATGTTGAACCATCTCCAAAACTGAATATCAATCTTTCAGCTAAATTGGGAATTTTTAACGCCCTTGTCGGTTCTCTGATGCTATACGGATCTGATGCATAGCATGCATCAGCTTAAACCCTAAAGGCAATTGATGTATTCCAGTCGAAGAGCCTGAGAAGGATCGAAGGTCTGAGGTGGTTTGACTTCGGTAGTAACGAGAAGCTGCTGTAGCTCACCAAGCCGTCCCATTTGCCGATCAAAGCAGCCAAGCGTACTTTAAGATGGTTTGAAAACCTACTTCGAGTACCCCTGCATTTACCCACAAAGATCTTTGACTTTGACCCTCCGAAAGTCGGTTGGAAGTGACATTGCGGCCGATTGAAGAAACGATGGTCTGACAGCCGTTCCCACTTCATGGCGATTGCAAACACCAGACCGAGTGAAACGTGAACGCAAGCCACGGACCGAAGTTGATGGATGAGGCAGGCGTCACTCTCTTAGCCAAGCAGTGCCCCGAAAGGCAGGGTTGCCATTCCTAGTGATTTATCACTATTTATGTTGATTTTTTATATTGCCTAAAGAAAATATCACTAAATCAGCATATAAATCACTAGATTATTGAAGAAAATCACTAAATCAACCAACAAATCACTAAAATCTAGCGAATTTTTTCACCGAGTGGCAACCCTGCCGGCAGGAGACCTAAGTCAAGTAAGTCACTGATGAATGAAGATTATCACTTTGTATGAAGGAAATTGAAGAAAGAGTTGCCAAGGCACCATTTTAAAGCCTAAGCATTTAAATACATGAGCCAGAGTTGGCCTGTATTTTGATAATAGCATGTACACCGGAGAATTGGCTTTAATGGTAATCCCAAGTATGTAATATTCATTAAGTATATATTTATTAATCTAAAGCCACGAGCCTGACTAAATTTGGGTAGTTTATAAATACGACAAAACACACCTAAGAAGGTGAGTCAGCGAGATGAGAATTGCCCCATAAAATCAAACATGTCAGAGAACCCTATTACAGTGGTTTGAAACCCATATCTATATGCATGCTAAATTTAGAATTTTTTCTGCGAAGAATTGTCACCGAAGTGTGCTCAGACCCGTAGTTCTATATTAAGAGAGGACTCACTCAAACCGACATTGAAAGATCTAACGTCATTTTTAAATAGGAAAAGAGATGGTACAGCAATAAAGTGGAGTTATCGGCCATCTTGAGGTGTTGAGCAACAATTTTGACCTTAAAAAGCCCAAGATACAATTGAGGGAAGATTCCGAAATAATCAATCAATTCAAAATATTTAAAAGATGAATTATATTTTTTCCAGTTTCATAGACCATACTGACTCACGGTGCCACATTTTCTCCTAGGGACACATAGAATATATGCAAAATAAAGGATTAATATTGGCGATTATTTTTAAGCCCCTTCCTGACTCGAATCATTTAAGGCTTCATAAAAAATCATTGACAGCAATGTATAGTTTTACGTCAGCAGGGTGATTTCATCTTTCTAAAGGGAATCGGAGGAGGGGGGGGGGCTGAAGCTCCTATAAATTACGTTTTTAGGTCCAAGTCTTCTATATTTTGGTTATCTTTCCAATAAAAATATAAGAATGGTACATTTGCTCTAATTTCGCTTCATTCTCGGGAATATTTTGGGTTAAGCCCTTAAGTGTAAGTGTAATCCCAAGTAGGGATTACACTACAGTTGCTGGTTTTGTTTAATTACACGGCATACCTGGGACAGAACATAAGAGTTATACGCTTGAGACATAGCCACATGAGTTGCTTCGCAACCGAGAATCATAAGTGTTTTTGCTGCAATACCAAGGGATCGTGACACTTTTCAACTGCAATATTATATGAACTGACACTTTTCACAATGTGTTATTTATTTACTATTTGTTTTTACATAAATGAACACATTCATAATAATCAATGAACTGAGGGAGGGGTAGCTATCCTCTAAAAAGGATTTGATCAAAGAGCTTCCCATGAAAACCAGGAACATGATGATAGAAAATTATTTTTGCTATATTAGCCTTCTTCCCCCCCCCTCCTATAAATAATTTGTGGAGAGTATTTTTTTAAGGGATAATTATCATTCAGAGATGTTGGAAGCATTGTTTTACGATCGTGAAATTTGAATTAAAAAACAAGGACTGATGGGGGGGGGGGGTTGCACTCCCCTTTATTGATTCCTTTATTGACTTTATCTCTAATTGATTGAGCCCTAAATCGAACAGATCCTAATATCAGCTGTAATTAAAGAGCGACTAATTTCAAAAGAAACCAAAGCTTAAAAACCAAGTTGGATTGCAATATACGCATCAACAGAACATAACGTTTTGATTCTAAATATGCAAAATTCATATTGCACAATATGAATATTTAAAAGCTTATAGTATATGGACCTCATTTCAAATCACATCAAAAGCTTATAGTATGTGGAAGTTTGCATAATTTTAGACAAAAATGGTTAATCAAACAGTTCGTGGTAACGAACTGTAAGTAAGGAGCGACCCGGCTCAATGGTAACCGAAACTCTAGAAAACGGGTTTTTGATACCAATAGATATATCAAAAGAATCAGATTTCAATGCTGATTTCAAATATATAACTTTCATCAAGTTTAGAGCTACCCATCAAAAGTTACGCGCCTGAGAAAATTTGGCTGATTTTCAAAAAAAGGGGGAAAGACCCCCTAAAAGTTATAGAACCTTAATGAAAATCACACCATCATATTCAGCGTATCAGAGAACCCTACTGTAGAGGTTTCAAGCTCCTATCTACAAAAATGTGGATTTTTGCATTTTTTGCCAGAAGAAAGATCACGGATGCGTGTTTATTTGTTTGTTTGTTTGTTTGTTTGTTTTTGTTTTTTTTTCCCCAGGGGTGATCGTATCGACCCAGTGGTCCTAGAATATCGTGGGAAGGCTCATTGGAACGGAAATTAAAAGTTCTAGTGCCCTTTTTAAGTGACCAAAAAAAATGGAGGGCAACTAGGCCCCCTCCCACGCTTATTTTTTTACCAAAGTCACCCGATCAAAATTTTGAGATAGCCATTTTGTTCAGCATGGTCGAAAATATGATAAATATGTCTTTTGGGATGACTTAATCCCCCGAAGTACCCAGAGGGAGGGCTAAAAGATATGAACTTTACCCAATGTTAACATATAGTATTGGTTATTCGGAAGTATACAGAAGTTTTCAGGAGGTTTTTTTTCTGCAAGTGGGAGGGAAGGGTGGGTCGGGGGTTATGTTGGAGGATCTGTTCATGAAGGAAGTTTTCATGGGGGAAGGGAAATCGCCATGAAGGGGGCGCCGGACTTGCCAGCATTATTTATTGGTTATTGGGAAGTATACAACCATTTTCAGGAAGGATTTTTTCTGGAGGGGGGGCTAGAGGAGGGAGTTACTCTGGAGAATATTTCCGTGGAGGATGTTTCTTTGGGGTAAGGGACATTTCTATGAAGGGGGCGCCGGATTTCCAAGCATTATTTAAAAAACGATCAGAAATTAAATAAAAAAAAACAAGTTTTTTCAACTGAAATGTAAGAAGGAATATTAGAACTTAAAACGAACAGAAATTATAACGTATGTGAGGGGGTTCTCCCCCAAGTCAATACCTCGCTCTTTACGCTACAGTTTTTTTTTAGTGCTTTCAAAAGAGCTATCTATTCTAATTAAACGGCCTTTGTGATTCAGGGGTTTGTGAATCAAATTTTTTTTTTACTTTTAACGTAAAGAGCGTGGTATTGACTAAGGGCAGAACCCCCTCATATACGTAATAACATATACGTAATAAAAAAACAATAAAAAAACAAGCGATACGGCTCAATAGTAATCGAAACTTTTAAAAACGTAATTTGATGTCAATAAATGTATCAAAAGAATGTGTTTATAATGCTGATTCTAAATATATAAATTTTATTAAGTTTAGTATCAAACAGTTCGTGGTAACGAACTGTAAGTAAGGAGCGACCCGGCTCAATGGTAACCGAAACTCTAGAAAACGGTATTTTGATACAAATAGATACATCAAAAGAATCGTATTGCTGATTTCAAATATATAAGTTTCATCAAGTTTAATCCTTTCCATCAAAAGTTAGGCGCCTGAGAAAATTTGGCTGATTTTCGAAAAAGGGGGAAAGACCCCCTAAAAGTCATAGAACCTTAACGAAAATCACACCATCATATTCCGCGTATCAGAGAACCCTACTGTAGAGGTTTCAAGCTCCCATCTACAAAAATGTGGAATTTTGCATTTTTTGCCAGAAGAAAGATCACGGGTGCGTGTTTATTTGTTTGTTTGTTTGTTTTTTTTTTTTTTTCCCAGGGGTGATCGTATCGAACCAGTTGTCCTAGAATATCGTGAAAGGGCTCATTGGAATGGAAATTGAAAGTTCTAGTGCCCTTTTTAAGTGACCAAAAAAAATGGAGGGCAACTAGGCCCCCTCCCACGCTCATTTTTTTCCCAAAGTCACCTGATCAAAATTTTGAGATAGCCATTTTGTTCAGCATGTTCGAAAATATTATAAGTATGTCTTTTAGGATGACTTAATCCCCCGAACTTCCCGGGGGGAGGGCTGAAAGTTATGAACTTTACCCAATGTTAACATATAGTATTGGTTATTTGGAAGTATACAGACGTTTTCAGGGGAGATTTTTCCTGGTAGTGGGGGGGAGGGGGGGGGGGTCAGGGGTTATGTGGGAGGAGTCTTTCCATGAAGGAAGTTTTCATGGGGGAAGGGACATTGCTATGAAGTGGACGCCGGACTTCCCAGCATTATTTAAAAAAAGATCATAAATTTAATATAAAAAAACAAGTATTTCAACTGCAACAGCAGCAACATCGAAACTTTAAACGAACAGAAAATATTACATATATAATTGGGTTCACCCCGTAGTCAATGCCTCGCTCTTTAAGCCAAAGATTTTTTTGTACTTTCATAAGAGCTATTTATTCTAATTAACGGCCTTTGTGATTAAGCGGTCATTTCTAAAGAATTGGAACAAGATTTGAACTTTCGCTTAAAGAGCAAGGTATTGACTAGGGGGCGAACCCCCTAATAAATGTATTAAAAATATATGAATATAGAAGTTCGTTACGTAAGTTAATTCGTAAGTTACGTATATTTATTACTAATAAAAACGTTCGTAAATAAAATTAAACAAGTTTCGAGAAAGCCATTTAACTAAATAAAAGTAAATTAATATGAAAATTTTGTTTTAATTATTCATGTACGGTGAGCCAAGATCAAAACCTGCATTTATTCAAAAACGTTCAAAAATTAAATAAAAAAAACAAGTTTTTTAAACTGAAAGTAAAGAGCGACATTAAAACTTAAAACGAACAGAAATTATTCTGTATATGAAAGAGACTGTCCCCTCCTCAACGCCTCGCTCTTTACGCTAAAGTTTGACTCTGTCTCACAACTTTATTTTTTAAAACAATAAAAAACTTTAGCGTAAAGAGCGAGGCGTTGAGGAGGGGACAGTCTCTTTCATATACAGAATAATTTCTGTTCGTTTTAAGTTTTAATGTCGCTCCTTACTTTCAGTTTAAAAAACTTGTTTTTTTTATTTAATCTTCTCATAAAAAGATGCATTCTTCGTGAAAAATCAAGAATGAAATTCAGCATGTATGAGAATATTAAAGCTACGGACTACAGAAATGTAATTGGTCTTAAAAAGTGTTTTTACGCTCATTTTTTCGAGCTTCCCTTGCGACGTGTTTCAGATCAATTGAACAAACACTCAGATGATTATAGGTTTTGCCTTTGATTTCCCTTTATATTGAATTGCGCATATGCATAATACAGGACTAATTGGGCGATTACGTTTATTTTGAAAATCAGATACACAAGATTAGCCTTTTTTCTTGAAGTATTGTTATACAGAAGTAAAATTTAATATAAAGAAGGGATGCTTAGTATCTAACATAACCTAAGATAGGGTACTAAAACAGAAACTAAATTTAAAAAAGCTACTTCATAGGCAGCGCGCTAGCGCTGCCTAAGTAAAGAACGATATGGGCACAATGTGCTTTTTTTTTGTTTTTTTTTTGTTTTTTCTCCATACCCGCGCACTTCGTATCGAAGGAGTCGTCGTAAAACTTCGAAAATGGCTCATTCGATTGGAAATTGGAGTGGCTAGTGCCCTTTTTTAATAGTCGAAAGTGATTGGAGGGCAACTAGCCCCCCCCCTCCTGCCCATCATTCCCCCAAACACATCCAATAAAAATTTTGAGATAGCCATTTTGTTCAGCGTAGTTGATTTCCAGATGGAAAATATGTTTTTGAGGAGGACAATCCCCCACAACCCTCAGGGCAAGGGTTTTAAGTTATGCCCTGGGGGCATATAAGGTTTTTATAGAAGGCGTTGTCATAGAAACTTCAAAAAAGGCTCATTCGATTGTAAACTCAAAGGGCTAGTGCCCTTTTTAATAGTTGAAAGTGATTGGAGGACAACTATCCCCCCTCTACGCCCACCATTCCCTCAAATACATCCAAACAAAATTTTGAGATAGCCATTTTGTTCAGCGTAAATGATTTCCAGATAGAAAATATCTTTTTGAGGAGGACACTCCCCCAAAACCCTTAGGGCAAGGGTTTTAAGTTATGCCCTGGGGGCATATATGGTTTTTATAAAAGGCGTTGTCGTAGAAACTTCAAAAAAGGCTTATTCGATTGGATATTCAAACGGCTAGTGCCCGTTTTAATAGTCGAAAGTGATTGGAGAGCAACAAGCCCCCCTCCCGCCCACCATTCCTCCAAACACATCCAATCAAAATTTTGAGATAGCCATTCTATTCAGCGTAGTTGATTTTCAGATAGAAAATATGTTTTTGAGGAGGCTACTCCCTCACAACCCTCAGGACAAGGGTTTTACATTATGCCCTGGGGGCATATAAGGTTTTATAGAAGGCGTTGTCGTAGAAATTTCAAAACAGGCTCATTCGATTGGAAATTCAAAGGGCTAGTATCCTTTTTAACAGTCAAAAGTGATTGGAGGGCAACTAGCCCCCCCCCCCAAACGCCCATCATTCCCCCAAACACATCCAATGAAAATTTTGGGATAGACTTTTTGTTCAGCGTAGTTGATACACATCCAATCAAAATTTTGAGATAGCCATTTTGTTCAGCGTAGTTGATTTCCAAATAGAAAATATGTTTTTGAGGAGGATAGTCCCCCACAACCCTCATGGCAGGGGTTTTAAGTTATGCCCTGGGGGTATATAAGGTTTTTATAGAAGGTGTTGTCGTAGAAACTTCAATAAAAGCTCATTCGACTGGAAATTCAAAGGGCTAGTGCCCTTTTTAATAGTCGAAAGTGATTGAAGGACAACTAGCCCCCCCCCCACGCCCATCGTTCCCCCAAACACATCCAATAAAAATTTTGAGATAGCCATTTTGTTCAGGGTCGTTGATTTCCAGATAGAAAACATATTTGTGAGGAGGACACTCCCTCACAACCCTCAGGGCAAGGATTATAAGTTATGCCCTGGGGGCACATAAGGTTTTTATTTAAATCTTTGTCGTAGAAACTTAAAAAAGGGCTCATTCGATTTGAAATTCAAAGGACTAGTACCCTTTTTAATAGTCAAAAGTGATTTGAGGGCAACTAACCCCCCTCTCACGCCCACCTTTTCTCCAAACACATTCAATCAAAATTTTTAAATAGCCATTTTTTTCAGTGATTGGAGGGCAACTAGGCCCCCCCCACACGCCCATCATTCCCCAAACACATGCAATCAAAATTTTGAGATAGCCATTTTGTTCAGCGTAGTTGATTTCCAGATAGAAAATATGTTTTTGAGGAGGACACTCCCCCACAACCCTCAGGGCAAGGGTTTTAAGTTATGCCCTGGGGGTATATAAGGTTTTTATAGAAGGCGTTGTATTAGAAACTTCAAAAAAAGCTCATTCGATTGGAGATTCCAAGGGATAGTGCCCTTTTTAGTAGTCGAAAGTGATTGGAGGGCAACTAGCCCCCCCCCCACGCCCATCATTCCCCCAAACACATCCAATAAAATTTTGAGATAGCCATTTTGTTCAGCGTAGTTGATTTCCAGATAGAAAATATGTTTTTGAGGAGGACACTCCCCCATATCCCTCAGGGCAAGGGTTATAAGTTATGCCCTGGGGGCATAAAAGGTTTTTATTGAAATCTTTGTCGTAGACACCTGAAAAAGGGCTCATTCGATGTGAAAATCAAAGGGCTAGTACCGTTTTTAATAGTGGAAAGTGATTAGTGATATTTTTTGTTGTTGTTGTTGTTTAGACCAGGGTACTTCGTATCGAAGGAGTTGTCGTGGGAACTTCAAAAGGGGCTCATTCGATTGAAAATAGAAAAGGCTGATGCTCTTTTTAATAGTCGAAAGTGATTGGAGGGCAACTAATCCCCCTTTCACTCCCACCCTCCCACGCCCATCCTCCCATTTGCCCATTATGTTTAAAAACTAATTGTTGCCTTAAGATGAAATCAAAATGCACTGTTATATTGCTAATTCCAAATAAGGCATCTCTGCAGTATCCCAAGAACGACTGAGGGTATTATGTTCAAACTTTCGGGGCTACTTCTGCTCTTAAAATTTAACCAAATCAGAATAGCGTAAGTGTATCCATGCTATCAAAGAAAGTAAACAGGTTTTTTTGCGAATGGTATTAAGTTTTTCATTTTAGGTCAACTAGAGGTAAACACTACTATTTGTGTCCAGATTTTTAAAAGGGTGTATGTTGTTAAAAATTGCTAAAAATTTTTCACCAGCATACAAATAGAAGGCCAAACTATAAAGCCTTAAAAAGCGAAAAGATTTAAAGTGTTATTTTCTTTTTCCCTGAAAAGACTATGTCAATATAAAACGAACAGAAATTAATTAAAAAACTTTTTCCACAAAATAAGTTTTTCAAAGAAAATAAAAGAACTCCATTAAACAAGGAATGAGCAAAAATAAAATCAAATAATCTACCAAGTTTGAAACTGCCACGAATCAGCATCGATAAATAAATGAAACCCAAAACGAACAGAAATTACAATAAATAACCGAGTCAAACTCAAAACGAGCAGAAATTAACATAAGTTGGGCGCAAAACCCCTATGCCTTCCCAAGGCCAGAACAAAATTTACACTTTACTGAAAAAATATATATGTTTTTCTTTTTACAAATTTAATAAATTAAATAATATTAACATTTTGATTACTAAACATCAGTATATGTATATTAAACTGACAATGCACATTCATTTGTAATTCTTCAGTAAAGTGCAAATTTGCACTTTATTCAAAATCTGACATTATTCAAATCCATATAAAATTTGGTTTTTTGGTTCTGGAATGAATTTTTTGTTATAATGCATTGATCGGCTTTACTTAACGTCATTTTTACCCTATTTATTTGAAAGAGTTTTTCGAATTGAAAATGAAAATAAACTTGCCACAAATGCCTTTTTCCAGAGTAAGCAGGTTCATTGTTAAGCTTTGACATGGAAATAATTTTCATATTGCTTTAGGCTTTTACTTTGTAACTTATGTAAAAGGAAGAGAAACACAGGAATTTTAGAATACGACGACATTAACTTTGCTCGCCAACGGCCTCGGCTGCTACCTTCGATATATCACCAGCGTTTATATACTAAGATTTATACTGAGTCGTTTGCAGGCGTTTTCCAAATCCTGGGGTGAATTAATTATATTAGTAACTAACAGAAAAAAAGTACTAAAAGTACTTTTTTTGTGTTTTCAGTTTTCCAAGAAATGAAATGTGAGTACAATCACGTCTTATTCTCTTTTTAAATTAACAGTGCGTTAAATTGTTTTCAAAAATGGCTTACTGGCAATCAAGCAACGCTTCTTCACTCATTTAAAGGTATTTAAAAAATAAACTAATAATTACAATAGTGCCACATTCACCGTTTCTTTAGTGACTCTTATAAGTGGCTTCAGGGAACTTCCATGCGAATTTGCTTTGGATAATTGGATAATATTATAACTGTTGCTGTGGATGTCAGAGTACGAAGGAATAAACGTTTGCAGGTCTCCATGGTCCATCGGGCCACCAGCCACGAAGGTGATCGCCAGTGCCATCCGTGGGCTTGATCGGTAAAAGATAAGTGATTTTGGATTTTTTTTTCTCGTTTGTGTCTTCAAGATGCCCTTTAAAAAGTCTGATTTAGCCCTAGCCCATTTCCAAGGATTCCCGTTATGGCCAGTCAGAGTCCTGCGGATCGTTAAAGATAGCAAAGGCCGAGAAAACTTCATTGTTTTCTGCTACGGAGATTACAAGGAAATTAGGCTCACTGAAAAAAGTTTAGTATCGTATGAAGATAATATAAAGGAAGCGTCGCAAAAAACGGGAAAAGAAGCAAAGCTTGCGTTAGAAGAAGCTAAAAATTCTCTCGAAATCTACAAACAAAGCAAATCGTACGCTGCGCTTGAAATCAGCGAGCCAGCGAGCTCGTCATCTCAGCTGGTGGAGAGAATTGTTGCTAGAGAGGATGAGATTGCAGGAACACAAAAATCAATGATGGAATTAATTACTGAGAAGGTTTTATAAAAGTGCGGGAATAAACAACAGAAAAGTGGTGATTCCCTAAAGCAATCGTACGAGACGATAGTTAGTGAAATCTATACCTCAGTGTCCCTTGAGTTTGCACAAAAGTTTCAGAGCATATTACAGTCATACAAAAGTTTGAAAGCAGAAGTTAAAGGGTTGGAAAATCGCGTAGAACAGATGGAAAGTAGAATAGATGATTTAGAGCAAGAAAAGCTTCTAGATAGCCTAGTTTTCAACGGTTTGAAGCAGTTACCGGGTGAAGGAAAGCAACAACTATGAATATCATAACACAGAAAATGAGAGTCACCGGTTTTTCGCAAAATGACATTCAGAGTATTTACCGCTACCTTTAAATAATTCTACTGCACAAGGCCAAAGAGATGTTGCACCAGTGTTTGTGAAACTGAGAAGCAGCAAAATGGCAAAGAAAGTTTCCAAGAGCAAAACTAAACTTGCTAAGTCTGGCATTTTCGTCTCTGAGGCCCTTACGAAACGCCGTCGGGACATTCTGAATACGGCAAGGGATAATTTTGGAGTGCGAAATGTCTGGTTTGATCGTGGGCTAATTCTTGCAAAACTCCCAACAGACACCATTGCTCGCAGGATTTGGTCACTGGCAGATTGCTTTTAGTTGCTTGTGGTTATTTTGTAGTTTTGGTTTATTGTTTGTCAATGTTTTGTTCTCTTTTCATTTATTATTATTTATCTGTTCCGAGCGCTCAGCGGTGCCTTTTTTGTCTTTTATTATTATTATTTTTTTTCTCACAATGAAAGTTATGAAAGTGTTTATTAGATATAAATATGTGTGATGTACCAATCGGTACCTCATCGAGGCTGAGCCAGTTGGAAAGTTGCGCGTTTGATATTGATAGTTAATTACTTTCGGATTTGGCGAATGAAGAGTCTACAGTGAGTTATAGACCTTTGAAGTTTATTAAATATTGTGATTCTTCTTATCTTGGAATTATGCAAAATGCTGGTTTTAATGCGTGTTCATGGAACTGCCACCTTACTTCTTCGTATGATGAGATATTTGATTTTCTTTTGAAATGTAGGAATCTCCATGTTATGGCCCTTGGTGAAACATTTTGGAGTCAGGATAGTCCTCTCTCGTCTTTTAATTTTCTGGGCTATCAGCTTACCACGAGGAGTAGAGCTTCAATGAACCGCGGAGGACTCGGTTTGATAGTAAGTGATTCACTTAAATGGAAGCCCAGGGAGGATCTTGATGTCTGGAGAGAAGGTAAGGTTAACACTTTCTATTGAAATTGAGATTGGTATGAGACTTAGTGTGAGAAAAATTATCCTATCAGTAGTTTATAAACCTCCAAGTGCGTCGCATGAGGAATTCACAGAAGGTTTCCAAGGTCTTCTAATGATAGTTCAGAAGTCACAGCAAGAGTTAATATGTATGGGTGATTTTAATTTTGATCTTTTATCTACAGGTAGTTTTAATTTAGATTTATTAAATTTTATGATTTTTAATGATCTTTTTCCCACTGTAACAATTCTTACTAGGATCACGAACCACTCTGCTACCCTGATTGCCAACGTGTTTGTCTCTTCAAAGCATATCCGGAAGGCGTTTTCTAATATTGTAGTGAATTCGGCATCTGATCATTTTCCAGTGGTATCTAGTTTAGATTTACAAGTGTCACGCCAGAAAAAGCAAAAAAAATTGTTTGAGAGATTAAGCCTGAAAACATTCGGAAGTTTAAAGAAGAAATAAGTGCAGCATGTTTTGAATCTGTATTGAACCAGAATGACCCCTGTGAAGCTTTTGAGCAATTTAGTAGCATCATAACTACTGCATATGACAAAACTTGTCCGCTGAAGACACTCAGACAGAGACCAAATATGCCGAGAAAACCATGGGCCGATGAAGAGCTAGTTAAATCATTTGGACAGCGTGATAGTGCGTTTCAGGATTATCTGAGATCTTCAAAGGAGGAAGATAATGCTCATTTTAAACAGCTTCGGAATATGGCGAACTCACTGAAAAGAAAAAAAAGAAACAATATTACTCGGCACTTTTTGAGGAAAATAAAGCAGATCTAAAAAGAACTTGGAAAGTTATTAATGAACTGGTTAGCGGGCCTCGGAGAACTCGAGGCTCTTGTTGGTGGCAACTCGTATGCTGATGGGAGGGGCGAGGGAACGGAATTGGAATTTCGTCCCTGTGATTCATATGAATTAACAAAGATCGTCAGCTCGATTGGATCCAACAATGCCGGGTTAGATGGTGTTAACATGAAGACTATTCGATCAATTCTGATGTACATTCTTCCTGTGCTAGTGCACCTAATAAATTTATCAATGGAGAAGGGAGTATTTCCAAAATTATTGAAAACAGCAAAGATTCTCCCTCTCTACAAAGGGGGCACTCAAATGGATATATCAAACTGGAGGCCTATTTCTATTTTGCCAGTGTTTTCGAAAGTTTATGAAAAAGTTGAAGTCTCCATGGAAGACTTTATGATCACCTCACGAGCCTGTATGCAGTGTATGATGGCCAGTTTGGATTCCGGAAGGGCCATTCGACTTCGCATGCTGTACAACATCTTTTAGATAATGTTAATTTAGCTTTGGAAAAAGGTGAATATTGTATGCGTATTTTTATAGATTTTAAAAAAGCGTTTGATACTGTTGATTTTAGTATTTTATTGGATAGATTAAGGGATTTGGGTATAAAAGGGAGATGTTTGGATTGGTTTAGTTCGTATTTAAATGGTAAGTCAGTTAGGGTAAATCTAGGGGAGAAGTTTTCTAAGTTTTTCCCTGTTTCTTGTGAAGTTCCCCAGGGTTCCGTCTTAGGACCCCTGTTGTATTTAGTGTATGTTGACAGTATGCGGTTTTATATTCCTGGTGCGTCCATGACATCTTTCGCCGACGATACAGCACTTGTTGTGGCAGCAAAGACTCTTGAAGAATTGGTCCAGAAAGCAAACAGAGCTCTGCAAGGGTTTAGTGACTTTGTAGGCATTAGCTTACTTAGCATTAACGCGGCAAAGAGTAGCTATATTCTGTTTAGTCGAACTGGTGTATCTCCAAATCTTCCCAGGGAAATAGCAATAAATAGTGATGTACTAAAGCGGGTTGAGGAAGTGCGTTACCTAGGATTCATTCTCGATCAGAACCTCAGCTGGAGAAGACACGGTGATGTGGTTGCATGTAAGGTAGCCTGTGGCCTTCGGATTTTAAGACGTTTTCAACATTTTTTACCTTCTCATATTTTAGTTCTTTTATACCATTCTTTGATTGCGCCGTATATAAATTATGGTTGCATGATTTGGGCTAGTAATTTTACGTGTAATTTTAAACGAGTGCAGATTCAGCAAAATAAAGCAGGGAGATTAATTGGTAAGTATGATACAGGAGTTTTAAGTACAGAGTGGATTTTTAGGAAACTTAGGATTTTGAATGTAGGTCAGATTAGAGATTTTCAGATTGGTATTTTTGTGTTTCAGAGTTTGAATGGTTTAGCGCCTGATGTTTTTAGTAATTTTTTTCGTTTTAACTTATTTTATTATGGATATGCTACGAGAAATGCTGGAGACCTGGTAAGTGAGCCAAGAAGTACGGTTCGTTCTAGCCATGTGGCAAGGCACTCGGGTCCGGTGGTCTGGAATACTTTTCCAGACTCAATTCGGGAAGCGGAAACTGTCCCGCAATTTAAAAACCGGTTAAAGAAGCATCTCCTTGCGGGCTGTTGGTGAGTGTGGGGCTGGAAGACGAGAGAGGACAATATAAGTAATTTTGTTTTGTGTTCTGTTATTAATATATTCGTTTTATTAAATTATTCTTTTTATAATTTATTATTCAGTAATTATTATTATTATCTCTTTTTTTCTTGCTCTTTATTTGTGTTTATTTCAGTGATGATTTGGTAGTTTTATAATTTAGTAAATGTGTACTGGTTGCATTTTTCAAGCATACATGTGCTTTATTTGTAACCGGTTGTCAAGCCGGCATGAATCATTTTTAGTAAAGTTGTTGAATCTTGAATCTTGAATGTGCAAGGTTAAAAATTTGTTGAAGGTTCTAGCATGAAAATACTCAAAACATAAAAACGCAGACATCTGATTTAGTGGCTAACGAAGAATATGAAAGGATTGTGGAGTGGCACCAGCCCTTTTTTATTTTCACAATAGATACAAACACTTGAGTTGATTCCTAAAACTTAGTTTATGTAAGTTTAGAATCATTGGAGACTATCCTTCCTATTTTATTTTGACTGCGTGTTTTTTATTTTAACTGTAACGAGTTGAAGACTATTGAGTATTTTATTTATCTCTTAGTAAGATGGTCACATAAAACTTTTTATTTTCTTTTTAGTATCTTCTTTTGAGAATTTTAGTGTCTGCCTCTGTTTCTAACAGAAATCCCCTTAGAATGTCCCAACTACTTTGTCTTAGAAAAATTTCTTGACTTGTTTTATTTCTAGAGAAAATTTACATTGACTTTTCAAATTTGTGAAAGGGTTCCCTATTTAAAAACTGTGTAAGATCCTGTAAAAATTTTCCCCTATAGGTAAATATATGATATGAAAGGGTTTCAAATATAAAATATCATATTGAGACGAATAAACGTTACAAATGATATAGAAAATAGGACTCTAATAAAATTGTCGGAATTAGGGCAACCCGAAAACAGAATCTTGTGAGACTTTCAAATGTAAGGGGAACCAGCATAGTTTTAAAGTATTTACTAAGGAATAAAGTAGATCTAACCAAATACTCAACGTCCTCGGAGACAATATTTGGTTAGAAACAACGTTAAAAATTAAAAGAAAATGGAGAAATTTCAATGCAAGTGAATAAAATAAGAAGAAATTTTTTTAACTGGGAATATAAATCTTGGCTCTTCTTCCAAGGAAAGAATCGTCACAGATAAGTCTTTGAAGCTTGAAGTAAGAGCCGCGTTTTCAGGCTCACAGGTTCGAACACGGGTTGTTCTCGTCTAGTTTTCAAGTTTCTAGTTTTTTGTCTAGCTTCTTCTAGTTTCAGCGGGTTCGAAGTTTCAACTCCGTGTTTGATGCACTAGATGCACTGATGCACACCGCTTGATGCACTATACGAGAACAACCCGTGTTCGAAGATGGGTTGTTCACGGCTCAGCGGATTGGAACACGGGTTGTTCTCGTCTGATGCATCAAGCGTTGTGCGTCAGTACATCTAGTGCATCAAACACGGGGTTGAAACTTCGAACCCACTGAAACTAGACGAAACTAGACGAAAAATTAGAAACTTGAAAACTAGACGAGAACAACCCGTGTTCGAACCCACTGAGCCTGAAAACGCGGCTAAGGTAAGTCTAGGACTGATGAAAGAGGAAGTCTGTCAGCCTGTGACTGCTGGCTTCTTGGAAACAATTTTAGTCAAGCAATTTAAAAAATTTTGCAAGTGTTGGTGAGTGTATTGTATAAATTTTTTTCTCTCTTGTTTCTTTTCTTTCAGGTTTTTCTTTTCTCCTCTATTTACCTCCTTTTATGTCTGTTCTCTGTTTATTTTATTTATATACTGCCTGGTGTTTTTTCCAGCTTTAATTCTTTACGGTTAGTGACTGAATAAATCATTCGTAAGGCACTTATAGAGCCTGTTGTTTTGTTTTCTTGATTTATGTCTTCTTTGTCTTCTTCTTATTGTTTTAATTAGTATGAAGACGCTTTAGCATAATCATCACCAGAATCTAATCCTGAGCCCTGAAGTGGACTGCTACACCTGCGTTTGAACTCCAGGTCCCTTAATAGCAAGCAGAGATCAATCCCACTCTACCACACAGCCAAATCACGATAGTGAAATACTCTGTACGGGTTAGTCACTGAATGAAATCTTTCATAAAACACTTACAAAATCCGATGCTTGATTTCATTTGAGTCAATTCACCAGCTTCATATTTCTTCATTTAAATCTACAGCACCCATTACTTTTCTGGAATTCCATTTCCTGAAAGCTTGCACAATAACTATTCATTGTTACTCTTGGCAATCAATTTGACAATAAAACTGCTTTAGAGAAGTCACTGAAGCTTCAAGTAAACGGATGTTTGGCGCTTATAAAAGTCCAGTAAATTCTAGTCAGCTGAATGAAACGCTTATAAGTGCATTTAAGGTATTCCTAACGTAAACCACGTGATAAAAAGTTGTTCAATAGGAGGGTAGCTTAGAATTCCAACAATTATGCCTACGAAGGAAAAAAGTGGATGGTCCCTTTTCTCTTGTTACTATAAACTTTCCTAGGCAATCTTAATTCTAGGGAGGTACGGTATCATAGTAGCCAATTTATAAGTTAAATAGACAGTTATGAAACAATTGGTCTTTTAGGAATTAGGAGGAGGGGTAAGACTTGAAAGAAAAAGTGAAAATGGGTATACCATACGAAAAACATACGATATATGAATAAAACTTTATAAAACAACGGATGAGTTGTCTGGGAGGGGGGAAATAGAGCCACTGACCCCAAAAATAGTAGTTTAAGGAGTAAAATACCAACCTTGAGATTCCTCTAAGCTGACTTACTAGCAATAAATGAACTTCCGACTCCATTTCTTACCCTAAAGTAAACTCGACCCTGAACCGTTTAGCAATGAGATAAAGACCATCCCTGCCTATGAAATTTTGACATTAAATTTCCAGAAGTGATTTCAGAATTTGACGGAACTGGATTTACTAACCCAGAGAAAACACTTTTTGAAAATGAGATTCTTGGAAGACAAGGGGGGGGGGGTAATCCTAAATTGATAAAAGCAACCATATCAAGCATAATTTTTCTCTCGAGAACTCTCTGGGATCGAATAGAAAAGTTTCCAAAATAGCGTTTGCAATTATTCCAACAGAGGAGGTAGAAAGATCCTTAAAATTCATAAGTAGTTTTTCTCCATTTTTTTTTTTAAATTCCCCATAAATTTGGGAAAATACACTTTTGCTGGTCTCTTAAATTTAAAAATAAAATAATCCCCCGCCCTAGATTCTTATGAACTTACGACACTGAAAGTGAACTTTCTTGTACGCAAGCCGTTGAACAAGGACTGAGAATGAAAAAAGACAGGAGCCGCCTCTAACAAGAATATTTGTCTCCATCCTCACTCAAACCCTACGATAAATTTTCAAGGAGACAAGTTTCAAAGTAATGTGAACCTTAAGCAAAAAACATTAGTGTGACCTAAAAATAGCATGCTAAAATAAAAGTTTCCAAATGGATTAATTTAAAAATAAAATATAACAGAAATATTTTAAGTAATTTTTAATGTTGATAAATAACTTATGTTTTATTTTTTGAAATAAAATTTAGTCAGGGCTCCTTAACATTAGCTTCTAAAAACAACGTTTAAACTTCTGAGTCCAAAAATTCAGACAGTAAACTCAACTGTTCGCTTTCCCTTATCAGTTGAGGTCGCTTTAAATGAAAGAAATAAGGTCAACTTTATTTAAATGCATATAATATCATGAATTGCAGTAGGAAAAACATTCATGTAATGCCAGTCGAAAATAACGTTTCATATCATAAAAGTATTACCGAAAAAAAAATGTTTTGGAGATTTTACAAAATATTGTTATAAGTGCTGGAGAGACTTATCAGGAAGTGGGCTACGAAACATTCAAACTTTGGCAATTCTATTTAATTCCCGGATATACTTGGAATGTCTGTTTTTAGCTTTATTGTTATCATTCTTTTACGGCCTTTAAAATGGATATTAAGAGTTTGCTTTATGGATCTGAAGTATTTGAAGTAGTATCCGATTATTGAACCGTTTTCAGCTGAGCCCTCATAAAGACATTTGCTCGACGCAATATAAAAAACTCTAATCTTAATTACAAGGAATCTTTGTTCACCTATATTACATTTGCCATACTGAAATTATGTTGTAAATTTAAGTGAATTCATTTAAGAGGATTTTTAAGCTTTTATTTTGAGTAAATAATACAGGGTAGGCACTTATGCAGTGTTTTTTTGGGAGGGGAGGGGGGGAATGACAGAAAATGTTTTGGTATTTTGCAAAAGAAGTAACCAGAAATTAGAAAAATTTTAAGATTTTTTTCAGGGGGAGGGGTATGCCCCAAGGCCTCCCCTTTGTAAGTCCCTACTACAGGGTATAAAGTGTCTTTTAGATTTTTTCTAACCTATGCGTTATTCTCTTTATTTTTCAATATTATTTCTTATTTAGCTTTTTACCGGGAAGGTTTTAACCTTTATCTTCGAATTTGTTTTCACTTTTCACCTTAATTTTCATTTTTTTTCATTTTTTTAAGTGCTTTTATCTCTTTGCTTAATTCCTGCTCAAAAATGCACTTTAAATGTTCAATTTCATTGCAATGTCTTTATTTTATTGAACTGGCTATTTTTTTTTTTTTTTTTATTTTGCTTCATAGTAGATCCTTTGCAGAAGGCCATTGAGCCACACAAGAGGCATGTTCGCGCATGTTCAAAACTTTTCATTTTATGTAGTAAATTAATTTTAATCTTCGCTTTCTTGGTTTGTATATAGTTACTAACTTTTCTGCATCAAGGATATGACAGATTTCTTTTTCTTTCCCTGTGAAACGAGGTCAAAACTGTATATTTTTTTCATGGAGTGTGTCAACTCCAAAACAATTAAAGAGCTTAAATCGAAAGTTTGTTATTCATTAAAAATGTCTGAAAGAGTGACAGTTCACATTTATCATGACAATTTCAGTTACACAGAACAGACAACGGAAAGTAGATATTTAATCATAAATTATTCGAAATAATGCTGTTTATTAGTAAAGGCAATAAACAAATACCTGACAAAAATGATTGAAAAAATAATCACATTTTTAGGGCTAAGAGGAAAAAAATTCTTTGTAGAATTATTAATTGTGGATAAAAAAAAACATGCCTGCAAGATTCATGTTATTATTTTTTTTCTTTTTAAGTAATACAATGTATTAAAGTTTCACACATACATAGTTCTCAACCTTCACTCATCCTCAAGGCTTATGAAGGTCATATATCTCGTGGCCCCCATGAAAGTTTTCCAATGAATACAACCTCTATTTGCTTTACTGTTCTAAATGTTGCGCAAAGCTTGTATTAAGTTAATGCCTCTGTTAACTTCCTCGTAAATGAGCCAGCCTATGAGTTTTCGGGAATAACCTTCCTCGGGAGGGGGGAGGGGGCAGTCACAATGGAGTTCAGCTCTTTACAAGGCTGCTGTTTAAGTGTTCAACATGAGGTGCTTTCTCTTGCTGGTCACCTGGCTGTACTTTGTTTCTATCTGGTTGGCGTAATGGATTGGAAATTGGCATTAGAAGCAGAGAGAGGTCGTGAGATGCAAAGAGATGGAAGTATTAGGATAAAACAATCACTGATACCAAGTTAGATCTCTCTTTCAGAGGGTAAAGGTACCCAATCAATGTTACAGCTTACCCCTAAGGTCCCGTTTCCCCCCTTCTGGAATGGTTCCAGCCATGTGTTAGAAATCCCTGCAGAACGTGGCAATCCGTATTTGGTGATAGGCCTAATTCATGTCTTGTACAAAAGGTTAATGGAGTTGGATGGTAAAGAAACTTTAGTAAAAAATCACAGGCTCCTTTCATAGGCTCCTTTCCTGCCTAAGTAATGAACGGTGTGGGCACAATGTGTTTTTTTTTTCTCCATACCAGGGCACTTCGTATCGAAGGAATCGTCGTAGAAGCTTCGAAAAGGGCTCATTCGATTGGAAATTGGAGTGGCTAGTGCCTTTTTTAATAGTCGAAAGTGATTGGAGGGCAACTAGCCCCCCCCTACGCCCATCATTCCCCCAAACACATCCAATCAAAATTTTGAGATAGCCATTTTGTTCAGCGTAGTTGATTTCCTGATAGAAAATATGTTTTTGAGGAGGACACTCCCCCACAATCCTCAGGGCAAGGGTTTTAAGTTATACCCTGGGGGCATATAAGGTTTTTATAGAAGGTGTTGTCGTAGAAACTTCAAAACAGGCTTATTCGTTTGGAAATTCAAAGGGCTAGTACCTTTTTTAATAGTCAAAAGTTATTGGAGGGCAACTAGCCCCCCCACGCCCATCATTCCCCCAAACACATCCAATCAAAATTTCGAGATAGCCATTTTGTTCAGCGTAGTTGATTTCCAGATAGAAAATATGTTTTTGAGGAGGACACTCCCCCACAATCCTCAGGGCAAGGGTTTTAAGTTATACCCTGGGGGCATATAAGGTTTTTATAGAAGGTGTTGTCGTAGAAACTTCGAAAGGGCTCATTCAATTGGAAATTGGAAGGGCTAGTGCCTTTTTTAATAGTTGAAAGTGATTGGATAGCGACTGACGCCTCTCTCACGCTCACCATTTAGTGGGCTCATTCAAAATAGCCTCATTCGATTGGAAATTCAAAGGGTTAGTACCCTTTTTAATAGTCGAAAGTGATTGGAGGGCAACTAGCCCCCCCACACCTATCATTCCCCCAAACACATCCAATAAAAATTTTGAGATAGCCATTTTGTTCAGGGTAGTTGATTTCCAGATAGAAAACATAGTTTTGAGGAGGACACTTCCCCACAACCCTCAGGACAAGGATTTTATTGAAAGCGTTGTCATAGAAACTTCGAAAGGGCTCATTCAATTGGAAATTGAAAGGGCTAGTGCCTTTTTTAATAGTTGAAAGTGATTGGATAGCGACTGACGCCTCTCTCACGCCCACCATTTTCCCAAACACATCTAATGAAAATTTTGAGATATCCATTGTGTTCAACGTAGTTGAAAGTTCTGGAAATTTGGTCTTTTAGGATGATAACCCCCTCAGAGCCCTCAGTGCAAGGGTTGTAAGTTATGCCCTGGGGACATATAAGGTTTGTATAGAAAGTTGTTGTATACAAGTTATAGAATAGATTTTAGTCTTCCTCAAATCCAATTTTTATTTACAAGATATTCTACCTATTCACGAGGTAGAAACTTTGCGAGTCACTGGCTGGACGCTGGTCTTCTTCATTATTCATCAAGAGATGTAGAAATCTGGTAAAAACGAAATGGCTGTGGCATTTCAGAATCCTTGCAGAATAGTTGAAATATCTAAGAGCTATGTTTTTCTAACAGAATTAATAATCAAAATTAGTATTATTTTTATTCCTCGAAAATTATTGTATACAAAACTTCGAAAACCGCATCACAAAATTCATCATTTATCTTTGAATATTAGTGCGTCGAAAAAAAACTCCTTCAGGCAACCTTCAGAAGTATGTTAGAACTACGGGATGGGGCTATAGTTATCGTGAATGAAAATCAACTTTTCCACTCTGTGTGGACTGAGGCCATTTCTTTTCTAAGTCACTATCATAGTCACTATCAGGCCTACCACCAAAAATAGTCTTTCTGCGGTCACACTAGTCGCAGGAATAGACAATAACTTGCTGGAAAGTGCGGCGACGTAGGAAATTTCATCGCGGTTGTGTCTTTAAAACAGACGAACGTTGCCGTCACCGTTGTCTTCGGTTTATTCCTATCATAGGCAGCGCGCTAGCGCTGCCTAAGTAAAGAACGATGTGGGCACAATGTGTTTTTTGTGTGTTTTTTTTCTCCATACCCGGGCACTTCATATCGAAGGAGTTGTCGTAGAAACTTCGAAAAGGGCTCATTCGATTGGAAATTGGAGTGGCTAGTGCCCTTTTTAATAGTCGAAAGTGATTGGAGGGCAACTAGCCCCCCCCCCCCCGACGCCCATCTTTCCCCCAAACACATCTAATCAACATTTGAGATAGCCATTTTAGTCAGCGTAGTGGATTTCCAGATAGAAAATATGTTTTTGAGGAGGACAATCCCCCACAACCCTCAGGGCAAGGGTTTTAAGTTATGCCTTGGGGGCATATAAGGTTTTTATAGAAAGCGTTGTCGTAGAAACTTCAAAACAGGCTCATTCGATTGGAAATTCAAAGCACTAGTACCCTTTTTAATAATCGAAAGTAATTGGAGGGCAACTAGCCCCCCCCCACGCCCATCATTCCCCCAAACACATCCAATCAAAATTTTTAGATAGCCATTTTGTTCAGCGTAGTTAATTTCTAGATAAAAAATATGTTTTTGAGGAGGACACTCCCCCACAACCCTCAGGGCAAGGGTTTTAGGTTATGGCCTGGGGGCATATAAGGTTTTTATAGAAGGTGTTGTCGTAGAAACTTCAAAATATGCTCATTTGATTGGAAATTAAAAGAGCTAGTGCTCTTTTTAATAGTCAAAAGTGATTGGAGGGCAACTAGGCCCCCCCACGCCCATCATTCCGCCAAACACATCCAATCAAAATTTTGAGATAGCCATTTTTTTCAGCGTAGTTGATTTCCAGATAGAAAATATGTTTTTCAGGAGGACACTCCCCCACAGCCATCAGGGCAAGGGTTTTAAGTTATGCCCTGGGGGCATATAAGGTTTTTAAAGAAGGCGTTGTCGTAGAAACTTCAAAAAAAGCTCATTCGATTGAAAATTCAAAGGGCTAGTGCCTTTTTTAATAGTTGAAAGTGATTGGAAGGCAACTAGCTCCCCCCACACCCATCATTCCCCCAAACACATCCAATAAAAATTTTGAGATAGCCATTTTGTTCAGCATAGCTTATTTCCAGATAGAAAAAATATTTTTGAGGAGGACACTGCGCCACAACCCTCAGGGCAATGATTATAAGTTATGCCCTGGGGGCATATAAGGTTTTTACTGAAATCTTTGTCGTAGAAACTTGAAAAAGGACTCATTCAATTTGAAACTCAAAGCGCTAGTACCCTTTTTAATCGTGGAAAGTGATTTGAGGGCAACTAACCCCCTAACCTAACCTAATATAAACCAGAGTCGACACACACACAGAGACGACACACACATAGAGACGACACACGCACAGAGACGACACACGCACAGAGACGACAAACACACAGAGACGACACACACACACAGACGACAAACACACTGAGACGTCACACACACAAAGACGACACACACACAGAGAGACGACACACACACAGAGACGACACACACACAGAGACAACACACACACAGAGACGACACACACACAGAGACGACACACACACAGAGATGTCACACACACACACAGACGACACACACACAGAGACGACACACACACAGAGACGACACAAACACAAAGACGACACACACACAGAGACGACACACACACAGAGACGATAAACACTTACTGAAATATTTGTCGTAAAAACTTGAAAAAGGGCTCATTCGATTTGAAATTCAAAGGGCTAGTACCCTTTTTAATAGTCGAAAGGGATTTGAGGGCAACTACTCCCCCTCTCACGCCCACCTTTTCCCCAATCACATCCAATCAAAATTTTGAGATATCCATGTTGTTCAACGTAGTTGAAAGTTCTGGAAATTAGGTCTTTTAGGTTGATAACCCCCTCAGAGCCCTCCGTGCAAGGGTTGTAAGTTATGCCCTGGGGGCATTAAAGTTTATATCGAAAGTTGTTGCAGAAATTTCAAAAGGGGCTCATTTGGTTGGAAATTGAAATTGCCCCCAAGAGCCCCAAGGGCAAAGGTTGTAGTTTATGCCCTGGGGGCATATAAGATTTTATAGATAGAGTTGTCGTAAAACTTCAAAAGAGGCTCATTTTATTCAAAATTGAGAGGGCTAGTGCCCTTTGTAATAGTCGAAAGTGATTGGAGCGTAACTTACCTCCCTCTCACGCCCACCATTCCTCCAAACACATCCAATCAAAATTTCCAGATAGTCATTTTGTTCAACGTAGTAGAAAGTTCTGGAAATTAGGTCTTTGAGAATGACCTTTGGGTAAAGATTGTAATTTATGCCCTGGGGGCATATTAGGTGTTTATAGAAAGCGTTGTCGTTTCCCAAAGTGTTCATTCGATTGGAAATCGAAAGGCCTAGTGCCCTTTTTGTTAGTCGAAAGTGATTGGAAGGCTTGACATTTTTATAGTAAAGATCGATGTGGGTATAATGTATTATTTTTTGTTGCTGGTGTTGTTTAGACCAGGGCACTTCCTATCAAAGGAGTTATCGTGGGAAATTTGAAAAGGGCTCATTCGATTGAAAATATAAAGGGCTGATGCCCTTTTTAATAGTCGAAAGTGATTGGAGGGCAACTAGTCCCCCTTCCCCTCCCACCCTCCCATTTGCCCATTATGTTTAAAAACTAAATGTTGCCTTAAGATTAAATCAAAATGCACTGTGATAATACTAATACCCAGTAAGGCATCTCAACATTATCCCAAGAACGACTGAGGGTATTATGTTCAAACTTTTGGGGCTGCTTCTGCTCTTAAAATTTGACCAAATCAAAATAGCGTAAGTGTATCCAAGCTATCAAAGAAAGTAAACAGATTTTTTTTTGCGAATGGTATCAAGTTTTCCATTTCAGGTCAACTAGAGGAGGTATGAAACTAAATGAAACAGTACTATTTGTGTCCAGATTTTTAAAAGGGTGTATGTTATTAAAAGTTGCGGAAAATTTTCTCCAGCATACAAATAGCAGGCCAAACTATAAAGTCTTAAAAAACGAAAAGATTTAAAGTATTATTTTTTTTCCCTGAAAAGACTATGTCAATATAAAACGAACAGAAATTAAATAAAAAACTTTCTACAAAATAAGTTTTTCAAAGAAAAGTAAAGAACTCCATTAAACAAAAAAAGCGCAAAAATAAAATCAAATAATCTACCAAGCGTGAAACTACCACAGATCAGCATCGATAAATAAATGAAACCCAAAACTAACAGGAATTACAATAAATAACCGAGTCAAACGAAAAACGAGCAGAAATTAACATAAGTTGGGTGCAAAACCCCTATGCCTTCCCAAGGTAAGAACAAAATTTGCACTTTCCTGAAAATTATAATTGTTTTTACTTTTATAACTTTAATAAATCAAATAATATTAACATTTTGATTACTAAATATCAGTATATGTATATTAAACTGACAATGCACATTCATTTGTATTTTTTCAGTAAAGTGCAAATTTTGTTCTGGCCTTGGGAAGTTTTGCACCCAACTTATGTTAATTTCTGCTCGTTTTGAATTTGACTCGGTTATTTATCAGCATAAAATCTGGAGTATGATACGAGACCTTCAATAGAAGATTAGCAGCTCCTTAGTCTTAGGTGCATTGAATTTGGCCATCCAGGCTTCAATCTGCATGTTTATCTCTAAGGAATCTTGGTGTAGGCATAAGCAAGCATGAATGGGACCTTCATATATATATGTAAAGATACCTGGACCTTGATATGGTCAGCAAAATGGCTTAGAATGCTTATGACAATGTTCTCTATTTCATTGATAGAGACCAGGAAAAGTGTAAGTCCCAGGGTACTACCATGAGGAACTCTAGCTCTCCTTAATACTCCCAGGAAGTAAGCTTATCTCAAAATACTTGGAAAGTTTGATTTTGTATGAGATCTCTAGAACCACTAGCAGATTTTCTTAAACCGCATGCATTTGGACTTTTCAACTGGTTTTTATGTCATATCTCTATCAAAAGCTTCTCAACCACAGGATCAAGAAGTTTGACCTCCTCCTGATTCTGGGTATTGAGGCAGTCAACTGTCGAATACGGCTGAAGAGGTGAAGTTGTGCAACAATTAGCTAGGTAAAATTGGTCAAGTGGATGGATTCGCTTACCTAGGTAATATTATTAGTAAAGATGGTGGTTACAGTGAAAATGTAAAAAGTAGAATAGTCAAGGAGTCGCAAAAGTTTTGATGGGTAGGGCGATGCATTTATAAAGTATATCTGAATATTTGAAGCAGCTTTCGTGACAATAATTGAACATGGTACTGAAAAATTCGAAAAATTCGAAAAAAATTCGAAAAATTTTAAATTTCGAAAGGCTGAGGGAGATTTATTAAGTTTTTTCAGGTGTATTGTGTAAGGGAAGTTTTTGATTATTGTTTGACTGACCGTATATCAAACAGAAGGCTGTATAAAAAGTGTGTTTGGATCTTATTTTCTATGGTTATAATAAAAGAAAGATTAAGATAAGCTACGTTTTAAGTATGAATAGCGGCATATTGTAAAAGATAGTGCTTTTTGATCATCCACCTGGAGCCAAATGAAAGCAGGTCATTCCCGAATGGGGGTGGAAAGAGGTCATAGAAAACAGATTTAGTGCAAATTGGAATTACATGGGAGGGGTAAAGAGAAGAGCTTTGAATCGATTGGGGTTGAAGAGGAGTGTCTACAGTTGTGCTGTCTTGGGGTGGATTTGTCTTGAAGTGAGCTGTTAGTAGTAGTAGCAACAGCACCTAAAATTTACCATAAAAAAAAATTGTTATAACGCGGAAACTACAGCCGATAGAAAAAATTAATAATATTTTCAAATTAAGTAGAAAATTTAAATTAAAACCCCTTAATCAAGTTTCAACAGAAACAGAACTGTCTCGATTTTTAAAGAAGAAGTCAGAATTCTTGCCGAAAAAGTCATGAAAAAAGTCGTTATACAAAACCGTGGTGATACAAAATATATCTCGCCTTTTGAAATTTAACAGACAAATGCTTTAACAGTTCAGGTGAATTTGTATGAAAAAAGTAAATAAATTAAAAAGGGCTATAGTTAAACATTATGGAAAATTTATGAATGGCTTGATTTTGAAGAAGACAGTAGCTAATTAGGGACATCTGCGAGTGACAGTATGTATGCCAAAAAATAAATTACGAAACTGCTTACTTTGGAAGAAGTTGATAAAGCAGTTCTTCACATCGACGTTTCTCCTCCAAGTAATCTGCCGTCCTTTCTTCCACAAGTGCTTCCAAGTTGTTTGCATACTGCTCCATACGGGATAATAGATTGTCTAGGATATTCGAGCTTTCATTATCTCTGGAAGAAAACGAATAAATCCGAATTATCACTTAGCTAATCAAATAAAGCTGGTTGAATGTTATAAGAAGGTATATAAACATTCAAAATAAATCAAGGGAAAATTAGGCTTGGAAGCAACTGCAAAGCGTCTGTTAAGCATATAGATTTTGGTTTGTTTATTATTTTTTTTTGAGTCTTAGACCGATGCACTCTCATCAATATAATACAAGAAGTCTCAAGAGTCACTATCTGCCTCGAGAATCAATAGAAACCATGGGCGTTGTTGCCAGGGGGACAGAGTGGAGGCATCGCCTTCTCTATTAGAGATGATAAAGAAGAGTTTTCAGTTCATATTTTTAATCTTGACTTTAAGTCTTAAAAATACTTTACAACTTCTTGTTGCATTTTTTTTTTATGTATAAAAGAATGAAATAAAAAAGAATGTTTTAGATCATAGGATGGACAAAAAGTACAGCGCAAAGTTTGACATTTAGGCGGAAATTTAACTAAAATGATGTGCTGACAATATTTGTTATAAGAAATGTGTTAACCATGTGGCTTGCCGTTGCAAAACATATTACTTAGATTAAAAAGTACAATTCGTTCTAAAAAAAAACAAACAAGGCAAAATGAAATTTGTTAAAAAGACCTTTTTTTCTCAAGAATAAAAAAGATAAAATGCTCATTATGTATCTGTAATAAAAAAAATTTATCGTTCTTGCTTTCCGCGACTTAATTTTTTCAACTATTTTCAGATGTTTTCTGTACATCATTTGAGACGATTTGGTTTAAAAAATCTTTCGTTTAAAGAAATATTCCGTAGAGGTTTCAAGCTCCTATCTGCAAAATTGTGGAATTTTGTATTTTTTACCAGAAGAAAGATCACGGATGCGTGTTTAATTGTTTTTTTTTCAGGGGTGATCGTATCGACCCAGTGGTCCTAGAATATCGTGGGAGGGCTCATTCGAACGGAAATTTACAGTTCTAGTGCCCTTTTTAAGTGACCAAAAAATGGGAGGGCACCTAGGCCCCCTCCCAAGCTCATTTTTTCCCAATGTCACCTGATCAAAATTTTGAGATAGCCATTTTGTTCAGCATGGTCGAAAATATAATACGTATCTCTTTTAGGTTCACTTAATCCCCCTAAGTCCCCGGGGGGAGGGCTGAAACTTATGAACTTTACCCAATGTTGACATATAGTATTGATAATTGGGAAGCATACAGACGTTTTCAGGGGGATTTTTTCTGGTAGTGAGGGGGGGGTCAGTGGTTATGTGGGAGGATCTTGCCATGGAGGAAGTTTTCATGAGGGAAGAGACATTGCTATGAAGGGGGTTCCGGATTTCCCAGCATTATTTAAGAAAAAACGATCAGCAATTAAATAAAAAAACAACAAAAAGTTTTTCAACTGAAAGTAAGGAGCAACATCAAAACTTAAAACAAACAGAAATTATTATGTATATGATTGGGTTCGCCCCCCTAGTCAATACCTCGCTCTTTAAGCCAAAGATTTTTTAGTACTTTCATAAGAGCCATTTATTCTAATTTACGGCCTTTATGATTAAGGGGTCAATTTTAATGAATTGGAACAAAATTTGAACTTTAGCGTAAAGAGCGAGGTATTGACTAGGGGCCGAACCCCCTAATATACGTGTTAAAAATATATGAATATAGAAGTTCGTTACGTAAGTTAATTCGCAAGTTACTTTTATCCATTAGTAATAAAAACGTTCGTAAATAAAATTAAACAACTTTCGAGAAAGCCATTTAACCAAATAAAAGTAAAATTAATATGCAAATTGTGTCTTAATTATTCATATACGGCGAGCCAAAATCAAAACCTGCATTAATTCAAAAACGTTTAAAAATTAAATACAAAAAATAAGTTTTTTTTAACTGAAAGTAAGGAGCAACATTAAAACTTAAAACGAACAGAAATTATTCCGTATATGAAAGGAGGTGTCCCCTCATCAACGCCTCACTCTTTACGCTAAAGTTTAACTCTGTCTCACAACTTTTTTTTTTAACAATAAAAAACTTTGAAAAATTTTGAAGACGAAGAAGAAGAATTTGAATGAAGAAGATGTTGTCATTGGAAGTTCAATAGCTTTACATGTGGTCGAAATATCCTGGCTTTTGTATCTGTTTTCACTGTCTAATAAATGGACCTGTCCCCATTTGAACGTTTATTTGTTAGTCTCAGAATGGGCTTCAAATGTACAGACTTGCAAATTTAGAATCAATACTGAGTAGACACACGGTTTCACTCCTGCTATAGAAAATTTTACTAAGCAACTAGATTCTTGCTAATTTCACGTCAGAATAACTTCTAAAAATGTTCTATTATAGACGTCTCTGCTTTAATCCTGTTTTTACTGGCTTTTGGCTATATGAATTAGGATTTTAATTATAGAGAGTTTTTGACATTAAATATAACTTTAAATATCAAAGATTCGTAAACGTTACTAAAATAATAGCCGTTACCAAAATTGTCTTAAACAGGGTCATCAAAGTTTCATAAGCTGCAGAGTTTAAGCCACGCTATTTTGATGTCGCAAAACTCCCGACTTTTCATCCAGTTCCTACACAGTTTATCGTTCCCAAGAAAAAAGCAAACAAACTAAACCTGAATTTAGAGAGCAATTTTTTTTTTTTACCGCAAGGTATGTTGGAAATGACTGGAAAAAGTGAAATTTCAAGTAAACTTTAACCCCCTGAACGATGTCAAATTTGAAAGCGCTTTCACAGTATATTACGAAGTTAGAATTTGGTTGTTCTACCTTTTTTTTGGGGGGGGGGAGGGCTTGGATTGAGACCTTATTATTGATCAATGTCGTAAGAAGAGTTTGCTCCTATTTGAATCAGCCTTTGCTGAAATTAGATTTCGATCAAGAACTCCAAAATGGCACTGAAAAGTTTTAAAACTGAAGCTCCACCGTTACTTCTGAAATATATCATTTTAGTTATCCTCTTTGTTATAGGTTTGCTATTTTTAAGAACAAAAAGTTTATTTTGATCAAATTTCAGCTTTTAAGCCAAATTTGAAATCAATTGAATGGAAGTAATTGGGTTAGAAAATCGTTTCAAAAAATTAGAAAAAATACACACAAAAAAACATCTATAAAACACAATAAAACATTGTTGAAAATATTCCGGTCATAGGGTATATCAAACATACTTTTTAAGGTTTTTCTTAAAGATAATTTTTAAAAGGTCATTCTTGAATTACAAGCTTTTAATAATTAATATTTTGATATCATTTTTCAGAGAAAAACAACACTACACTTATTTGTCATCACTTCTTTTAATTAAATACTGATTATGACGCAGCTTATCAGCAAGTTCAACCCTTCGCCCAAGATTCACCATGTAAAACTCTTTTCGTCACTCAATCAAATATCGCCGCCTCAGAATTTGTCTCGTCCAATTTCATGTTGCTCTAAGGAGCAATCAACTAATTCCCAATCCATCCCAAGGTCAGAATACTCCATCTAAAGTTTAGATAGGGCTGCAATGGGAAAATTGTGAAAGGTCTGGAGATGGAAAGATTTACTTTATTACTCCTGAGGAGAAAGGGTAGTATTTTGATGATTGAAAGTTTGAGAAAAAAAGGGAAGATATACGCACCCATTAAGAGAAGACGTGAAAAGCTCTATAAATAATGGCAGAAATAAAAGCGGACTAAAGAAAAATATTTAATAAAATTAAAGAAGGAACAAAAACCAATACCAAGGCTCAAAATATGAGAAAGCATATGACACTGACTGTAATAAAGATGTCAAAAAGGTAACAATTCGGCCGTTAAAAACCAAAACAAATACATTGTTAATTCAATCTCTGTGGGGGAACTTCGCAATCTTGATAAATAGGATAAATAGGTAATACAACGCTGGATTACTGGTTCGTCTGGACTGAAAATTGTTTAAAAATCAGTTAATATATCAGGAGACCACCGGTAGAGATATTTCTGGTCGTCTTCCAGTTTAACATCCGGGTTTCAGGTTAGGTTTGTCTTCTTTAACTCCTTTTTATTCAAATGTTCTGTTTTCATTTACGTAAAAATGCCAAGTAAATCAGCCAGTTTTCACAAAAAAATGCCCCCATGCTGTGTCGAAAAAAGGACTTTTCACATTCGTAGTTGTTGATTAGCTTTCCATTACATCCGAAAACTGACAAATGAAAGCAGAAAAGAAAATAATGAAATGAAAGACACCATATTAAGTTTATATATGGACGCAGTGGGAAAATTCCGAAGAGAGTCGAGATAGAAAGGCTTACCTTATTACCTCTGAGAAGAAGGGTCTCCATGATTGAAATAATAGCACTGGCAAACTAGACAATAATATGGGTCCACCCGAAACAAATTGCAACAGAACTGATTTTTATACCGCGCTATACGGAAAAAAAGGTCAACAGCATATCCAAAGTTGCACATTCTTGGTCGACACAAAACTTTTTTTTTATTTTCGTGTCAGTTTTTTCTAAAAAAAAATGAACTGTCGGTAAATGTTCATTTTTTCTGTATATGAAGTACGGTCCCGATGTAAAATGAAGAGCTGAGCCCAAAAATGAAAGCAAATTTGATGTACAATGTACCAGAAAAAAGTTTCATAATCATCAATATGTGATTTTACCCTTCTCATCGCTGTCACCTCTTTTTCACCATACTATCAAAGCAACTATTCTGACAAAAAGTGATGAGCTGATCCCTAAAATCAAATTAACCTGATGTAGTGTCTACTAGAAAACCCATTTCATATTCATCAATATGCAATTTTTTACTTTCATTTGACGTGTTTCTTTTAGCACTTATTGTCCACCAATTCGTCGATTCGTCGATTATCCAAACACATAAAATCAAAATTTTGAGATAGCCATTTTGTTCAACATAGTTGAAAGTTTCTGCCAGTAGTTGATAGTGAGCCATTTTGTTCAAAGTAGTTGAAAGGTCCGGAAATTATACCTTTGAGGATGACACTCCCCCCACAGCCCTCAGGGTAAGGGTTGTAAGCTATGTCCTGGGGGCATTTAAGGTTTTTATTGAAAGCTTTGTCGTAGAAACTTGAAAAAGGGCTCAGTTGATTTCAGAAACTTGAAAAAGGGCTCCAGAATGGGATGCATGTGGTCAGACGTTCTGATACATTCTGGGCTGGTCTCTCCACGGATCGTTTCATTGAGCAAAAGCTCATGCGTTGTCTAAAAGCGGCTGGTGGCCTTACCCATGGAAGTGGTATGTCAGAGGTTCAAAGGTCTTTATGAGTTCTGTCTCGACCAGTCTGCTCTGCACTAAATCTTCTGATGAAGCGTATGTGACAGGTGCTTTATGGTACTAGTGAACAACATAAGGAAACGTCCGAGCCAAGGTTCTTTATGGTACTAAACGTATGTCACAGGTTCTTTATGGTACTAGTGAACAACATAAGGAAACGTCCGAGCCAAGGCAGCTAAGAGACTGTAAAGACACCCAGATCGTTATCGATTTCCTAGAAAAAGGATCACCCTTTAATTGGGATCTTCAACTAAGAAACATCACGAACGGTCTGGCAGCCCACGAATTTGCCAATGTTGATTCTGCTAGAGATTTAGGCCAAAAAATCATTGACTCCATTTCTGGAAAGGTGGTCGCTGATTTTGGGTTTCGACGAAAACCACAGGCAGTTCAAATTACTACAAAGCAGAATCCAGGTGGAGATTGCAAAAGACCGGACCCCACGCTCCTTTTTCAGAGATTCCTCATGCTAGCAAAGAGGATCAATCTCACGGAATCTGAGTACTTTCAACACGAACTGTTTTCCTACCTGGCATTATTTACAGTTCTTGCATGCTCCAGCCTTTGAACAAGCCAGTGTTTGCTAAGGCTATAGCACAGGCTTGCAATCTTGAAGAGCGCTCTACTCCCCTTCACAAAGGAATTCGATATATCTTCGACGGTGGAGCTCTTCTGCACAGAATTCCATGGGCTACTCCGAATCGCTACTTAAGTGACCCAAAAGTATCCATCTACCACTATTATGTTCGATGGCAACGATGGCGGAGCTACCATAAAGGATATGGCCCAATCAAAGAGAAGTCGTATAATCGGCCATGAGAACTTCGTCACCGAAGATATACAGCTGAAGGTAAAAAGGATGAGTTCTTGTCGTGCAAGAAAAACAAGGCCAGGTTCATCTGCGCGTTGGCTGTTTATCTCTGATCAAAGGACTCCATCGTAGTCCAGGCACCAGGTGATTCAGATGTCTCAATTGTGCAAGCTGCTGTTTATTCTTCCCGGCATTACAACACTGCTGTCATAGGAGGTGATACTAATCTTTTGTTTCTATTGTGATATCATGGTGACCTATCAAGCAAGAAAATATTCTTTGCACCTGAGCCAAAGTCGAACAAAGCTCCCCGAATATGGGATATTCACAAATTGAAAGAGAAGCTGGACCAAGAGACATGCCATCCAATTCTTTTTGATCAGGCTATCTTAGGCTGTGACTCTCCTTAACGGATCCACAGTGTGGAAAAAGGCCTTGCTCTGAAGAAGCTAATGGCAGATGCCGATTTTCGTACATAAGCTGCAGTTTTCATGGTGAAGTCAGCTTCAAAAGAGGAAGAAAGGTTTGCTGGAGATGACGTTCTGCTGATTATATATGGCTCATTAAAAGGGGGAAACCTGAATGAACTCCGCAGAGAAGTTCTTAAAAAGAAGGTGACTACTGCTAGCACGTTCTTCCACCCAGAACCGTTACCACCAACTTCTGATGCGGTGAAATTCCACAGTTGCAGGTTTTTCTACCAAGTTCAGGTATGGAGTGAAGATCCAAATTCTGAATTCAAAACCGAGTAATGGGGTTGGGAAAATAAAGATGACTTCATGTATCTATTAACTACTTACGTCCCACCAGCCCCTCGTCTGCTTCTGAAAATCGTGAAGTGCTCCTGTCAACAGGAATGTGGCTCAACGAGACGTAACTCTTTTAACAATAGCTTAGCTTGCACTGCAGCGTGTAAAATGTGCAAAGGGACAGCTTGTTCTAACTCTCTAATAATCAAAAGCTATAACCATGAGGAGAACATCGAAGCTTAGATAACTCAATAAGAATAATAAGTTGGGAATACTATTTAGAGTTTGATTCTGTCTTTCAAAAGTTCATGAAGTTGATTCTGTAATCTTACCAGTTGTGAAGATTAGTCAGTGTGTTGGTAATAGTTTATTCTAAGAGGGGTTTTAAATGTCGGCCGCTGAAAACTAGTTTCATAGATGATTTCTCTTTTCTAATATTTTTCATGTTTTAATAGACACCTTGCAATCACTTTTCTTAGGCTGACCCATCAGGTGGTGGAGCCAGAGACGATCAGATTCAGTCTAACTAATTATTAGACTTAAAACTAACCATTTATCCAGTGAAAGACGGTCTGGTAAAAAAAAGAGGGGGGGGGTCACGACGACGAGAAGCGTAAATATCTCCTATTGATGATTGTGAAACCTTTTTATATACTGTACACCAGATTTGACTCTATTTTCGCACTCATCTCGTCTTTTTACATCCGAATAATAATTCAGTTCAAGAAAAACGAACAATTTCCGGAGCTTAATTTTTTTTTTTTTTCTTTTTTTAGGAAAGTGAGAAAACTGACATGATACGCAAAAAAAAACTAATTTTGCGTTGACTTAGAATGTGCAACTTTGAATATATTGTTCAGCTTTGTTTCTCTACAACATGGGGAAAAATCATTCCTGTTGCAATTTGACAACATGAAAAGTTCTGCAAGTGGTGTAGAAGACAAAAAAAAAAAAAAGAAAGTTATAAAAATATGACTCGACAAAATAATAATACTAAGTCAGTGAAAATGGAGAAGGTTATGGTACAATCTGCTATACAGATCTTAAACAAATCCTGAATCTGCCGCACAAGAAGATGAACGAACTTCTTATTTGCAAAATATTTTACATCATCGACATTCACAACAATTATAAGTATCAGTTTGCCGGGATTGCTCATTGACGGAGCACCATCAAGTGTTTGAACAAAGCATAAGAAAAGCCTCGTAGCTGTAGCCGTCTTTTAATTAAACACAAAAGCTTCAGAATTTCCACAGTCCCATTCCTTTCTATTCTTGGCAGAGTAGAGCAATCCCTAATACATCTCTGGGCGAAATACGCCACCTCAAGACTACACAAATAGTCCAGGACTTTTAGGGTTTGACCCGGACAAAATTGCAATATAAACGAAAATGGTACCAAAATGATCAGAAAAAAATTCTGTACAACCTACTAGAATTCCCCATAAATCTGAGTGGGGCGAGTACCCAAAAACAGGGGAAAAGGGGGAAATGCGGGGGAAATTGGGAAAAATGCCGAACATGCCCAGAAAACAGTTCAAAGTGAGTTTTCTGGGGCTTTCCCATACGCTGATCACGAAACTGACATCTAAAATTCAGTATAGAATAAAAGTACTACGGAAAACGGGGGGAACAGGGGGAAGAGGGGAAAAAATTTAAAAATACAGGGTAGGGGTAGAAAGCACTTTGAAATATGTTTTCTGGGGTATTTCTATCTGCTG